>JAVSCE010001214.1:0-150107 GCA_032199065.1 Smutsia gigantea
AAACAGCCAAAGAAATGTGCATCCTCCCCACCCACGCCCGCCCTTGCAGTGTCGGGCAAAACGGTCTACGTGTGTGCAGACATGCAGAGAGCAGGAACACACGCTTTCTAGTACTAGATGTCTAATACGGGGCTGCAATTACTGGGTGTGGGTCTGTCTCAAAGTTGAGAACTGGCAAGTAACCTCTAGACAAGATTCCTTCTCTCATACGGATGGGAAGTGAAGTTTCCAGCAGTCCCTTTCAAGGTCCTGGGTGGATCTAGGTTGGGGTGCAGCTCCCCTCCCATGGCACCATAGGTGTCTTGTAATGGTGTAGCTCTGCAGTGGGTCATGTGACAGCTGGGTGTGTGCCTCCGTGCTTGATGGGGAGAATGAGTTTGTGTGTGTGTGTGGGGGGGGGTGTTTGTGCAGAGGTTGCACGTCTGTTTTTTGAAGATGTTTTTCTAGGGGTGTGTGTCTGTGTGCGAAGTCAGCCTGAGAAAGATTTGGAGAATGGTCCTGGGCCAGGCGCTGCGGCCAAGTGAGCCGGTGTCAGTCCCACTCCCGGGTCCGCCTCAGCGCTGGGGCGAGGGCCCTGTCCCTGGGGGGTCGAGGACAATGGGGTGCGGGCGCCCCTCCCCGCACTCTGGGCACCCACCTGACGAATCCGCGGCGGGTTCGGCGGGGTGCAAGCCCCGCCCTCCGGGGCTGGGGAGGTGGGAGAAGCCATCTTCCCGCTGCTCCGGCTTCTTCCTCCGGTCACGCCCGGGTCTCCCGGGTCTCCCGCGTCCGCGGCGACTCCTCAGCGCCGGGCCGGCGGCGCGCGGCCCCACAGGGGCGGGAGCCTCCGCAGCCGCCGCGCCCGCGTAGCGCACGGGGCTGCCGCCGGCTGGGCTCGCTCGCGTGGAGTGTGGCCGCAGCCCTCGCCCCTTCCCGCGCCCACCTACCTCGCGGCGGCGAGAGTCGGGGCCATGGCGGGCTGCGGTCGGGCGCGAGCGAGGCCGCGGGGCCGGGCCGGTTCGCAGCGCTGTCTGAACGCGCCCGCGGCGGGGCTATTCTAGCGGCGCCTGGAGAAAGGAGGCTGCCGCCCTCGCTGCCGCCGCTGTCGCCCGGAGAGCAATGAGCTCACGGACAGCTCCCAGAAATATGTCTGTGTGCACCACTGCCTGCCGGTGCTCGCGAGGTGGGTGGGGAGAAGGAGGCCCCTGCGGCGCTCCCGCACCCCGGGCAGGTTCCCGCGCGAGGCCCGGCCGCCGGCGCCCCGCCAGCTCTCCCCGGCGCCTGGCCACGCTCACTCGGCGGGGTCCGTCCATCCCTTACACACACTGCCTCCCGCCCTCATCCTCCCCCTGGGTCGCGCCGTCTTGGGCACCCACCGCTAGCCTCCGCATTCTTTGTTCTGCCAACCACTCCCTATCGATAAGGTGATGTATGGAACGCGGTGTGAAAAGCCACCGCCACTTCAACCCACTGTCAGATGCGGGCTGGTGAACGATGTGCCTGAAGCAATGTGTCTTTTACGCTTCGGGCGTTTCCCGCTTCTCGGTGATCCAGCATCCCCCCGACCTCCTTAGCTAAGAGAAGGCATCTTCCAGTACCTGCGAGGTGGTGGCAGCCCCACCCTCACTCATCAGTGACCCAGTGAAAAACGTAAAAGACAGGACCAAGTCTTGCAGATCCCAGTCACAGGAGAACCTGCGGCAGGAGCTCCCGCAGGGGCAGCCTTGTCTGCATCACTCTCTCAGGGATCACCTAGAGCTGCCATGGACTGAGCGCACTCCCCCTTCCTGATCATCATCTCCCTTCATTGGCTCAGCTGCCCCACTGAGGTGGGAATTATTATGGCTTTTACAGGTAAGGAGATGACCCTCAAGAGATTAATTGTTGCTCTTTTGCTCAGGCCCCGTTGGTGCTGGCAGGATGGGCAAGTGTTGAGGTCTTCATACTGCCAGGAAGCTCCGTAGCCACCGACGAGATCAGAAGTGGCACCATGCACAGTACCAGAAAGCCCATTTGGGTGCAGCCCTGAAGGCCAACCGTTTTGGAGGTGCTTCCCCTGCAAAGGGAATAGTGCTGAAAAAAAGTAGGGGTTGAAGCCAAACAGCCAAATCCTGCCATCAGTTGATCAAGAACAGAAAAAAAAAAAAAAATCACAGCCTTTTTGCCCAGTGATGGTTCCTTGAATTTTATTGAAGTTCTGGTTGCTGGATTTAGTCACAAAGGTCATGCTGTTGGTGACATTCCTAGAGTCCGCTTTAAGGTTGTCAAAGTAGCCAATGTCTTTCTTTTGTCTTTATACAAAGGCAAGAGGAGAGACCAAGATCATAAGTTTGGGTGGTGAAAAAACAGTAGTAATAAATTGCCATATGTTTAAAAAAAAAAAAGACTAATTGTCCCCTCTCTTATGAATCAATTTCCCCTTTCTTCCAGTTCTCTGGCTTTCCCTACAAACATACCCCCACCTTTAAAAAACAAACTACCACAGACACCCTCCCCTCCCTCTCTCCCTCCCTCCTCTGGCCCCCAGCTAGGTTCCAATTTTCCACACCTCTTTTCAGCAAGATCTACAAAGTTTCAATATCTCCAGCTCCTCCCCTCACATTGTGCTCTGAACCCACTATTCAGGCTTTCCTCTACCTAGTCCACCAAACTTTCTCCTGACAAGGTGCCCAGTGACCCTTGTGTTACTAAATCTAATGATCAATTCTCAGTCTTTACTTGGCTTGACCTCTAAACATAATTTTTTTTTAAATCACTTCCTTTCTTCCAGGAAATGCTTCCCTTGGCTTCTGGACACCATTCTCTCCTGATCATATTCTTACTTCAGGGCTTGCTTCTCCTCAGTTTCCTTTACTGGTTCTTCCTCATCTTCCAAACCTCAAAACTTTGAAATATCAAAGAGTTCAGTCCTGGCGCTCCTTTTCTTCTCTATGTACACTCACTATGTTGTTGATCTCATACAGTTCCACGGCTTTCAGTGGCATCTATATTCTGATACATATCCCCAAATGTATATCTCCATCCCCAATCTCCCCTATTAAGTTCAAACTCCTACTGCCAACTGTCCCACCTCTACCAGGATACTTAGGACTTTCAGACTTACCTTGTGCCAAATTGAGCTTTTTCATCTTCCCCAGCCAAGTCGACTGCTCTGATAGAACTTTACCCATCTTTCAGATGCTCAGGACAAAAACCTCAGAGATACCTGAATTCCTTGCTTGCTCTTAGGACCCACATTTGATCTAGCAGCATATCCTTTTGGCTCTACCTTCATACAGAGTCCAACTACTTCTGCACATCCACTGTAATCTCTCCAGTCCAAGCCACCATCATCTTTCATTCGCCCAATAGCAAAAGTCTCTAACCTGTCTGCATTCTTCCACCATTGTTCCTCACAGTCAGCTTGCCGCAGAGCAGCTAGCCAGTGTTCAAAGACCTCTTGTGTCTTCCATCTCACTCAGAATAAGAGCTGAGGCCTTTCATCCTTCATTCCTGCCTACTTCCTCTTAACCTTATTTCCAGCCATCCCCTCAGCTCACTCCCCATAGCCACACTGGTCTTGTTTCTACTTCTTGAGAGTTCCAAGCCTATTCTGGTCTCTGGTTCTTTGCTCCTGGACCGCTCCTCCCCCAGACATCTGCAAGGATCATTCCCTTTCTTCCTTTAGGCCCCTGGGCCAGTATTACCTTGTCAGTGAGGCCTTCCTGATTACCCTATGCTATGGGGTGAATTGTGTCCCCCAGATTTCATATGTTGAGTCCTAACCTCCAATACCTCAGAATGTGACCTTATTTGGAAATAGAATGGTTACAGATGCAAAATTAGTTAAGGTAAGGTCGTACTGGAGTAGTAGGTCTCTAATCCAGTATGACTGAGGTCTGTATAAAAAGGGGAAATTTGGAAATAGACACACAGAGTGAATGCCATGTCATCATGAAGGCAGAGATAAGGATGACACATCTATAAACCAAAGGATGCCAAAGTTACCAGCAAGCTCCCAGAAACTAGGAAAAGGATATGGAACAGATTTTCCCTCGTAGCCCTCAGAAAGACACAACCCTGTCAAAATTAGTCTTGGACTTCGAGCTTCCAGAATTGGCAGAGGATAAATTTCCATTGTTGAAGCCACCCAGTTTGTGGCAGTTTGTTACAGTACCCCTACAAAGCTAATACAGCCTATAAAATAATAACTCTCCACCTTCCCTCTTCCTCTTATCTTGCAATATATCCCTCCTGTACACATGTCACTGACAGAGTTTATATATTTTCTGCTTTGTTTATTGATGTTCACCTATCACTGGAAGGTGAGTTCCATAAGGACAGGGATGTGGTTTTATTCCCCGTTTTAAACACCTAGAACCTCCAGCAGCTTGAACAGTGCCTGACATACTGTCAAGGTTATTTCCAAGATTGGAGAGCCATGATTTGAACTCTAGTTCAAATCTTAAAGCCCAAACTCTGTACTATAATTCAAACACTGCACTACAGTTTCTCAAATGCATGGATAATAATTATATTCATGTTCAAATATGAAAAACCCTTTATGAAGCTACATCATAAGTACCTTTTTTTCGTTTACAAGCATTCCCTGAAGTCATCAAGTGTGATCATTTTTATGGTGGCAGTGCATCATGGTGGCTAGGATGGTGAACTGAAGTCAGTTACTACCTTGAGATCCTAGTTAATTAACATTTCTGTACCTTATTTCCTTTTCTGTGAAATGGAAATAATAATAATACTTTATAGGGCCATTGTGACTCATAAATAAGGTAATATACATAAACATTATAAGCGTACAATGTAAACACCAATAATGTAATTATTACTATTTATTTATGTTATGATATCGGCCTAAAAAATAAGGAGCTGAGGATAAAGGTGGTTAGAAAGAAACCCTTTATTTCAGAGAAAAAAGGGAAATTTGGTGAGGCCAGTAAGTAACAGTAATGCCCTTATGGCTTCTTGCAGTACTGTGTCATGATTGGGTACACAGAAAACCAAATCAGGGTCTTCATTCTCTAGTGACTTGGGGGACTTAATTCAAATTAATAAAAAAACCTATCAACAAATAACATTAAGGTTTTAAGTAGATAGCAAGTAAATAATATGTAAATAGAGGGAGATATTGAGATTGACAGATATGGATAGATATATAATATAATCATGTGAGTAGAAAAATACATTTCTACTTTCATAAATCCTAGTGTCACTTGTGTCTTCCCACAGCAGTAAAGAGTTCTCCAGGGAAGTGTTAGCTGGCCCCAGAGAGTTAAGTAAAGGCATCATTCAGTCCCTAGAATATGAGATACACAAAATACAACACATCCCTTTTTCCTTATCCATCCCATCTATTCATCCCTATAACAAATACTCAAAACCTGCTTCATCCTCTTCATTCCTTATCTGGATAAAGATTCTTGCTGTCAACTGAGTCACTTAAAATAGAAACTTTAGTGTCATTCTAGACGTCTCTACATCTCTCACACTACAATCTTTCACCAAACCCTTGAATGGTAATATCCTGCTTCTTCTTTTCCATAGCTATGGCTTTTGTCCAGGCTTTCAGCTACTCTTTCTGCATTGTTGTAGTTCCTTAATAATGACCCTGCAGAGCTTTTTCTATCCTGGAACATCCTGCATAATTCAACCAGAGTAGCTTTCTTAAGAAAAAAAAAAATTCTCCCATTTCAAAAGCTCTGATGGCTTTCCATTGTCCTCAGGATAAAATCTATATTTCTTTACTTTGAAGTAAAAGCCCTTCTTAATATTAATATACTTTTTATGTTAAGGAAGATGTTCCTAAGAATGATAGCTATAAGAGACAAGAAAGGAAAAGATTGATACATTTTTCTACATAAAACTCTGAAGTTTCTCTATATTAAAGCTCACTCTGTTCTAATCTGGATATGAAAATATATGTGGATATATTTGTGTGTATGAAGAGAAAAACAATTAAAAGCTAAATGACCAAAAAAGAGGTATTTACACAAGTCTTACGATGGAGGGAGTTAACAACCTTAATATATAGACAAAGGAAGCACCTTATCAAAAAGGAGAGATTTCAGGAAAACTCCCAAAAGAATAGTGATTTCCAATGAGCAGATGAAAAAAATGTTTAGCCTCATTAGAAATAAAAGCAATGCATTTCAAATGACAAAATACAATTTCACATAAA
This sequence comes from Smutsia gigantea, assembly GCA_032199065.1. Lineage (NCBI taxonomy): Eukaryota > Metazoa > Chordata > Mammalia > Pholidota > Manidae > Smutsia > Smutsia gigantea. The sequence continues at coordinate 6,155 of JAVSCE010001214.1, forward strand.
TTATCAGAGAAGAGATTTTAAGTAATGAGAACTTCAGAAAGAATACTCAAGCCTTGTTGATAGAAATATAAATTGGTACAGACACTCTCAAGGGTATTTTGTCACTCTGTACAAGAAACCTTTTTGACAGAAAATAATCATGAACATAAGCGAAGATTTTTCATTGCAGCATTTCTTTATAATAGCAAATACATAAACAAATGACCAGTAACAACCTGGAAATCACCTAAATGTTCTAAAAGAGGGAACTGAGTACATACATTATGGAACTCCACATATGGGATGTATCATGGAATGCCATTCAGCCATTCAAATAATACTTTGGGAAAATATTCAGTTATAATAGTTTTCATAATAAAATTGTTTCAAGTTACTAATTGGTTGTATTTTGTTTTCTTTAGTGCCCTTCCCAATCTTTTCCGCATCTGGCCTTTTGAGCCTGTTGCCTTCCACTGCTCATTCACACTGTTCCTGCCACTCTCCTGTCCTTGGAAGCCAGCCTTGCCTATGGCTATGGCCTCACATATGCTGGGTTCCATCTGCCCAGAATGCCCACACCTTTCTTCTTCACCTGACTAACATTGCAAGACCTATATCAAGAGAAAGCCTTGCCTGACTGCCTCAGAGAGACTGATTTTGTTCTCTGTGTCCCCAAAGCTATTTTTCCCTAGTTCTATTTTAGTACTTGCACTTCTTTCATTTGTCTCTCTACACAGTTATCTCCCAGCCAGACTATGAGCTCTCAAGAGTTAAGATTGGGTTTTATTTTTTTCTGAGTTCCCAGTGGTTAGCATAGTTTTTCACATTTAATAAATGCTCAATAAAGCTTGTGATTTTTAAAGCCTGAAATAATATTGAATCATAATCTATAACCACAACTAGCTGATTCCATTGAGGTCCTACCAAACTGTGTGTGTGTGTGTGTGTAAGTATGTGTGTTGGTATAAATAATTTGGAGAGAAAATTGTATCAAATATGAAGCAAAGAAACATACTACATAATTCTTAAATATGTAGTCATCATATCTCAAAGGTACATTCTTTGCTTCCTCAGAGATTTTAACTTCTTATAGAGTAATAAAAATGTACACAAAAATTTCCATGATCTTATAAGTTCTTAGATATGCAAAACTCCCCAGGTAGTATTATATATATCACACTATATATGCAAGATAATAAATATATTTAAAATATGCATTGATTAGCATTTCAATCAAGCTTCACAAAACACAGGTCCCCCCAACATCCCAAATGTCTCCAGTTAGCTCCTGATCATTTCATAATAGAGGGTCACTGCCATCATTGCCAGAATATGTAGATATTTGTGCAGGTCCAAAAATTAAAGGTGTGTATTTTGGTGTAACAGACTTGGCTTTGAGTTTGGATTCTGTCTCTTATAATCTGTGACAATAGGCAAGTTACCACTCTAAACCTCGTAGGTTGTTGTCTGTGAGGTGGAGGTGAGGCCTAAATGGGGTATGAATCTCAGTGTATCTGGAAGCTCAGCAAGTGCAAAGTAATGTTAGGTATTACTTTTTCCTTAATCTTAAATTCCCAGATTTAGAGTTACTGTTTCATTGGTAGGGTTTTCTACCTATCACATATTTGATCTTCACAATTATTATGTGGAGTAGCAGGACAGTATTTTGCTTCTGTTACAGATAAGGAAAATGAGACCCAGAAAAGTTTAGATAGATTTATGACCCAAGTCACGTGGCTAGTAAGTGCTGTTTTCAGAGCCCTTACAAAATACTTTCTGCTGAGTTGTACTACAATGGAACTTTACTAAAGGTTGCAGGTGTTTTCTGATTCTAACTAAAAAGCATTTTCTTTTCTTTTCTTTTTTCTCTCAGAGGCTTAACTTCCCTCTGCCTATTTTTCCATTTGCTCAAATAAACTGAAAACCATGAATAACATGAAATGAATGCTTCAGTTTGTAACCAGACTAGCTTATGTACAACTGAATCAACTTCCTGGGAATTTGTGGGTCTACCACTAATGTGCCATAATTCGACCCTTTCTGATGTTTATCAAAGTCTGCATTCAAAGGATCAAACACACACGACAGCACATTGTAAATGGTAAGTGCCATGGAATACAAACTAGAGTATCATGATCCTCAGCATACCACCTGGCGTCAGTGTTTGTAATTAGCTTATGGCATTTTCTCCCTTTTTGCCTCCAAATATAACTGGATAAGAAGTGTAAGGATTTACCTATTCACCAGAGAAAATAGTTTTAACAAAGTATGATTGATATTTTAGGTGGATTTATAGTCTAAAGGGCCTAGACCTTGTTTTCCACTCTGTGCCCTAACAAAGGTTAGAAAGTTCTCTTTATAGCTTCCAGACAAAATGGAAAGGGACAATAAATCTCTAAAGGGAATTGGTCGCATCCCCAAATAAACATATCAAACCAATATACATAAGGTCCAAAACAATCTTAACACTAATCAACTAAAAGGACAGGAGTTTCAGCTACACAAAACAAATCAATAAACTGAAATCCAGATATTAGAGCTTATGAAGATCTTGATCCAAGTTCTATTTCATATTAAATTTAGACTGAATGTCAAGAAGCTGACCCTAAAGACTTCACATTAGATTTCCTTTGTTCATTTCCAATTATATTTCCTAGCTTTTCTCTACCTCAACTTTTTTTCAGTTGAACCAGTTTACTCAATCTTAAATTAAATCCCCACATTTATTTCTACCTTCTAGAAAGACTGTTATTGAACTTTCCTAGACTTCTGTAATGACATCATCCTCTGAACATTTATTAACACTGTCTATAGCAATCATATAATTCTTATGTATATGTAATACTTATGTGTAATACTTATAGTATAGTTACCTATATTTTATGTATATATTCTATTTTCCAGTAGCTATGTCATTAACATCTTGAAGTGATGGATTATGTCATATGCTTACTTTTATCCACAGACCCTGGCACATATTATACAAACTGTAGGCATGAAATAAATGATTGTTGATGACTTGGAAAGTCACCAGAAATGGACAAATCTCTAAAAATGGGCACACTTTTTTACATAGGAACTTTAAAAGATTATTTCTTATATTCCAGTCATTTTTGGCTTCAAAATAATAGGTAGATGGGCAAGTATTGGAGAACACATTGGCTTTTAGTTGACAACTTATCTATACCTTATTTCTTGAAGTTATTTCAGATTTTTTGGTTCTCATATTTACAAGTATATCTCAGTGTTTCACAAAATTTTAGTGAGATTCTAAATAGTTATTGAGCTGGAGTCTTTTTTGTAAAAAGTTATAAAGGTAATGCATGTTCATGGTAAATAGCATGCAAACATTGCTGAAGTATATAAAGTGGACAACAAGAATCCTCCATTTCCCATTACTCTAGTCCTATGCCCCAGTAGTAAACTACCTTAAATTGTTTCTTATATCTCCCTCCGGAACTCATAGCACACATATCTGCAAAGACATAATAAGTATATCTTGGGGATTGTGTTATACACACTAATTTGCAAGGTGCTCTTTTTCACTTTACAATATAACATGGTTTCATATCAGTACAATAAATCTACTTTTTAAAAAATTTTAGTATAACATATGATACACAGAACTTATGTACCAAATATATAATAAAAAAAATATAATAAGTGCTTCGTGTTGATATAATGAAACTATGGATTCTTGACCTTATTTTTTTATTTTGGTATCATTAATATACAATTACATGGGCAACATTGTGGTTACTAGACTCCCCCCATTATCAAGTCCCCAATACATACCCGATTACAGTCACTGTCCATCAGCATATTAAGATGCTATAGAATCACTTATTGTCTTCTCTGTGCTATACTGCCTTCCCCGTGCCTATATTATGTGTGCTAATCATAATGCCCCTTTTTCCCCTTATCCCTTCCTTCCCTCCCAACCTCCTCAGTCCCTTTCCCTTTGGTAACTGTTAGTCCATTCTTGGGTTCTGTGAGTCTACTGCTGTTTTGTGCCTTCAGTTTTTGCTTTGTTCTTATTCTCCACAGAGAAGTGAAATCATTTGATACTTGTCTTTCTCTACCTGGCTTATTTCACTGAGCATAATACCCTCTAGCTCCATCCATGTTGTTGCAAATGGTAGGATTTGTTTTCTTCTTATGGCTGAATAATATTCCATTGTGTATATGTACCATCTCTTCTTTATCCATTCATCTACTGATGGACACTTAGGTTGCTTCCATTTCTTGGCTATTGTAAATAGTGCTGTGATAAACATAGGGGTGCATATGTCTTTTTCAAACTGGGCTCCTACATTCTTAGGGTAAATTCCTAGGAGTGGAATTCCTGGGTCAAATGGTATTTCAATTTTGAGTTTTTTGAGGAACCTCCATACTGCTTTCCACAATGGTTGAACTAATTTGCATTCCCACCAGCAGTGTAGGAGGGTTCCCTTTTCTCCACATTCTCGCCAATATTTGTTGTTGTTTGTCTTTGGGATGGTGGCCATATTTACCGGTGTGAGGTGCTACCTCATTGTGGTTTTAATGTGCATTTCTCTAATGATTAGCAATGTGGAGCATCTTTTCATGTGCCTGTTGGTCATCTGAATTTCTTCTTTGGAGAAGTGTCTGTTCATGTCCTCTGACCATTTTTTAATTGGATTATTTGCTTTTTGTTTGTTGAGGTGCATGAGCTCTTTGTATATTTTGGATGTCAACCCCCTATCAGATATTTCATTTATGAATATGTTCTCCCATACTGTAGGATGCCTTTTTGTTCTACTGATGGTGTCCTTTGCTGTGCAGAAGCTTTTTAGTTTGATATAGTACCACTTGTTCACTTTTGCTTTTGTTTCCCTTGCCTGTGGAGATATGTTCATGAAGAAGTTGTTCATGTTTATATTCAAAAGAGTTTTGCCTATGTTTTCTTCTAAGAGTTTAATGGTTTCATGACTTACATTCAGGTCTTTGATCCATTTTGAGTTCACTTTTGTGTATGGAGTTAGACAATAATCCATTTTCATTCTCTTGAATGTAGCTGTCCAGTTTTGCCAACACCAGCTGTTGAAGAGGCTGTCATTTCCCCATTGTATATCCATGGCTCCTTTATCATATATTAATTGACCATATATACTTGGGTTAATATCTGGACTCTCTACTCTGTTCCACTGGTCTATGGGTCTGTTCTTGTGCCAGTACCAAATTGTCTTGATTACTGTGGCTTTGTAGTAGAGCTTGAAGTTGGGAAGTGAGATGCCCTCCTGCTTTACTCTTCCTTCTCAGGATTGCTTTAGCTATTCGGGGTTTTTTATGGTTCCATATGAATTTTAGAACTATTTGTTCCAGTTCATTGAAGAATGCTGTTGGTATTTTGATAGGGATTGCACTGAATCTGTAGATTGCTTTAGGCAGGTTTTGACCTTATTTTTTATTAAATTGAAGTTTTATTGATATAATTGTAGATTCAAATGCAGTCGTTAGAAATAAAACAGCAAGATTCCTTGTATACTTTGCCCAGTTATCCCCATGGTAACATTTTATAAAGCTATAGTATAATATCACACTCAGGATACTGACATTGATATAGTCCACCAATCTTATTTAGATTTCCCCAGTGTTATTTGTACTCATTTGTGTGTACCTGTGTGTGGGTATGCAGGTGTGTGTACTAAGTTCTGAACAATTCTATCACCTGTTTTGATTCAGATATCCACCATCTCAGGCAAATATTGAACAGGTCCAACACCACAAGGATCCTTTGTGTTGCCCTTTTATAAACATCCTCACCTTAGCCACTGGCAACCACTAGTGTGTCCTCTTTTTCTAAAATGTTGTCATTTCAAAAATGTTATATAAATGGAATAATATAGTATGTCACCTTTTCAGATGGACTTTTTTTTTGCTGACAGAAATTCCCTGGAGACTCTTCCAAGTCATCGCATGCATCAGTGGTTTGCTCCTTTTCATTGCACACTAGTGTAAACTAGAATCTTAATACCATAAAAACATGGTATTATCAGACACACAGCGTCTTCTATTATAACACATTTTAAGACTTCAGATATAAGGGACTCTCTAAGTCAAGGACTGTGTTACAAAATTAATATAGGCCCAGCCTTAGTTTCAGGAGTGTAATGGTGACTTTATGAATATGGTACTGTGTGACCTCAGGGCAGTCTTTTCCTTAGAAAATAGCATTGCATTTGTATGTGTTTTATCATTTGGCCAACATGATTTACTTTGACCTTATGAGATAAAAACAGTCTTTGCTTGAAGAAAACCTCTGGAAGACTTCAGATCTTCTTCTCCACTGGGATACTTTCCAGCTCATCCAGGGCAGCATGACGGGTACATGGAGAGCACCAGTGTTAAAATCAGCTCTCCGAGTGGACCAAACAGGTAAAGTAGTCTTTTCATGGACTTGCTCTGATGTTTGAAACAACTTCCTGTTGGAGGACAAGGAGTATTCTTAGTGTACTAAGATAATATCACCCATTCAGAGCAGTTAGAGAATTGTGAAGAAAAAGGAAGACTGAGGAAAACTATATATATAGGACACATTTAACCTCACAATTGCTGGAAGAGCTTTTTTAAAGTTTCAGAAAATGTGAAATAGTACTCTGTCAAAAAGCACTTTCTAAAAGAGGAAACTAGAATAGAAAAGAACTGCACAAACATTTAAGAATTCTGCCATATGATAGAATGTCTTTTCTTAGAGATGTTACTTCTTGGTGAGGTAATGGAGGAAATAAAAGCAGAGGAAATCAAATTAAACATAGGTTTATAGATGGAAAAATGTGCATTTGACCCTTTATTTTTTTTTGTCAATTAAAATGTGTTCTAAGGGTCTGTAAATAGGAACAGAATATTCATAGGCAATTAGGAAAATTTGAATAGCAAATTTCATTGGTTTACAGATGGCAGATAAATGTGACTTTGTAAAAATAGATCATAGAGAACAGGAGAGAAAAGGAGGATAATTAATATCAGTGACAAAGAAAATAATGCCTGGATCCCAACTAAACATTTATTCTCCTAAATCTTCTAAAAGTGTTTTATATGTTAGTCAGCTTTTAATATAAGTATCTTTATTTTTTCAATTTGACATGCAAGCTATTTTTCAGTTGGAGACCTTGAAATAGTTTCTTCACTTTTATGTGTCCTATTTTTTTTTTTGTAACTGTGCAAAGAGGATATGGAGAATAATAATACTGAAAAACCAGGATGAGGATAAAACATCCTTAATAGGTCAGCTATGCAGGGCCGGTAAGCATCCCAAATTCAACTGTGGCTGCTTCTCTGTATTGTCACAGTGAAAACCAGAAACTCAGGGATTAGCCTAACCTCCTTCTTCTCCTTCTCCAATCTTCCCCACATCAGTAATTATTTTCTCTTCAAACCAACATCTTCTCTATCAGTCCCCTTCTCTCATTTCACAGCCTCTGCAATGTCATTTCAGGCTCTTCCTGCTTTTTTTTCTGCTCATTGCAGGGACTTCTTGACTGGTCTCGCCGACTCTGATTCTGTCATTGATCCCAGGACAATCTTTCTAAAACACAAGTTTAATCAGGTGGCACGTCTGCTTTCACTCCTTCAAAGGTTCTGCTAGTATTCAGGATAAAGGCAAACTCTTCAGTTTGATGCACAAAGCTCTTCGGTCCGGGGCTGTTGTATCACACAGCACACTGCCCACGGGGCCCTGAGTGCCACCATCTTGCCTGCAAACACTCTGCTTCCTCTGATTCAAATGTTCTTTCCTTACTTCTATAAAACACAGCTCAGACTCCCTCTTCTGGGTTCTGCCACCCTCACCTTCACAGCAGTCTAGTTTAAATTCCTGTTTTATGCTTTCATTTTGCCTATGTTACTCATTCATTCTACAAATATCTGGGTGCCTACAATGTGCCAGGTATAAGACTGTACTGTCACTGTGCTGCAATGATTTATGCGTCTCTCCTCCCCACCTGGACATAAACTCCCTGCATATGGGACTCAACTTGAATACAGTGTCTAGCGGATGGATGGATGGATGGAGATTTTTAAGGACAGCTGACCATGCTCCTTATAAGCACCAAGAATATTTTTGTATTAATCACTTTATGTAGAAAAATTTCTGAGCTGTATTATAACCTCCCTGCCTTCTGAAAAAATATTAGGCCTGTTCAACCCTACTAAATGACTCCTTATTACTATTCTTTGAAGAACTTAAGTTTTCTAATATATTTTTCTGTTTTTTTTCCTTGCTGATAAAATCACTTGCTGCTTACTACTGCTCTCCCTATGTCTCTTGAGTGAAACACTGTTCTTCCTCTAACACCATGCTGATCCAGGACAAGTTTGGAAGACAAAGCATGAAAATTGCTGTCACTGTATACAAAATGCAAACAAATAGAATGAAGTCCTGAAACTTTTATGAGAATGGCTATGAACTCTAGGGCACTGGGACTTTATGACTATTTTTGCCTACTCAGAACACTTTCCTTACTTCAGGATTCTTTGGGCTCCGGATAGGAGTGGTATCAATGCATAAAATGTAGTACTAAATTAATAGTACTACATTTTATACATTGAAGTATACTAGAGAAATTAATATTTGAACATATACCTATTTAGAGAATAGTGGAAAGATATGGTATTGTGAAAAGACAAATTGCAAAATTAACTTAAGTATGTGACACAGTATATGGTACTCTTCAGTATAGGTGAAATGAAAAGAGCAGAAGCTTTGGAAAGATATCAGCCTGTGCCCAAATCCTTGTTCACCCTTTTGGTGACCCTGAGTAACTTAGCTATTCTCCCTTGATTTCATTTTTAAAATCTATAGCATGAAAAATGGAGATAGAAACACTCTTCTGACTGGGTTGTGTGAAAATTGATAATAATTTAAGTAGTCAACAATAATGTATTATGCCCTTAAAAATGTGTTGAGCGTAGCTGTCATGTCACGTGGACCTACAGCATTAATTAAAATGTTAAAAATATATAATTTAAGAGACGTTGTTTATTTGGCATTTTCTCTTGCAGGAAATGAGCTCCTCCAATATAAGACAGGTGTATGTATCAGTAATGCCAAGGTCTCAACAAATGATGCGTCATTAATGTTTTACTAGGCAAATCTTGCGATCCTTTTCAAACATATGCTGCCAGTAGCTCTTTCAAGCACCTGTGACCTTTGCTTGCTATCTTATGATTATAGCCTTGCTCAGGCTCCTGTCATGAGACATCCTGTCCTCTGCTCTATCTGGGTGGCAACACACTCCTCTTCCCCTACAGACCACCAGGCTATTTTTGGAGAGGGCTTTGTTTTTAAAATTCTGAAACTGTGCTAAGAACTTTCCAACCATTAACTCATTTAATCATATGAGACAGGTACTGTTTTTTTTTCTTTTACTTTATTTTTTCAATTGAGGTGTAACAGACAAATAAATAATATTATTTTCAGGTGGACAACATATGACACAATAGTTGGACATACAGTTTTGCCAAAAGATCACCACTATAAATTTAGTTAACATTTACCACCATACACAGTTGCAAATACTTTTTTCTTGTTATAAGAACTTTTAAGATTTACTCTCTAAGCAATTTTCAAATATGCAATACCATATTATTAACTATAGTTACCATGCTGTACATTACATCCCCAGGACTTACTTATTTTATAACTGGAAGTTTGTATCTTTTGATCCCCTTCACTCATTTTGCCCACCTTCCCACCTCTCAGAAAGGTGCTATTTTTACCCACATTTTACAGATAGGAAAACTGAGGCAGAATTTTAAGCCTGTGTTGTTTTATACAGGTGGCCATTAGCACATGTGGCAATTGGGTACTTGAAATGTGGTTTGTCTGCATTGAGATATATGGGTGACACACACCTTTTGGATTTCAAAAACAGCACAAATTAAAAGAACATAAATTAATATTGGTTTACATTATCACATGTTGAAATAACATTTTGTGTGTATTGGCTTAAGTGAAATACATTATTAAACTTAATTTCACCTGTTTCTTTAACATAGTTACTATAAAATTTGGAATTACTTATGTGTCTCATATTATGTTTCTATGGGATGACACTGGTTTTAAACAAGTTGCCCCAGATCACCCTGGTAGTGTCAGAGGCAGGGTTAGAACCAGATGGTCTTTGGGACCACGCCTTCATGGTGTTCCCTCAGTCAACAGGTTGACTAGAAATAACTAATTGCACTGTATGTTAAAATTAGGGTTTGTATAATATCTGTTTTGTAATCAGAGTTATGTTTTTGAGTTGATAAAAATATGTAATCCCAAACTGAAGAATTAAAATAGTCATAATTATTGTTACATTTATGGTTTTTTTATTGAGTGCTTATCTATAAAGATACTAATAGTACCTACCTTTAAAGATTGCTTTAGTGAGTAAAAGATTCAATATGTATAAAGGTCAAAACTTTACATAGTAAAAAGTCAATAAATGTTAGCCATTATTATTACAAAGTAATGTTAAAATTTGGTTCAGTAACAAAGGGAATTAAGGAGCATTATGATTATCACACATAATGTAGGTGGGTCATGGGGAAAACAGTACAGCACAGAGACGTAGTAACTATAGCATGTTACTATGCTGATGGACATTGATTGCAATGGGCTGGCAGGGGAGACTTGATAATATGGGTGAATGTAGTAAACACAATGTTGCTCATATGAAACCTTCATAAGATTGTCTATCAATGATACCTTAATTTTAAAATATTGGCTCATTAGCTTATTTAGTTCTCAGGGCTCCTATAATAGAGAAGTGAGGTTCAGAAAAGTTAATTTGCTGAGGTTTATATTCTTGATGGTACAACTGGACTACAACACAGGCAACCTGATCCAGAGCCAGTACTCTTAACTACTATGCTTTCATACAATAAGCACCTTTCTGTGTTCTTTTTAATTGTGCAAATAATATAGGAGTAACATACAAAAACTAAAAAATACAGATAAACAAGGAGAAAAAATAAAAACTGTAATCCAATTGGCTCTGACCTATTAACATCCTGGTTATTTCTTCCAAATATTTTTCTACTTATTTAAGAAAATGCAATCATCTTCTTTATTTAATTTAAATTAATAATACATAATGGATATCTTTTTAATGACAATAAGTGTTTTTCTATTATATTTTTTATGGCTGCATAGAATGCTATTATATGAGTAAATTACTTATTCAGTTATTTATTTTTGGCTATTTGGATTGTTTCTAACTTATTTCATTATAACCTGTGTAACCTATGCTATAATGAACATCCTTGTAATTGAATATTCCTACAACTGTTAATTATGTCCTTCTAATGTACTTCCAGCACTTCAAAATGTATGTTTTATATACATTTTGAAGCTTTAGATACATAATACTAATTTGAGAGATTTTACAAAATTTTACCTCCGTGAGTAGAGCGTATCAATGGCCTTTTCCATATATTCATAAACAATGTACATTGATTTTTTAAATATTTTTGCCAATTTGATAGGTTAAATATTGTATACTGTTTTAACTAATATTTCTTTGATGACTAATGAGGTTGACTTATTTTCATATTTTTTATGGGGAGAACATTTCCTTGGGAGAACATCCCAGAGATTGTTTTCCTCACTTATACATGTCTTTGTGATAATAAAAATAACTGAGCACATACTGTGTTTCAGGTACTATGTTAAGTACTTTATAGATAATATGTTTTTGATTTCCACAACCAACCTATTAGTTACTTGTTATTGTTATCCCCCTTTTACAGACAAGCATACTGAGGTTGGAAGAAGTTCACAAGGTCACAAAGCCAGTGAGGAATGGAAGCAGTATTTCTAGGTAACTGTTAAGAAGAGCTGCAGCAAAGAGATTGAAATCAAGTTTCAGGTCCTCAGTAGCAATACTCATAGAGTCACAACCTCAGAAAAATATCAAACCATGTCTGCTGTCATATTTTTTCTATCACAAGCTATATATCATTTTCAGTATAAGTTAATGTTAACCAATATATTAAAATGTTACAATCAATTAAAATGCAATCAATCCAAATGTTCCTAATTTGGTATACAATAAGGTATATTATAGTATCTTGAATACCAGATGTCTACTAATTCTCATTGTGCAGCTCAGCTTAACACATTATTACACTAGGACATTTTGGAACCTTTTAGCTTTCAAAATTAAGGTTCAAGAAGAAATGAATTTAAGGTACCATTATTATAAATCTTTGAGGTAATTGAAAGGGAGAACACTAATTAATCTTTTGACAGTTATTGTGGTTTTTTTTAAGGTGTCATTGATATACAGACTTATGACGGTTTCACATGAACAACACTGTGGTTTCAACATTCACCCATATTATCAAGTCCTCATCACCCCACTGAAGTCACTGTCTATCAGTGTAGTAAGATGTTATAGAGTCAATTAATTGTGTTTTAATTAAAAAATTAATTTTGTGTATAGCAGTGAAACAACAAGAAAATCCTTTGCTTTAATGGGGCTTACATTCTAGGCAGGGAAATGGAAAAGAGAGAGATGTTACACATAAATACATATTCTTTCAGGTGGTTAAAAGGGCTATAAAGGAAAGCAAAGCAGAGTAAAGATATAGAGACTACAGGAGAGTGATGGATGGGATTGGTGCTATTTTTAATAGGAGAATCTGGGAAGTCCTCTCTGATATGCTGACGTTTGCATGGGGACCCAAATGAAGTGATGGAGAAAAGTCTTGCATTTATTTTGGGAAAAAGCAATCCAGGCAGAGGGAAAAGCAGGTGCAAAGGACCTAGGGCAGCAGCAAAAAGCTAATGTGGTCAGAATGGAGTGAACAAGCACAGAAAATGAGGTTAGAGGGATGTGGGGTGGGGACAGATGCATTGGGCCTTATTAGGCCTCTGTGAGGGTTTTGTATTTCATTTTGATTGACAAGGAGAGTCATCCTTTTAGAGCAAAGGAGTGACAAATTTTGAGTCATACTCTTACAGCTTTGGGGAGAATAGATCTTAGGTAGCAAGAATGAAAATAGGAGAGGCCAATTAAGAGGCTATTGCAATTGCCCAGTTGTGAAGTATGGTAGCTTAAACTAGGATGATATCAGCATAAATGATATGAAAGCTCAGATTTGGGTTATTTATGAGGGTAAGGCTGAGAATGGCTTAGATGTGAGGAGTGAGTGGAAGATAGAAGATAAAGTGGCCTGAATACATAGGACTTGGTCTTATTTCATTTATTTGTTCATTCATTCATCCTTCCATTTATTTGTTTATCCAGTATTTCTGCAAGCTGACAGAATGCCAGTAAATACAGTGGACACTGGAAAAGCAAGAAAAAAAGAAATCTCTTCAGTTCAGTGGTTTTCAAAAGCACATTTTTCAATTACTTTTTTTTCTCATTTATAAAACTAATATTTACTGAAGATATTTTGAGAGGAAGAAGAAACCATTAAGAAAAATTTAAATCCCCACATGATAGAAAATCTTGAAATTTTAACATATATTCTTTCTTGAAATGTTTAACATATTTAACAAAGTTTTTTCCTATCTTCTTATTTCTGATGTATATTGTCTAAGATGTATGTAACATAACATAGTTGGGATCATACTCTCTATAGAGTTCTGTACTCAATATTTTTCCACTCAGCACAGTTCACTTAGTATACCGTGAAGCTTTTCAAAAATATTGTCCTTAATGGTTAAATCTTATTTCATTTTATGAATTTACCAAACTTTTCTTGACCATTTCTACATATCTGATTAATTTTCTTTGGGAAAAGAAATCCTGCAAATGGAGTTTCTAGGTCCAAGGATAAAAATTTCTTGAAATCTCTTCAAGAAACTATTAAGTAGCTGTATTGAATGCTTTAATTTCATACTTACCAGCAGCATAGGAACACTTCTCATTGGACCTTGTTAACACTGAGTAATAATATTTTTTAATTGCTAATATTAAAAAAAGAAAGATTATTGTTGCTCTAATTGGCACTTCTATGAGTACTTAAACATGTAAATGTTATGTTAGACTCATACATCATAGTTTATTTGCCATTTCCTCTTGTGTTCATGCCCATCCTGGGGGTTCCTACTGGGGCATCCAGTAGCAGTTTTGAAACAAAATTACCTAGAGATTAATAAGACTAAGGATGTGTTGGCAAGGGTAATGCCGGGTAAAGTCAGTTCCTTCTCCAGTTGCTCTGCTCTGAGACCTTGATAGCTCATCCAAGAATGGCTCAAGCTAGCCAAACTCACATGCCATAAATATAATTTGTTTATTTTAAATAAGGTGTACAGCTCACTAGTGACTTAGTATATGTGTCCTATTTGCAGATCACTTGTTTCCCATTGTCCAGATACCTGGATAATCAGTTTAATAATAAATTCAATGAGTACTTATTAAATGCCTATTATCACTAATCAATTGTGGATTAATAACAAGCAGTGCATGGTTTTTCCTCTCAAGGCCTTTATAGTAACATGGGGACAACAGGCTCCCAGACAACTAATTGTAACATACAAACAAAATGCAGGAATCACAAAGACCAGGCCATGAGATGGCTGTTTGCTGAGCACAGATGGGAAAGAGGAGTCAGTTGGTCTTTAGCTACACCACCAAGGAGTATCCTCCAGAGAGCAGGATTTCTAATGTGCCTCAGCTACCATGTCTCTCCCCGGGGCTCTGTCGGCTACACGGGAAATGCAGCCTTTCCCTGATAATACCACTACAGCTAACGCATGGCAATGTCACTATTTCCTACTTCAGTGTCCTTTTTACAGCTTTGTGTCTTTCAGTTTAGAGCTCTGAGTGCATTACTGGGGTGCTGACCACATTTAGGGGGCAGAGCCACATTTTGACTTTCCTAGGCCCTTTCCAAATACTGAAACTGTATTTTATAACTGTGTTGGCATGAAGACAAATGTATTAATATTATATGTTAAAATATTATCTTCAACCTAAAAGTCATTTTCTTTCTTCTGGTTTTAAAATAAATTGAAATATGTTCTCAGGCCCACAGAATAATGCAGCCTCTCAATACTGTGCCTGCCCTTCCTAATGGAAAAGTTGGCCCTGCACTGGGTCATTTATCACATCAATGACCAGTTTCTGCTGAGAGAACTTTCTTACAGCTAAGCCCACCTGCAGGTGTGCATTCCTATCAGTCTTAATCAAAGAGAATGACTTTTCTCTACCTTCGGAGTGCCAAGTACCCAGTCACTTAAAGAAGACTTGATGAATAAATGAACAAATGAAAGAAATTAGGTAAGAGAGGTAGTGAAGATGGGTCTCCTTTGTTGGTGTATATGATGAGTTAGATGCTGACTAAGCACTCCATCACCAGTCCTTAAAGAGCCTGGGACCATAGGCATTATTACCAACATTGTCATTCCCCTTACCAACGAGGAAACTGAAACTCATATAAAGTAACCCCTCCTTGTTCTGGGGTTTTTTTTTTTTTTGGCGTAATTTTTAAGATAATTTTCCCTTAAAAAAAATTTTTTTTTAATAAAATAGGGGGAAAATCGACTGCAATCACACCTCCTTAACTCTGTTAAAATTTTGTGTATTCCTTTCCTTGTACTTTGCAAAATGCATGCATGTTTCACATAATGAAATTATTGGGAGTATCTATTGTCTATATTCATATTCAGTTTTATCCTTTTCTACATGGTATTCAAAAGTAGCACTTATAGTGATTGCACAATACAGGGACTGTACATCACAATTTCATTAACTATTCCTCTTGCAGCTTCTTCTAATTCTTCCTTATTATAAAAAACACCTATGGAGTGTTCCTTTTTTGCATTATAATATTAGGTCATAATTTCAGATTTAGATTGTTGGATCAAAAATAAGGAATGTTTTGTTTAATATCTTGAAATGTGTTTTAATTATATTTCCCTATTTAATATGTGTATAGCTAAGACAAAAACTGAACTGAACTTGGTGAATGTAAAACTTTTATGTGAGCAACTTCTTCATGAACATATCTCCCTGGGCAAGTGAAACAAAAGCAAAAACGAACAAATGGGACTATATCAAACTAAAAAGCTTCTGTACAGCAAAGGACACCATCAGTAGAACAAAAAGACATCCTACAGTATGGGAGAACATATTCATAAATGACGTATCCAATAAGGGGCTGACATCTAAAATATATAAAGAGCTCATGCACCTCAACAAACAAAAAGGAAATAATTCAATTAAGAAATGGGCAGAGGACATGAATAGACACTTCTCCAAAGAAGAAATTCAGATGACCAACAGGCACATGAAAAGATGCTCCACATCTCTAATCATCAGAGAAATGCAAGTTAAAACCACAATGAGATAGCACCTCACACTAGTGAGGATGGCCAACATCCAAAACACAAACAACAGCAAATGTTGGCAAGGATGTGGAGAAAAGGGAACCCTCCTACACTGCTGGTGTGAATGTAAATTAGTTCAACCATTGTGGAAAGCAGTATGGAGGTTCCTCAAAAAACTCAAAATAGAAATACCATTTGACCCAGGAATCCCACTACTAGGAATTTACCCTAAGAATGCAGCAGCCCAGTTTGAAAAAGACATATGCGCCCCTATGTTTATCACAGCACTATTTACAATAGC
The DNA here is from genome assembly GCA_032199065.1 of Smutsia gigantea. NCBI lineage: Eukaryota > Metazoa > Chordata > Mammalia > Pholidota > Manidae > Smutsia > Smutsia gigantea. Next base: position 22,729 of record JAVSCE010001214.1, read on the forward strand.
CAAGAAATGGGAAGCAACCTAAGTGTCCATGAGTAGATGAATGGATAAAGAAGAGGTGGTACATATACACAATGGAATATTATTCAGCCATAAGAAGAAAACAAATCCTACCATTTGCAACAACTTGGATGGAGCTAGAGGGTATTATGCTCAGTGAAATAAGCCAGGCGGAAAAAGACAAGTATCAAATGATTTCACTCCTCTGTGGAGTATAAGAACAAAGAAAAAAACTGAAGGAACAAAACAGCAGCAGACTCACAGAACCCAAGAATGGACTAACAGTTACCAAGGGAAAGGGACTGGGGAAGATGGGTGGCAAGGGAGGGATAAAGGGGGAAAAGGGGCATTACAATTAGCACACAGAATGTAGCAGGGGTGGGTGTTGGGTGTGGGTACACGGGAAGGCAGTATAACACAGAGAAGACAAGTAGTGATTCTATAGCATCTTACTAGGCTGATGGACAGTGACTGTAATGGGGTATGTGGGGGAACTTGATAATGGGGGGAGTCTACTAACCATAATGTTGCTTATGTAATTAGCAAAAAAAAAACTTTTATGGAGGCCTAAGCGTCTAAATTTTCAGTCAAAAGCCTCACAAGAACTATCTTTTTCAAATTATTTGACTGACATAGGAAAAGATAGTCATTTAAAAAGTTTTATTACTATGGCTTTACTGTTTATTTCAAAGTAACACACTTATTTAAAATGTTTTACAAATATAGAAAAATAGAAATAGGAAGGACAGTTTACTCATTGTCCCCCCACCCATTCACAGTCACTGATAAACTATTGGTGGATTTCCTTACAGTCTTTTTTTAATGCTTAGATTATTTTTATTAAAAAAAACTTATTTGTACTCCTATTATAAATACAATTTTACATCCTGACATATTCACTTAACATTTTTCCACATACAGTTTTCATATACCTACTTTTTTAGTAACTGCAATATTCTGTGGAATTTACTTGGATATTGATATGATCTATTTTTGACTATTGTTAACCCATCTGTAAGAATTCAATTAGGTTGATCCACCAAACTAAGTGGTTGTCTTAATGCTCCCTTACAGATCATGTCCACTGAATAGATTCTCCCAAAAAGCAGAGGTAGACTTGCAGAAGCCTCCATGCTAGACCCTCTACACATTTTCCATAAGTATTCACCTATAATTATGAGTTTCTTTGATTCTATCCTGGTGCTGCATCTATCTTTACATAGCCTTTCCAATTTATGTGATAGTTCTCCACTTATAAATATATTGGTAATTTGTCATATAGGTATATTAAAGATAGTCTTTGAATTCGTTACTCAAAAGGCAATACCTATTCATTTAAAGACATTATAAAAGAGTCAAGAAGGAAAAAGGGAAAAGAAACTCAGAACTGTAATCTAAGCGACAACTCTAGCTCCTGGCACATACAATTTTGCACTTGATCTGTACTTGTCTGTGTTATTTGTCATCAGCAACAGAGAAAAACCTAATTTTTCATCTTGGAAAAAAAAGTCGTATTCTTGAACTGAAGTTTCCTATTCTTGTTATGTTTTTCTCAAAGGGATTTAGGAAGCCTCTTAATTCAGTTCAGGAAACAGAAAACACAGAGCGAGAAAAGGGCTGATGCTGGATGTAAAAGAAAGTGGAAAGAAATAAGTGAAGGTTTCAGAAGCTCTGGGTCCTCAGCTGCTGCTTCTTCTCATCTTGCACCTGGCCTTCTGCCGAACACCGAACACCGAGTGCCTGCCCTTCACTTCCCTCCTCCACTCTGCCCTTGAGGGAACACATTAAGACATGGGAAGCCTAATCTCCCGCTCTCCTGAGCTAACCCTACAATGCAACTGCCCCTGACCTTCCAGCTGACACTGAGTGATTCCTTAGGGTTTCCAGCGATGAGCATTGCCTTAGCGAGGGGACTTCCCTGTGTTTGGGCGGCAGTCTCACCTCGTGAAAGATCAAAGAACTCTCTTGCCAAAGTAACACACAGTTTAAATAGTTTAATTACGTTTAATGTTTCACAAAATAATGGAACTGTATATGGACTGTATGCTTGATTTTATATTCTATTTTATAAAATGTTACCGTTTGTGGTGGTAAAACATGGGCTTTATGTCAGAAAAACATTAAATCTTACTCTTAATTTTCCACTTACCAGTGTGGTAACGTCATCAAGCAATTTTAACTCTCAAAGCTTTAATTTCTTTAGACAAAATGGAGCTACTAATACCTAACTGCAAATTTAAGTGTTAAATGAAATTATGTATTCAAAAAAGAATAATATAGAGCCAGGCAGATAGTTTTTTAAACCTTTATTTCTTATCACAGCAAGAATAGTGTCTCAACGTGTATTTGTTGCAACTGGATTAAAGAGACGAGCCATACAAGCACGAGGTCAACTCTTTGCGGGCACAAGCACGTGAGAATTTGTGTAGGGAAAGAGGAAGTCCCTTGGTGTCTCAATGTCACAAAACAGTGCCCAGCACTATCATTCACTTATGCATATCCCAGATCATGGAGTCTACTTGGGCACATGTCAGGGAAAAGAAAGGGACTGATAATTTGGAAGGGTGGTCTGTAGGACAGACTCGGGAACTTTCAGCATGTTGTCATAGAGTTTGCCCTACCCAACTGATAGCAAGGTTACACAGCCGTCAGCGTCAGAGACTCTCCATATAAATCCAGTTCAAGCAGAGAATTCAGAAAGGAAAAAGAAGAGAAATAATTGCCCTGCATCATCCTGCAAAGAACCCGGATCCAAGAGGAGAGAGCTATGTACCCAGCATTGAGTAAATGGGAAGTGCTAAGAATTGGCCAGCATTTTTTTTCATGATGAGTTAGCAATGATCTGTTCCCCTGATGGGTTAACAGTAAGAGTAGTATTTCTGGAAAAATGTAATCTGAAACTTTCCTCTTTATTTCTTTTTTTACCTCTTGTTACTAAAAGAGTCGTTCAATTGTCACAGCACCAGCAAAATTCAGGGTATTGCATGGCTGGCCTTGCCTATAGATAGGGGAAGAAAGGAAATGAAGAAAGAAGACACCCCCTGCCTAAAAATATCTTCCTATCCCTGAAATTCTATTTCACAATCTCTTTATCATAGTGTCTGCACATATTAATTGTTCAGTGTATGATGGGTATTTCTACTAACATTGTAATATACATAGTATTACATATTGTCATTGCTTTATCTCTACAATTTTGTAATCCTGGAAGGGACAGTACTTTAAAATGTTTTAGATCATGTTATTCTGTTCATAATTCTCCTGTGGCTTCATATCTCCCTCAGAATCAAAATAAATTTTTTTTTACACTGATCCCCCCCAAGGCCTTACATGATCTGACCTCTAGCTCCATTCCTGGCCTCATCTCTTACCACTCTACTTCATGCACTACACATCAGCCATGCTGGCCTTCTTGTTGTACCTTAGTATCTGAGGCACCCTCCCACCTCAGGGCCTTTGCACTTGCTGTTCCTAGGCTCGAAAGGTGGAGAGTTGCCCACCACACATCCTTCAGATCTTTGCTCAAATGTCATCTTCTCAGTGAGACAAACTCTTAGTGCCCTATTTAAATCACAATATCTGTATATACATCACCCTCTAGAACTTCCTATCTCTTTTCTTGGTTTCATTTTTCTCCTTAAGTACATATTATAGCCCAACATAGTATATATGTATTTATATATTCATTGCTACTTCCCTCCATTAGAGTATAAGCTCAGCAAGGGCAGATATGTAATTTTGTTGCTAATGCTTAGCCCTTGATAGCTGCACATTAACTGCTGAATGAATAAATGAATGAATCATACACATTGCCATTTGTAATGGAAGATCTAAGAAAATATTTTAATGAAAGTACAATCATGAAAGGAGGCATGAGAATCAGATGGGACACAACTCAAGTAGGTGAAGGTTATAGTCTTGGAGATCTAAAGGTGAACTTGTCTACTTGACCATTTTGTAGAAGTCCAACCCTCTTCAGTGGGCCAGAAATACCGCATTAACCCTGGCAATTGAGGAAAACCTAACTTTTGTCTCAGAAATTCCACTGCTGTATTAAACCCCCCCCCTTTTTTTTTTTTGGGCAGCAACTGACTTTATTTTTATCCCTTGTAATTGTTGGCTTTCAAGCAGCAGCAGTTACCTGTGTGGAGCCGGGGACTGGAGTTGTCCCTGTTTACGCAGCCCTCTTTCAGAGGACACATGAGGCCTTGTCCTTCCATGTTTGCTGTCTGATCCTTAAAGAGGAGGGGAGCTAGGGATGTAAAGGCGGTGGAGGAAGCAGCGAGCCCACAGGAATGGGAATGTGGCCGTAGCTCAGAAAAGGAGAAAGACACTGCTTCCATTTTCTTCCTTTGACAGTGAGAACTTCATCAAGGTGCTAATACTTTTGGCTCCTGCCCGAAGGTCCCAAGGGCGCCCGAAGCTCCAGGTCAGTGAGGGAGAGGGGCTGAGACATGGTAAGGGGAGCTGGGCCAGCCCCACAGGGAAATGCCTGTATGAATGGGACAGTGGTCCCCAAAGCTATGTCCAGGTCCTAAGGCCTGGAAGCTCTGAGTGTCACCTTATTTGAAAAAAGGGTCTTTATAGATGTAATTAAGTTAAAAATCTCAAGATGAGATTTTTAGGGTGGGCCCTACTTCCAAAGACAGCTGTTACAAAAAACAAAAAAACAGGGAGATTTGAGACAGACACAGTAGAGAGGACCATGTAACAGCAGAGGCAGAGACTGGAAGGGTGTGCCGCAGCCAAGGAACACCAGGAGCTTCCAGAAGCCGGAAGGCAGGAAGGAGGGTCCCTTAGAACCTTGGGAGGGAGCACGGCCTTGGTTTTGTGACCATTCGTGTTAATAACTCTCTCTCCTCTAAGGGCAGTAGAGCAAAAAAAAACTTTAAGAGCCTAGAAGGGAACAACTAACTAAATATAGCCGCATCATACTGGATTGTGAGAAAGACTGTGTAAGTCTGCCAAAATAAGATTCCATCAACAAGGAATGCTTTATGTTGTTCCTGGTTTCAACCTTGAGGTAGGAAAGTTTAAGTAACTAAGACTTGCAATTCTCCATTTCTAATATAATAATCAGATATCTAAAATGATCTGGTGTTTGGACCATCCTTTCAAAGTGCAACCTGGTTATTTAAAGGCAGGGACTACGTGACTCCAGGCAAAAATATCCTGCATCACTCTGGAAGCTACGAATGCCGTCCCAGCTGCTGCAACAACATTTGGTATGTGGTGACAGCATTCTTCTCACTCCGGGGAGCGCGCACACTCTCAAACCGGTATGTGCAGGCTCCGCGGCAGTTTCTGCGTCTGGCAGAAGTCAATATTCAAGAGCCCTTTGAGAGCAGAGCAACAGAAGGAAGGTCTTAAGTCCCCTCCTACTCTTTCAAACCTTTCCAAAGTTAAGTGTATTATCAGAAGAGACTACATTTCCGTATTAATGCGGTTTGGGGCCAGAGGTGCGGCGAAACCGAACATCTCTTTAGGCCTGTCACAACTCTTGGTTTAAACATCAGCTTTGGATGTCCACTAAAACAGGGTCAATAAAAACTTGCTCTGGAAAACGTTTAATTATAGCCCTACTCCCTTTCTGGGCATCGCTAAGCCAGACAGGAGGCAGTGATAGAGGGAAGTTCTATTTTAGAGGATATTGGTCTTTTTTACATAGACGCCTACAGGAAGGAAAATTAAGTATAAACAGGGGGACTATGTTGGAAGCAGACAATAGATGAGCTCACAAGGGAATATGATGTGGGATTAAAGTAAGCAGAAGAAGCCAAATAATATGCAAAAATCTGTCATCTGAGATGATAATCCACTTCCATGTGCTTGGTCCTCCAAGTGTGGTCCCTGGACCAGCAGTATCAGTATCACCTGGAAACTTATTCAAGATGTAGTTTTCAGGCCCTCCTGGACCTACAGAACCAGGGACGGTGGGTGGAGCCCAGCAAGCCCTCCACGGGACTCTTACGCACACAGAAGTGTGAGAACCACTGGACGCGTGGAACGTGTGCCCTAGTGCGGGAGTACACCAACATTAACGAGCACGCGTCATCAGCCGGTGAGAGATCACAGCCTTCAGCGCCCTGCCCAGAACGGATGTCTCACCTTCCTCTTGGGCCCTTGTGCAGGGAAGGAAAGGAGGGGGCGGGGAGCATACTCACACATATCAAAGAGGCAGAACTCCTCAACTTCCATCATTCGTCTCTGGCATTTTGATTTTTATTATACTCAAATTATGGGAAAAATTATTCTCTAACACCATTTACATCATATGAAGTAAATGTACATAATATTCTACCAAGTTGAAATCAGTGTCTATGTACTATTTTGTGACACATTTTTATTTTTTATTTATGCTTAACCATTACCTATAAAGGATTTGAGGCTACTTCTTTTTTTCACTTGGTTTATGTACACACTTCCACATATCAGTTCAGCCCATATGCTTGTCATTTTTATGCTTTACAATCTTTCTGTGTGCTTCCTCTTTGGTGGCTTATAAATAGGAAACAACTAACATACTTATGACAAGCAGTGGCATTAGCATTTGAGTCTCCTACGGGAGACAGCATTGAGTGCTGCCATGGGCTCAGTTCAGCTAAAAAAGCAAAGAAACAAAGAATCAGTCCCAATTCAGTAGAGACAACAGTCATGTGAAGCAATTTAAGGAAATTAACAAGGACCATAGTAAGAAGCACCACAGAGCATAAGTGATGAGAGAATACTCAGTGAAGAAGAGATCTGAATGGGAAGTTTTGGATCAGTACTTAGAGGAAGTGATGGCTATAGATTGGCCAACAGTGGGACAGCCATTCCAGGTTTAGAGAATGGCCTTTCCAAGAGCTGGAAGAGGAACTAGCAAGTCATGTGCTGGGTACTATCTGCCAATTTACTTGTCTCCAGAAGAAGGTCATGCTAGGGAATAACAGAGGAGGTTGGAGAGTTGACAGGGAGCCCAGAATGCTAAACTGAGAGATATGGTAACCAGTAAACAGGGGATCCTGATAGATTCACAAATGAGGCAGTGATGTGATGAAAACAATAAAAATAAAAAAAAAAAGGTTGACATCCAAAATGAATATTAATATAGAAGTAAAATTCTGGGTTTATGTTGTTGCCCATATAAGCTACTTAAAGCAAGAATCATTGCAAATAACATATATAATAATTATTTGCACTTTTATCTCCTTTCTTTATATACTTAAAATGCTTTAACAACTTTCTACCCTATTTCCCCCAGCATCAAAGTGTAAAATACTACTGATGTACATTTGTGCTGGAAATAATACCCCTTGACTGGCACACCAAATTCTATCATGTAGAAGTAGTTAAGTTTTTCTGGAACCAATCCTAACACTGTGTTTCTGAACTACATGTCTGAACCCCTTCTACTTACACTGAGCTGTGAAGGCTGTACCGCTTAACCGTAGCCAAACCAGGCAAGTTACTTAGTCAAACCTTACATATGCTGTCAGCTTCATTAAGGCAATTGCTCCTATACTTACATTTCACCACCTTTAACTGAAGCAGTAACAAGGCTGAAAATGGCTCTTAAAAATCTTGGTATTTTAAAAATGCCAAAAATATTATTAGATATAAGGAAAAGTGTGATGCTATACTGTCCCGTACTAATCCTGAGTTCTATGTTCCCTTTTTAATTTCAATATTCCACATGTATAAGAAGCCATATATAATTGAGCTACAATTGCTCACTCTGAGGTCCACATAACTCAAGGATCATATGGTGAATTTAATCAAGAGCGTAACTGATGGTAAAAAATCAGTGTAGGAATTTTGCCAAGGCTTAGTAGCCTAGGAAGTAATATTTCAACGTGAAACTTTTCCAAACCCCTCAGGGACACTAAGAGCTGGGAGGGCAAAGCATTGGATTTAACTCAACGTGTTTAAGGTCAGCACTAACTTTTTAGCTAAACTGTATCAAGTGTAGAGAAATGCGGTCCGAGCTTTGAGATTAAGTCATTGGGATTGCTGAGAAAAAAAGAGGTATAATGATTTCCTACTTGATGTAAGCCAAAGAGAATCACTAGGAAGGTTCCCTGCTTAGGGATGCATTATCATTCTTGAATTTTTTTCTCCGGTCCCACTATTCCAGTTCCTCCTGTGGTCCTATGGGCCCATCAACTGGGGTGTAGTCAGAAAACACATTGACCTTAAGTAACAAACCTGACAAGCTCAGAAAGGAAACAGGGAGAAAACAAGGGAGAGAAGTGAAGAAAAGGAAGGAGAGTGATAATTAATTAGGATGGAAAAATCTACTTAATTGGGAAATGGAAACATGCTCTTCCATAACTTCACTTTCCACATTCTTTTCTGCATGTGAACATGGAAATACACTGGAGTGTGCCTTAGCATTGAAAGATTCACTTGTCATTTGACATGACGCTCATATACATTGGTGTCCGCCTGAAAGAACAGGGACTCTTTCCAGCAGTGGTGGGAGACTGGCCCTTTTGAGCTTACAGAATGAATTTTTCCCATGAGGCATATTCCTGCGGGATTTTTTTTCCCTAGGATAAATGTGACTTTTTGTGGTGTTTCTCCTTATTGTTGGCTTTAGCACCTAACCCCAGCATCTGGGACCACTCCACCTGTCCTGTGACTTCAGGTGAGTAATTAAACAACCCTATAGGCCTGTTTCTCATCTGCAACATAAGGAATATTTACCAGATGCTTGTATATCTTTCTTGTACACAAAAGCTTCCATCCGTGATCATTCCAAGTGCAGCCCTCCCTCCTCAGGCCTGCCCATCCCTGCCTCGGAAGGAATCTGAACTTTGGAACCGTCAACAGAAATGTCTAATCTCTTCAGCTGTCCTTGGGTTCTCCAATCTTATAGGAGGAGAAAAGGAACTTTTTGTTCCTAGTTAGATCTCAACAGCAAGTGTAAGGGATGAAAATTATTTGATATTGCAAACCTTTATTACAGAGATTAAAGAAGTTTCCTAAATGAATGCTCTATGTAGATTTGAGACTGAGTTTTGTTTTGTTTTGTTTTTTAGGTATAAAAGTGCTATTTAGTTAGAATGAAAGAGAGACTGAGTTTTTATGTTTCCTTTCTTGATTCGTAATGGAAACTGCTTTATAAGGAAAAAAACATAAGAAAAAAACTTAAAGAAAATGAGGAATTTATACAAAGAATTAAATAAGAAGAAATTGAAGACAAGAATGAGAAAAGAAAAATGAGTAGAAAAAAAAATAGGTCAAAGAAATGTGTAAAATGTGCCAGTGAAGAAAGGTTACTTATGCTTGCTTACAGGTCAGTCAGTAAGCATTTATGGTTGCCCTTACACTGTGCACCTCAAAATGGTACTCATTACTATGGGACCTAAAAAATTCTTTAACCTTTTTCAATAAATTTTACAAGTACTGGTGGGTGGGGAGGGTGAGGGGATAAAGGAGCATGAAAATCTCACTCATAATATATTGGTCATGGGGATGGAAGTGCAGTATGGGGAATATAGCCAATGGTTCTGTAACATCTTCCTATGCTGACAGATAGTAACTGCACTAGTGGGGGTGAGGATTTAATAATGTGTGTAACCTTTGAACCACAGTATACTTGAAACCAATATAATGTTGTGTATTAACTTCACCTCAATAAAAAAAAAATTCACAAGTGCTATGGCATAGAAAGATCACTTTTCTCATATCCTTTCTTAAAATATTGTTGTATTATTTGTATAAATAACAGTTATTACTATTAGTTATTGGTAATTACAATATAAAAATAATATATTTGATATAGATAAAATGTATTTAAAAAGAAAATAGGGATTTAATTTTGATTCTTTAGCAATGAACGTTTATAAAGCCCTTGCTACATGGCAGGTATTGTACTAAGCACATCGTACCTATTAACTAACTTAACTCTCTCCCCACCCTCTAAAAAATAACTACCACTCTAATCTGCATTTTATAGTTGAGGAAACTGAGGTACAAAGAGGCAAAGTAATTTACCAAAAACATATAGTTAGTAAGCAGCAGCCTTCAGCTTTGAGTCCAGAGTGATAACCACCATGTAATAGTCCCTAACTGTTCTACCAAGATGGCTGACTATGGTAAGAAATATTCAGTAGAACCCAAGACTATAGTTAATATATTTCTGTGTGATGTCATAGATGTCAGCCTCACAAATTAAAATAATGGCAAAAGATATCTGAATTAGTTAGAGGCTGATTTAAATAGCTGAAAGAATTACATTCTCTATTTTGACATACATTCTTTGGCAGAACATCAAGACAAACAAAGGACAAGAATATGCCACTAAATAGGAATAATTTGAAATCAGTATCATACTTGCATGTAAATGGATATTTCTTAACCTATAATCTGTTCTTAAATCATCAAATTCTTTTTGATGCTATTGTAAATGAGAGTATTTTCTTAATTTCTTTTTTCAGATAGTTCATTGTTAGCATACAGAAACCCAGCTGATTTTTGTATGTTGATTTTGTATCCTGCAACCTTAGTGACTTCATTTATTAGTTCTAACAGCTTTTGGTGGAATCTGTAGGGTTTTCTATGTATAGTATCATGTCATCTGCAAACAGAGATAATTTTACTTCTTCCTTTTCTATCTGTATGCCTCTTCTTTTTGCTGCCTGATTTCTGTGGCTAGGATTTCCAGTGCCATGTTGAATAGAAGTGGTGAGAGTGGACACCTTTGTCTTCTTTCCAGACTTAGAGGAAAAACTTCCAGCTTTTCACTGTTGAGTATGATGTTAGCTGTGGGCTTGTTGTGGCCATTGCTATGTTGATATACTGATATACTTTCTTTCTATACCTAATTTACTGAGAATTTTATCATGAAAGGATGTTGAATTTTGTCAAATGCTTTTTCTGTCTCTACTGAGATGACCATATCTTTTTTGATGTTTCCTATTCATCAGGCACTGATCTAGGCATGGGGGAGACCTGGTTGGAAATCCCAGCTCTGCCATTTACTTGCTGTGTGACCTTGGACAAGTTTCTTTATATCTCTGATCCTCAATTTCCTCAATATGTAAAATGTATCTACCACATAGGATTGTTAGAAAAGAGTATGTTAATAATATATGCAGCATGGAGAATGTAGTCAATGATCGTGTAACATCTATGTTGACAATAACTGCACTAGTTGTAGTGAGGATTTAATAATGTGTGTAATTGTTGAATCACTCTGTTGTGTACCTGAAACCAATATAATATTGTATATCAACTATACTTCAGTTAAAACAAAATAAATGTATAGTGCTTGTATTACAAGTAAGCACCTGTATTACTTTTATAATGAATAATTCAGAGACTTAAAAAGTGAAAGTCCATACCCCATCCCACTTTTCAGACATACTCACTGTTAATAGTTTAGTTTATATTTGCTCACATTTTTATGTGCATATACAAATTGTATATCTATATTTTTATTTATAATTGTTTTATATAAGTGAGATCATTCTGCTCTTCAACTTAGTTTTTCATTTAACTGTATTTATTTTATAATCAGAAATAAATGAATATCCACTATATATTATGTAGAATTAAATACACTAAATATAAATTAAGCCCCTCCCCCCCACTCATAATCAAACAGGGATAGGGAGATGACTTCCAGGTCACCTGGAAAACCAAGCTAGTTAGTTTCTGGTTGGAGAGGTTAAATATATAATAGAGAATATGGGCCATCAATAAACTGGTAAATCTATTTATTCATTGACATTAAATAAGGTCATCTTTTCTTCTTTAAAAGTAATCTAAGAGAATTTGATATATTAAAGCTGAGTCTAATATCAGATCCATCTAAACCAAGATATGCCCACAGAAGCAGAGAGCAGTCCTGAGGACTAGAATCCTGGATAGGATCAGTGGGGAATGCAAGTGAAAAGCATGATGTGTTCAGAAGCTTACAGACAGCTTATTCTTAGAAAGGCAGTGTTTTAAATCAGATTACTAAAATATTGAACCTGCAAGTGGGAAGAAACAGCACATATGAATACTCATGCTGGCATGGGTAAAGAGCAACAGTTCAGCTGGTGCTAAGATGCATGACAGGCATATTCACAGCTAACTAAGACTTACAGTGCCTTAGAAATGTCTAGTAAGGTCTTTCTTTCCTTCTAGTTTCTCCTATTCATTTTGAATGTGGAAGGTTAGGCCTTTTAAAGTGATAGGAGAGGGCTATGCCCAGAGTACTTCAGTATATGATACTGATGTCAATTCATCAGCCATTCATTCCGTCAAGCCTACATTGTCTGCTGGGAGAACCACTGCAGGAGCTCAACTTGCTTGTGAGAGTACTACCGCCCAAGAGAGGATGACTCTGGGCCCAGGAGCACACTGACTGGATGTGGTTTGATGCCCAGCCACCCTGGAGACTCTTGGCCACCCTCCCAGGTCCAACTTCCATGCTTGCCTTTGGCTCTGGTCTAGTCAGTCACGGTCATGGTAGCAAGGTAGTTTCCTGGCATGCATGGCACAAACCACCTCAGCTTTACAGGAGGGGGAAAAAAGCTTTTAGAAATATTTAGGAGGCCCTTATTTAAGAATCCATGGGCCACCTCTTTTGTACTCCACCCCTTGCCTGTCATGAACAATTCTATGATGTTACCCTAAGAACACATACTAATCAAAAGATAGAGAACTAAATATCAAGCAACAGTGGATTGATTAATAAGTTGTTATAGATGACACAATGGCATGCAAATAGATATTAAAGATAATGATGCTATTTTTGACAGTTGGTGAGTGATTACCATATGCCAAGCATGTGCTAGATGGTAGACAATACTACTCTCTATTTTGCAAATTTAAAACCTGACTTGGAGAAGATAATATTTATTGACAGAAAAATCTTTACAGTATACTATTCAGTAAACATAGGAAGTTGTGAAACAGTGTAATAACATGTATAGAATTCAGGTGATTTCCTTTTCTTTTTTGTTCTTACATATTTTCTAATTTTTTCTTCAGTGAATTTGTTATTTATGAAACTGAAATATAATAACAGGGGAAGAAGTTTAAATTAAAACTTCAATGTCATTTTTCAGTACTTGAGATAATTAAAAAATATATCTTCATTCCTTTATTTAACCTTTCTTCTTTATTCTTTGTCAAACTTTTTGGCTTATTTTTTTTTAAATCTAGAGACAGGACAAATAGAGTTGGTTTCCTTAGTAATAGCAACTAAAGCTCTCAAACATTCTTTTCTTTTTGTTTTTTCCATTACTTTCTTTTAAAAGTGTTTGGATTTCCTGGGTAATAGATATGCATACTAATTATCACTTCAATTTTATTCTAGGAGTTTGAAAATGATGACTGTGAAAACAGTCTGGTTCAGAGTTTAAACCAACAATTTTAAGTGGGTCACCAGTTACTCCTAGAATGTGACACTTGTCGATACTGTAATTTATGTTCAAGGGTTGATGATATTGCACAGATGTCAACAAAGGGTCTCATATTAAACGTGAAGATTGTATTTGGAGGATTCTTCAACTTTCTATTCATATTTTTTAAATTAAAAAAGAGCAATGCATGTTTACTAAAATATGTGAACAGAACATAGAAAAGTCTCCCTTTAATTCTTCACCAAAGAGATTACTGATATCATTTTTCTGAACATTATTCTAAAATGTGTTTAGTGTACAAAACAGCACATATAACATGTTTTCTTAAGGCAGATATATTCTCTTGAATATGTTTACCCACATGGGCTCACATTATATTGCTGACATGAAAAACATCTTTTCTCCACTGCAAAGTATTCAATTGTATAAACGTAGCATAATGTAAACAACTAATCCCTTTTTGATGAATTAGGGTTTTTCTTTTAGAAACAATTCTGGAATAAGCAAACTGGTAACACAAAAGAACAACTACATGTTTGATTCTGTTTAAATAAAGCACGAAATCAGGTGAAAGTAGTCTATGCTGTTAAGAGTCCAATCTTGGTGGAGGGAGTAGAAGTGACTGGAAGAAGGGTTTCTGGGTACTTTTAATAATCTGTTTCTTGATTTGGGTGCTGGTTACCCATGTGTGTTCTCGTTGTAAAATTTCATCCATCTTCACTAAACTTTAAAGTATAGTTTGCAGTACACGTACTTCAGTATGAAGTTGAAGAGATAGGTGTAAGTGCAATTGCTGTTTGTAAGACTCAAACCCTGGTGTTCTACGCAACATAAAGTGATTAGTTAGGTTAGTTCTATTGAGTTTTTATCTGTGCTTTTGCATATTTAGATGACTAAATATATAATAGTTACAAATATATGACTGACATGTATAACCTTTCCTTATCCTCTCCAGAGTGCAGCTCGAGTATCACAGCTCCAATGGCCCAGCTGTTCGAGCAGAAATCCAAGTCCCCTGCTTGCTAGGCCTCCTGATAGTATCTGAATTACCGACTGTGGTTCCTATTGATCCAAGTCTGTGGAACATGTCCATTCAGAACTCCACTGCCAAATTAACACATATTAAAAAGCTTACAATCACACCCGGCCCCACCAGCCAGCCTCCTGAAAATCAACTCTCAACCTTTTTTTTCTTAAAACCAACTTCTATGTTCTACCAGACAGCCTAAAATCTCAGATAGCTATGGATTTTCCATTTTCATCAACATTTATATCTAATCAGCCACCAAGGATTGCCAGCTTTTTCACCCAGGCCTCGCATTCATAACATCCTTTCCATTTTCACTGCACTCCATTTCTTCTTGACTGGAAATATTCTAGTGGTTTTCTAATCTTGTTTCACTGATACTTGTTCCTTCTTTACTCAAATAGTTGACACTGATGTTGGTTTTATGAGACTATTTCATGATAACTTCCCATTGTTTAAAGTCTTCAATTGCCTACAGGACAAACCCGAGTCTGACATTTGAAAAATTTCTATGGACCGATCCATATCAACCTATTCCATTCTTTATCTTTTCCTACTTTTTACCAACCTTCTTCAGCTGCTGAGATTCTTCACTGTGTCTCAAACACACCAGGCAAGCTCCTTTAGTACTTACACATGTGCTATTCTCTCAACTCTACTACTAAGAAAGAATTAGTGGGATAGGTGCTCAGCTAACCACCTTTGCCTTTGCCCTCTTTAAGAAATTACTCCCAAACCTGTATAGTCCTAGTGTTGAGTATGCAGAAAACCGACTCCTTTTGCTACAACTGACTGATCCAAGAAAACACCTGACCCTAGCTTGGTCCATCACATTCTGCCTCCTGGGAACTGGTAATTTTGAACTGAGAGTTCATGGGGCTGGAGAGGCTTGTTGCTGAGTCAACTGACCATCAACTGACCTTGAAGTAGTCTCTTTAGAAATGCCCACTGTCAGGAGGTCCAGAGCTGTCCGGGCTCCTGCTTTTTGAGGCTTCATTGTTCATCTAGTTTCTCCTCAGATTTCAGAGCCTCCCTTGTATCCGTGCAATAATTTTTTCCTTTAGTGTAAGAGTTAGTTTCTATTTCTTGCAATCAAAAGAATCTTAAATAATACAATTTGCTTCTCATTTGCTCTTAAATACATTGAAATACTTTTCACTTACTCTGTAAATACATTGCTGGGCCCTCTATTGACCTATCCTTACTCTGAAAAGTGAATCAGCAATCACTGAGTGTTTACTTCATGATCTGGGCAAAGGTCTTGCCAGTGGGTTTCAGCCCCGGGCAAGTTCACTATGGATTCAGTGTGACCAAAGAAATGACAGTAGCTAACGTTCTTGGGGTGAAAGGGTTATTATACAGGTCAGTCACTAAAATCCCGCTCACTCAGAGCGAGTCTGCATGCAGCAAGCTGGTCTCTGCCTCTGGGCCCCTCTGTCCGCACAGCCGTCCTCTGGGCCTCTGTCCTCGGCGCTGCCACCACTCGTCTCTGCTCTGCTCTCCTGCAGCCTTGCAGCTGTGCCACCGTGTCAGCCAGAGCACTGGGCAGGGCTCTTTTTATAGAGTCAACAGCAACGCATTGCCCACATGTGTGTAGTGAGCTAGCCAACCAGGGCCAGGTGAGAATCCTGGACATAGGAACCTTGGCTTTATCCACAGGAAGTTACAGCACAGCACACAGTTCTGGAGTTATTCTTGTGTCCTGTTCATGTCCCAGAGAAAGCATGAAACCCACTGGGCCAAGCACGCAGGAACAAGGCATACCTACCCACCTGGAGTGAACTCATGACTTGGGACTAATTAGGACAGTGGCCATCTCAGATATATGTCTGGAAACAAATGAGTCCTCACCAACTTGGTATTGTATAAGCCTCCAGAATTTTGAAGACAGAACCCTAAATTGACTGAGATTAGTATTAGCCTTTTGTGGGATGCAGGGCTTGAAGCAGAGATTAAGGTCAATTATAGGAAAATAAAGTTTAATTTCACACTTTCATTTATGCTCTGAGATTTATATTGCAACAGAAAGAATGGGTTTTATAATACTTTAGGTAAAGTATGATAAAGTGTATATTATTATTTGACCGTACCCATTTGGTTCAAAATCTAATTTATCGAATGCATAATGAATTCACTAGTTAACCCCCAAGACAACAAGTTATTAAATAACCATCCCATTTTTGTATATATTACTTTATATTAAAATAAGGATGAGGCAGGTATATGTTTGAATAGTTAATTTCTAAGTAATTCCATGAAATGTTCAAGCATAGGAAAATAAACTCTTAAATCTTGACAACTTTTATCTAGTCACACCACTAGAGACTTACGGAAATACAAATACAGATCTATTTCAGGAAAGAGAACAAAGTTTATTAAATGGATTCAAGACATAAAATTGCCTTTTCTTTTTCTGGCATCAGCTAAACCTTTTGTAGAGATAGAATCCTTTGACTGTTTAACACCTGTGAGTCAGGGCAAGCTATCACCACAGAAGCTACCACTGATTCTGGCTGCCCCCTGGCTCCTCTGTATCAGCACCATCCCACTGAAATATAATGAGTGTCACACTAAGTCAGTTAAAATTTTCTAGTAGGCACATTAAAAAAGTAAAAATAAACAGGTAATTTTAGTAATATACTTTAACACAAAAAAATTACAGTGTTTCCCATATGAAGACTATTAATGACATATCATTATTTTAGCAAGTCTTCAAAAAATTGGTATATATTCTACACCTACATCTCAATTCAGACTAGGCATATTTCAACTGTTTTAATAGCCTCATGTGTATTGGGCAGTGGAGCTTTAAGTAATTATAAATTAATGACATCTTTAAAGAAAAAAGTTATATAATCTTTGGGATTTCATCATTCTAAAGAAGTACCCCTATTTGCTCCTACATCAATCCCCAAAGGTAATTCCAAGAATGAAATTAATGAAAAACCTAACTTTAATACTGTTCTATAAATTTGCACGCTATTGTATGCTTGGCTTACTCCTATGGACACAAAAGAAACTGGCTTTTTTTTCTACACACTCATGGTCTCCCCATGACAACATTATTAATTTCTTTCTCTCTATATATACTGAAGTCATACTGTCAGATTGTTTTATTCATTCCAAAACAGCTGAAATGTGTAAAGGATTATATTTTTAAACACATTTTTATCAAGTAATGAGCATTCACAAAAGAAAAAGGCTGCTTACTGACATGTTCAGTAAGGCTCCGGTTATAAAACTTCACGCTCTCTAACTACATAGGCGGGGAATAAGCACAAGTGATGGTGCCGACTCTTTCCTAGTGTGACTCTTTCCTAGATTTTCATTCTAACTGCTCTTTTATATTACAAACTTCCCAAGACATTTAAGAAATAAAATGTGTGATTTATTTTTCAAAGAAAGTATTACGTTAAGGCTGCAAAGAACAGACATACTCACACTAACTCAAGAAAGATCCCTGCTTCTACCCAGTCTTCTGGACATCAGAAAATAGGAAATGAAGTACAGACAGACTCCCAAGTCCCAGACTGGGAAAAAATTTTATTTTAAAAGCAGATTAAAACATATGGCTCTGTAAAAATATAAATTATCTATACAATAATTGTACAATAAAGTAACCTGAAAGCCAAATGGTTCAATGTGGGAAAATATATTTACAGGGATATGTTAATAATATGAAAAGTTCTCCTACATACTCATAATTAAAAAATTTTTTTAGCCCCTAAAAAACTTCTAAGTAATTCACTGAGGACATACAAATATTTAAAAAGCCTGTGAAAGTACTCAATCTCTTAATTAGGGAAATGCACATGAAGACAGCAATGAGATAGACTTTCACCTCTCAAAGATCAGCAGAAACGAAAAAGACTGATTAGCTCTTGTATTAATGAATACAAAAAAAAAAGAAGCTAAAATGTACCCTTAAACTTATACAGCATTGTTGGACTATTTTGGACACTAAATAAAATGTATCTTTGCTCCAGCAATTCCAATCAGAAATCTATCCTGCAGACACACTTCACACACAGTAAAGGTGGATGACATGATGTTCACTGGCATTGCTTTTAGTAGCAAAAAGGAGCAGACAAGTGCAGTAGATGCATAGCTTACAGTACAACTCTACTGAGATGCAAAACATTGGTAGGAAAGAAGGAAGAAAGGCAGGCAGGTAGGAATAGAGGGTGGTAGAGATGAAGTTATCATAGTTGTTAAATGTGTGGTCTTCAGAGTAAGAGAAACTGAGTTTAAATCCCAGACTAGTTAGCTATTATGATGACCTTTGGCAAGTGCTTCAGTGCTTTCTTTTTAAAGTAGTGATAATAAGGGTACCTACTTCACTGAGATGACACAACACGTAACAGACAAGAGCCAATATGGTTTTCTTTGTGAAACTAGTCCTGAGCTCTTCTTGCAAGGTGCTTATATAAAAATTAGTTTTACAGTTAAGTAAGCAAATCCCAGATATGTACAAAGACAGGTATGTAGTAGGCCCTTTAAAAAAAGTAATGTGATTACTCAATGAGCAGCTTGAAAAATATCCTTTATGGGCCTATATCATAACATGTCCTTGGGGAACATCCTGAAGTACACATTCAATTTCACTCAATTAAAACAAATATTTATCAAGCAATTACTATGTGCTAAGTTTTGGATAACGGAATACACTTACCCAAAAGATCAAAGGTTCAGAAACCTTGAAAGGTCATGCAGAAATGATTTTGCTTTGAGGACAGCATCCACTATAATCTGGAGTGACTTGTCACATCACTTACATTGTACAGCAATTACATGTTGACTTATCTGTCTTCCCCAAGGCTGTAAATTCTTCAAGGGTAGGGGACTTTACCTTTTCTTTTTATCTCTAATGTCTATGGTGTCAGTGTCTGATATCTGCCATGGGCTAAATAAATATCCCTTTAGTAAGATGAATGAAGAATGAATGAATGGGGTTTCTCCTCTAATTTTTTTGGTTTATACTATGGACTTTATTTAACAAACTGTAATTTTTACTTATTTTTGTTTATTGTTTCTATCTATTGCAGGAACATAAGCTCCACAAAAGTGAGATCTTCGATTTGCTTCACTAATATCTCCCAACTGCTACAACAGTGTTCAAAGATATTTGTTGAGTGTGTGCTTATCTTGTTTAGTAACTGCCAAGGGGAGAATTTCTGAAATCTTACTTGATAACTTCTCCAAAGTCACCTTAAGACAGTATTCACTGAGATCAACTGAATTCTTGAAATACACATCTGCTTTTGATTACTTGGGATCAAATGGAGTATATTTAGTCATAATCTTCATAACAGAGCTCAGCAACTATTCACAGATGTTTTCCTCCAAGACTATATATGCTAGCTTTTCTTCATGGAGAGAGAAAAGCGAGTGTGTCAGTGGCAATTTGCCAGGATACCTATTTTTGATAGTAATAAGCTGCTCTTACCCAACCAGTAAGGTAGCCAATCTCCCCAAATCTCTGGCCCAAAGAAGTGAACAGATTCTTGATTGTAGGCCTCCCATAAGGCACAGAAGGAGCAGCCAAATTAGGCCCCACTTCTGGGCAAAACGGATGGAACTAGGAATTGGTTTGTAGCCCTAGGAAATGAACCCCATGGTGCCCCTGCCCAGAGTAGTTTCCTGATACCCTAATAAGAGACTAAGAAGCCAGTCTATATAGTCCCAGTAGATTCAGTTCTGTGAAGGCCTTGAATGCTCCAGTCTGTGATATTCCTGAATAAAATCATAAACCTCAGTTATGCCTGAGGCTGATTCCTAGATTTTTTTTTTCCATATTCATAGCATCTGGTACATTTTATTTTGGTTAGACTTCATTTATTTGGTTAACTTCATTTATGAAAAACAAACTCAGTACTTAAAAAATTTGACAAATTTTAATTGGAAACAGTTCATATGTGTGTTCAAAGGAAGCTCAGAGAGGTGAAGCGCAACAAACGTCACACATGTCTCTGCATAAAATCAACACGAGAGACACTCAAGATCCTTGGAATAGAAAAAGCCACAAATAAGTACAGTGAGAGTCCACTGTTAAACATTTTTTCTAAACTATGTATTTATGTAGTATTGTATTTGCAAATATATTGTCTTTGTAACATTAAAAACAAAATTAACCTGATGAAGGGGGTAGTGTAATCACCATAATATTACTCATTTAATTGTAGATTAATGATATCAAAATAAACTTATAAAAAAACAAAATTAATGAAAATGTTCAAAATCCTTTTATTTACTAAGTCACTTTGAGATTGCTTTCTGTAAGATAATTTCAACAAATAAAATGTTCAATGAAAAATGATAGTATACAATATACTTGTCTATAGAAAAAGGTCTTATATATGAGTTAAGGAACAAAGATATTTCTTTTAATTGAACGTAGGTTTTAGAAAAACATTTATTATGCATTACTACCATAATAAAAATGGATTTTGTAAGATTAGCTCAAGTCCAGTGGAATTTTAAGAGGTGAACCAAAAGTTTTTTCAGTCATATTCAGAAAATCTAATGTGTTTACTTGCTTGTTGAGTCTTTGCAAGTCTAATCTTTTCAGCTTTGGTGATCAACTACAGAGAAAGAAATTAGAAATTAGAACGTATTGGATACCTAAAACAAAAAGAAAATTATGACTAGAAAAATTTCACAACTATCAGCTTGAAAAACATTTTTTAAAAAGGGGAAGAATAGACAAATGAGATAATTAAGCTTAGGTCAAATCAATTACAAAGAAAACTGTCTACATTATGGCTTATTAAGTATAAAAGATATTAAATCTTTGAGTTATCCAAAAACCTTCCCACTTTAGTTCCAAGGTACTAAAAAGTTTTCAGTTGAAAATGGCCACTTCACACTGGCAATTTTTTAAACTCTTTAACAGAGTTCAGGACCTGTATTTGTTAGTTGTTTTCTATTCCCTTAGGAATGAGTATTAATTACCAAGACATTCTTTTAAATGACATGTAGTCCTTAGTAATTATATTATGCCTGAGAATCCACGTATTATTTGTATTAGACAGCATGTTTTGGGCTGAGTGCTACACAAAGGTTTGCTTACAAATTGCTTACAAATTTGAAAATTCACATATTCCAAATAAGGATCTATTTCTTTTTTCAGGGAAATTATGCTTTCATTTTGTTAACAAAAAAATTCAAGGTAAAGTAGTTCTCTATTGTAAGATTAATTCTCACAATTTTCAAATTGCTTCCTATTTGATACTGTACTTCTTTACAGCACAACTGAGTGTTATTACAAAACCTAAGTTCTATTTAACATAGAAATTATTTTTGCAACAGTATGTATAATTCCATTTTATCATAGTTGGGCACAAAAAAACAAAATTCTATATGAAGCAAAAGGCTATACAAATTGCCTTAGATACTATGGTAGCTCTGACTCACATCTTCTGTTTTGACTAGCTCTGGTTCACCAGAACCATTCACAATATCCTAACTCCTGTGTGTGTGTGTTTTATTATCGTTGATATACAATCTTATGAAGGTTTCAATTGAGCAACATTGTGGTTACTACATTCACCCATATTATCAAGTACCCCCCACACCCCATTGTAGTCACTCTCCATCAGCATAGTAAGATGCTACAGTCACTACTTGTCTTCTCTGTGGGATCTGCTATTAAGGGTACTTATTATTTATTGCACCTTATATAAATACTTGAATAGTTTTAAAGAGGACAAATGAAATTATAGGGAATGCAGAAGACCATATAAAATGTCTAAATATTCCAAAACCTTTCTCAATGGAAAAATTTTAGGTATCTTATCTAGCTTTGGAGGAAATGAAAATCTTATTCTCTTAAAGATACAGATTCTAATGAGCAGTCATTAAAATAGTTTCTTTAAAGTTGTGACATATGGCTATTGGCAGGAAGTCACTTTTATTTATTTTTCAGTTTCTTAAAATGCTTACTGAAACAGAAGTGTACTTGTGAAGAGTGTGACTCAGCCTTTAGAGAATGGCTGTAAAGTTACAAATAAGTATTTAAAGAAAAAAAATTCAAAAGTTGCCGAGGTCTTCAAATTGTTTATGACAGAAAACAGTGACTACCACAACATGAGGACTACATTCATAAAGGTCATTAGAAATAAGCAAGGCTGGAATCAGGGTTTATTTCTATAAAAGTCCAGGTTTATGGGACATTTAAGTATTTCTTATATTTTTTTTACTCTGGAACAAAAAATAGGGTGACCCTGTGCTTGTTATTTTTGTAGGAAATCACTTTTAAACTAAAAGCCTATTCAGCAGTGAGATGAGTCAAAATACAAGTGTTTAAAACTCTGTCACACCAATGTGTTGTTCACAAGCTTTCTGAGTTCTGCTTTTACCTGTTGAATGAATATCTGACATTATAAGTAATCTGTAAAGACTATTTTGATAAAAACGACAAAAAATTCAAATATGCTTTGAAAGCTAAGGAGAAAAGCCTCACTCTGTCTCCAGTAGTGGTCACCTGTTTACCAATGTGCTCAAAGTGATAAGGTACAATACAAAGATTTGGTCTAGCAAGAATGACTGAGATCCCATTTGGCAGATTTTTTTCTTCATCTTACTGATATTTTGTGAGAAATCTTAATTTAATTTGCCCATACCTGGTTTTTGTATATAAAAATGTCATATGTAGAAAATAAAAATTTTCTTTACCATTCTTTTTCTTGTCTTTTAATTCTTTATAAACTAACTGGGGCTTAGGAAATTGTTCCCAGTATCCTTCTA
This sequence comes from Smutsia gigantea, assembly GCA_032199065.1. Classification (NCBI taxonomy): domain Eukaryota; kingdom Metazoa; phylum Chordata; class Mammalia; order Pholidota; family Manidae; genus Smutsia; species Smutsia gigantea. The sequence goes on from JAVSCE010001214.1 coordinate 45,841, forward strand.
TTCCACAATGTGAAAAAAGAACAGGGATTTTTAATTAGTGCTTTTCTTTCACTCAGTAATATAATACTACCAAATAAAATACTACTGTGGAAACATTGGGCTGTCATGTCAATAGGTGCTCATATCATACATTCGGCTGGTAATTTTTTCTAAATACTTAACTCCCGTTACTAAGGTAGTTGCTCCTAGTACTCCATCTACACTGGCCTCCCACTTTGACAATCTCCCATCAAGGCCTCTGCATTTTTTGTTGCTTCTGCCTGGAAAAACTCTGCATCTGAACTTTACTGGCTTGTCTGCCCACTTCCCTAAAGTCTGCTCTAAAGCCACCGTTATAGAGGAGAACTTCCCAGACAACCATATCTGATATAAAGCTATCCCACAATACCTTTTTATATGACTTTTCTGCACAGCACTTGTCATCACCTGACTTATATTGTTTATCTGTAAGCTTCATGAAAACAGGGGACTTTGTTATTCATGGCTGTATTGCAGTCCCCAGAACAGTAGCTAACACAATCAAAAAATATTAATTAAATGAATTAAGAAAAAGGTAAGTTAACAAGCTAATTATGGTTTATCCTTCTCCTCTGAAAAGCTTCTATGGTCCCTACTTTGTGTGGTATCGTTTTCATTTCATGAGATAAGCCAACTAGCTACTTCCATAGCTTTGGCTAGAATGCTGTACTTTGAGGGGTTTCTGTTTATTAAATGAATCATGTTAATGAACAAGCCTGATGGTCCAACAGGTAAATGAAACCAGGACAAGAACTCTTCAACTCAATGATAAAACCAATCACTGTGTTCCAACCTAATTTATAAAATTCCCTAGTCAATGTTTATTTCCTTGCCTCAAATTTAATTTATAGAGATGGGATTTTTATGAAAAAACAAAATTACTAATTCCTAGTTTTAAAAAATATACAATTTAAATGAAGTTTCACACCAACTGTAAGGGTAAATGTTATATAACAAAGTGATTTCATTTCAGTTGTGAGTTCTGGGTTAATGATTTTAACATATAAATAATCTCACGCAGGCATTGAAATTTACAAGCCCTAGACCTGAAAAGAGGTCTTAAGAAGGAAGGAAGGAAGCCTCCTCATCTCAGTAAATTCAACCTGCATTCATGGAAACAGAATTAACAAAGACCAGTAGGAAACCTCTCTCAAATCATCTATTCCAATGAATCCTAGATGTTGTGAGGCTGATGAAAAACACTTGATTTTTAATTGAAAAAACAAAAATTATATAAGTATGACCCAAATTAACAAACCTAGAATACAGGAAGTATGACTTTTTAATGCTAACCAATCATAAAAGGATGTACATTTTTTAGATTCTTCTGACTTGTATAATCTACATTTTAAAATTTTGCTAGTAGTAATTATTAGTTATTATGTGCCCTATTTTGTTCTAAGATGTACTAACCTTTACATGTATAAAAACTTGTTTGAAAATAATAAACTTGACAGCTCATTAACAACAGTATTTGATAAATTATTCAAGGACATTTAAGACAAAATTATTGAAAGAGAATTGTTTTATAATTATTTAATGTATTTAAACTTGCTTATATCACTTAATGACTATTTTAGAAAAAAAAAGAATAAAGCTTATAATTGGTATAGGCAATGTTTTGTATAAAGTTTCTCAATCTTATCTTGGAGGCTCATATCTTTAAGAACTACACCCTAAGTACACTGTGTTTTTACCATTAAGACAATCTTTAAGTAATCATTTACCACCAAACTACAAAAAACATCAGAAAGAAGTCAAGACTGTTTAAATTTAAATTACATCACTAGTTAATTAAAAAAAGGAAAAAAACTTCAGAAGTATGTAACGTGGTAGAGTATACAATTCTAAATTTCATGTATTTTAAAACCTAGAGAAGTAAGTATTCCTTCCCAATTTTAACAGCAATATATACCATGGAAATCTTTGTTATACACAGCAAAACCAACATTATTTTAGGATTACCCATTACTGACTTTAGACATTCAACCTCTGAAAAGCTTAGGCTATCAAAAAAAAAAAACCACACCAAAAACACAACAACAAAAAAATGAATTGATTACCTTCTCAGTGCCTCTTTTCTTTTCTCGAGGCTGATTAAGTTTGGCCTGCCTATCTACCAGAATCTTCTGCCAATATCTCTGTTCATGATCACCTTAAACAAACAAAAACAGTAATAACTCAACAATACATATGAAAAAAACATTAAAGGCATTATATTCTCAAAAATAGAACTAGAACAGTTATCTGATTATATTCACCTACTTCATGCACAATAGAGGATGAAAAAGAAATACTAATTAGCCAAACTCAGAATATACGATACCCTCACGACAAGAATTGTTTAAAAAAAAAAGATTCAGTAATGCTTTACCAGAAAGGATCTCGAGTTTCCAGCAATGTTTCTTTTTAATTTCCATATATGCATTTATTACTGCTTGAGAATCCTCAGGACTTTTAAATCTAGCATGGCATTCTGTATCTCCTTCTAGCAAATCAACATAAACAACTTCTGAGATAGCTGCCAAAGTATCCTGCATTAGAGTTAGGAAAGACTTAAAATAAATAATAAAAATGTTTCATAATAATTCTCAAATTATTCCAATGGTTGTGTCAGAATGTATTATATATAAATAAACCACATGTAGCTTAAAATACAGAGTAACTATCCTACATCAAATATTTCTTCTAAGATATACTTAAAACTTAAAAATTGACACAAAGTTGAGAACCAATTTAACATCAGCTCTAGTCATAACTTACTTTCTTCTATTCAACCACAATCCTAAAATCTTAACTAGAATGGGAATATTGCACAGGGTAACAGATTTGTGGAGCAGAATGTACAAGTACCCTCCCCACCCTCAAATCAAAAAGAGGAGTCCCAAGTCAGAGTGCAGTTAAAGTAAGGAATAAAATTAAAAAAAAAAAAAAAACAGGTTGAGAGAAACGTGTTTCCACTCACTTGCACAAAATCACTTATCACATAAAATATGTTTACAAAATTCACCCTTTTGTAACAACTTAGGGAACCTACAAAAATCCCAGGTTCCTGAGTGACTCTATGGGAATATAGCTCAAGAGCTCTTACTTTCTGACAAAATACCTAAGTAACCTCTTCTAAACAAGTTACAGTCACCCAGCAAGGAAAAGTTTTACCTATAATGCCTGCTGTGAGGGCAAATTAACAAGATTCCTGCATTCCTAATCATTTTTTTTCACAGCAGGTTCTACACTGTCTACCATGCAATTATGCAGGAATGTTACACTAATTCTTAATTCATCAACTTCCACTCTAAAACTAAAGAAATACTGGAGATTCCAACTAGAAAAAAAAAAAGCATTTTATCCATCTGGCTCCCTTTACTTTTTTGATCCAAAATTTCAAGCAACAAGCAATTTAGATTACTTTAAGGTGTTGGATTTAAAAAGTCTGAATTACAGAAAGAACCGAGCAATACCTGGAAATATTATTCCATTATAGAATAAGAGAAGTTCACTAGTTAATAACAAAGAATAAGTAGTAAAAACCTGCGAGTCTGAAAAACCAGGAACTAAGTCTTAAATCCCATCTCTTAGCATACTATCTATCACAAAAAGGCACCTAATAAATGTTTGCTAATTCAATGAAAAAAGTAAGAGAACTAGAGAGAAATATACTTGCCAATTCTTCCACTGGTAGTTGTGAGTTTGTAATTGATTTATCAGACAGATTAGATTACTGCAACTCTAAAGATATTTACTTAATATCCATTATAATGTCAGGCTAATCTCCAGACGTAAATCCTTAGAATGACAAATTAGCCTGGTAATCACATGGGCAAGTTACAGCCAGCAGGGACTATCACCATAGCTCAATTTTTGTTCCAGCAAAATGTAAGTAACTACTAACTTGATTAATGCAGTTATTATATGATTTGATGATCATAAAAGAAGAATTTGTAGTTGATGTAATTACAGTGTAGATAATAAAAGTTCTTTGATAAATAGCATAAAAACTTATCAGTCATTCCAAATAACTTTAATTTTTCCATTAAATCTCTTGTAATCTAACTACAGCATCAGTTACATCCTCAATTTTTTTATTCTTATTTGAAATTCTATACTGCTACCATACTCTGAAGTGAAAACTGGTAATACCAAATTGGATTCATCAAATCTCTCATCAACATGGTAAAGAGAATCTAAATCTGTATGTTAGTGACAGCTACTGATTTTTAGGATAGGATTTCAGATAAAGAGTGCGTACACATTATTACAGTGAGCAACCTCAGTAGTTATACAAGTTAAAAAAGGTTGACTGGCAAACCAAAAATATAAGATATGGTGCTGAATGTTAGTATAACAATGTGAAATATATTTGCTATGCTATAGAACATCTTACATAGTTTAAAAACAAAGTATCTCACCTAAATTTGGGTGACAGAGTAAGAGAAAATAAGATATGGTATTTTCACCCAAAGGAAATATGTCAATAAGAAATATTGTTGCATTGGTATAAACTGTGTAAGACAAGCTATATAAAGTGAAAACAGAAGATTATAGAACAGTATGTTGGATTTACTTGCATATGCATGCAAAATTTGTGCAACTTTTCAAAATACTTTATAATTTTCTGTAATTTCTTCAAATTTTTAAAACAATTGACACGGATTGAAAGTACCAAAAAAATTTAAAAGACAGAACTAAAGAAGACTCTTTTCACCCCCAAATCCTACATTCCCTTCAGGAAAAAATTTCATTTCCCAAGAGGATTCATTAACAAACAAAAATAAAATGCACTGTATGTGAAAAATACGCATATTATGCCTTTTATTCCAAAATAGTTTCACCTTTCTTAGGTCACAAATTCTTTTAGTTATCTATTTAAAGCTATGAGCTCTAATGAAAACAAATTACAAATTCTCTAATTTCCTCCAAAACCAGACAACAGCAGGTGATTATGCTGATTAAATCTTTTAAAAAGTTTTGGCATTAAGTATTTTCTAAAATCCATTTTCTGAAAATGGAAACACGTCCCCTAAAAAATGAATACTGGGAAAAGCATTTTACTATATCTACTCAGTTCGTTATAATGACTATAGTACGGTTTCTTCTGTCAACTACACAAAACCATTAGGGGCACGAATAAAATAAGCACAAATTGCAGTTTTCCCATGGAAGGATGTTTAAAGTGTGCTCACTGTAAATCTGATCCAGTGAGAAATTTCAGTCTTTAGATTTTGCTGCTTCACACCAAACTTGAGTTACTTAGAAATCAAAACTGTAGAAGCAATTTGCCACAGAAGAATAAATTCTAATTTGATTTGTTTTCCGTATTCAAAACATTTTCACACAGGAGAGTTTTTAAGAGGAAGGGGAACAAACTACCCTGGGGACTCAAAAGCATTACCCTGACTTGTTTTCTGCCAGGTAGAGGCTCGGTGCTGATAATCTTCACAATCACGCCACTCACAAACTGTGGTCCTGCTGCATTAACCTTCTCCGGGGGACAACACTCTTCACTGTTTGCTGCTGGTTTGCAAAGGAAAAGACCAGAAAAAAGTCTCTGATATTTAACAAATTAATATTTAGGAGGTCCACTTTAGAATAACAACGATTTTCTAGGCTGATGTAAGTAATTTACATTTACTTGATTTAAAATGTACTTGTAAAATAATGAATTAAAAGTAATTAAGAAAATTATGTTTAAGTCATACTGTTTATTGCAGATTACTATGAAATAAAATACAAAACTCTCATTACTCCAAATGCAAACTTACTGTTAGAAGAGCACTGGTAAAACCTTAAAAAGAAAGGCTCCTTTTCCCCACCTGAGTCAAGTAACAAAGTACTGTACTTAATAAAAGTAAAGAAATAAAATAAACAGGCATAGGATAATATATAAGAATATTCTACATACATTGATTCAATGTGAACATTTATATTTTTAATTTATAGGAATTTGAAATGTACCCTAATATTGAAGGTTTCATAAGAATCTTGTTTTGATTTGTTCCTGCTTATAGTTAATACTATGGAATGAAAACACAGGTGTGAAATTACAGTCTTTGTTTCTACAAACTTGCTCAATTTGTCAACTAGGTACTCTTTACTAAATCTGATTAATAATGAAAACTGCAGAGAAAATTTACGTGATTAAAAGAAGAAATTGTTTAACATTAGTCTTAAATATATACTTATATCAATAAATCATACATCTGGACAATTGGACAAGCCAATGTTTCTAATAATGGCCACTGTATAAGAGTTTTTAAAAATTAAAGTTTATTCTATAATAACTCAGAAATAGTTGTAAGTACAATATAATGCTATAAAAGCTATCACAATGTTTACCTTTTTCATTTTTCATTCCAGACTTATTAGGTACTCCATGGTCTATTTCCATTTCCGACTCTGATTTTATTTGGGATATTGTTTTTTTTAAGGAAGCCATGCTGGCTTTTTGCAGTGCTAAATACTCTTTTTTCAAATCTATCCATTCACTCCTATAATGAAAAAAATTGACTTTTGAAATAGTGACAAAAGTGATTAAATAAAAAGTAAATACCTAAATACATACACTCACTGACTTGCAATACTCCTCCTCCCAACTTTTCTTTCTTTAACACATACCCTCAAATTATTTCCTGAATTCTAAGTCCATCTAGCAAAGCAAAGGGGGATTCCCCTTTCCCCAACATTCAGATTAAATGTTTTAAATTTGCCAGTTCAGTTCTTGAGTATGCTTCCATATTCGAATTTATGAAAATAAAAATTTGAATTAAGTAACATTTACTACAACAGTCCTCTCTGAAAAAAAATGAGAGACAAAAATTTAAAGATTATTTGTTAAACTGCTTCCAACTTGAGAGATAACATTCCTCAGCATTTATTTGAATCAAAAGGATTTTCTAAGACGAAGAAACACCCCATGGAAGCAATTTATTTATTTACATATATTTAACATGTAGATGTTTCTTCAAACTGCTAGAGCTCCTCTAGATAGAAACACAATGCCTCTACGGGCCCCACAGGAGCACTCATTGTTACCTAATCTATGCCATCAAACAAGCACGGGATTTTTTTTTTAAGGGGAAGATATCTTTTGGTAATGGTTTTAGCTGTTAACATTGACATCTGTATACTTCAAAAAAAAAAAAAGTATCCAGACCCACCCAGGATCGTACATTCCCTGAGAGCTGATACATTAGAATAACAAAAGGCTCTTGTAATGATTCTCCGAGATAAAAAGGCAAAAGGAATTCAGGAGTTAAGAATAGTATAAATAGAAGTGCCTGAAGTCCTTGCCTTTTAACCTTCAGGAGGAGAACACGACACTTTGGAAACTAAAACCCAGGAAGGTAAAGAAAAAGTTTCTTCAAAAGGTATGATGTTTTGCTTCTTTCTATTTGGACTCTTGAGCCTTCAAGTGTATGGACTCCCTTTAACTTTAACATGGAAGTGCTTTCTGTGACTTTTAATAGTAAGTGCTTCCATGTTTTAGTAGAAGTGAATCCAAATTACTCCTGTGGATCAAGATGGCAGCCTTGCCCATTTACAGAGCTAGGGGATACCCTTTGCTTTAACATGGGGGTACCTGCTGTGTAAAACAAAAGTAAGTGCTTCCATGTTTCAGTGGAGGTGTCTCCAAACAGACAACACTTGTTTTGACTCAAGATTATTTTCTAAGTTTATAAGTTAAAGGATGTTCCTGATTCCCGTTCTTCCAAGACTGGGCTCCCCACCACTTAAACGTGGATGTACTTGCTTTGAAACAAAAAAAGTAAGTGCTTCCATGTTTTAGTGATGGTAAGTCTTCCTTCTACATTTTCACAAGCTCATTAAGACTTCTGGAGTACTAAACAGAACTGTCCGTCTATGGTAGTATTCTTAAACTGGATCTTTAAATCTGTTAAGGAACGCCCTCTACTTTAACATGGAGGCACTTGCTGTGACATGATAAAAATAAGTGCTTCCATGTTTTAGGGCGGTGGTTCCCTTTTAATCCTCAATTGTGTTATAACTACGACTGTGCAGAGAGCTTGGCTACAGGCCATTACTGTTGCTAATATGCAACTCTGTTCAATACAATCTGGAATTGCACTTTAGCAATGGTGATGGAGTGTGTCAACTGTCAACAATATAAATACCATCGACTTACTTTGATAGTACTCTTAATGGTATGACCTCTTCTCCCATTTTATGCCTCTCCTTGTGTTTTTTCTTATGTTTCCTTTTTGCCTTTAAGAGCGATCCATCTTTTATATCTCCCGTATCCTTTTCCTCCTCAGTAGAGACTTCTAAATCTTAAAGTTAAAAGTCAAGAAATGAAGATAAGAAATAACCTTATTTACTTAATCCCAACCTGAAATTTACTAGATACCTTTGTTTTCTTTGGAGACTTCTGAAGCTTTTTTAATGTTGTCTTTCTGAGCCATTTTCTTCACTTTAGATCTGGGAGTTAGGTATTCTGCATCTTCAGAACTACTTCTCTTCCTCTTCCCTGTTCTGACTAAAGGTAAGCTGGATACTTCAGCTTTTTCCCGTTTTTTCTTTTTCTTGGAAGGTGGCTTTTGGGGTTCAGTTATCTCTACTTCAGAGCCCTCGGATGTGATCCTGGATCTCTTCATTTTACAGACGCTCTCCTTGCTTGTGTCTATACTAGACTCTTTCTCGATACTGTCCTTTTTCATTCGGCCTTTCTTCTTCTTCTTCTTTTTCTTCTCTTCTGTAACAATGCTATATAATTAGTTTACTAGTTTTATGCCTACATCTACTTAAATATTAAATAAACTCACCTGGTACTCCAAGGGCAGGAATGGGCTTATTTTTCACTGTCTTAGGAAATATACCAGGCTTTCTAGGTGCTTCTTCTGGCGGGTTGTTAAGAAACTGAAATAGGCAAAACAAGTTCTTATTATTTGGAACCACTAATTTCTTTGCTTTGCTTTTCAGGTTCTGGACCTACCTCAATAGCTTTTGCTGCTTGTTCTTTGGTTTCAAATTCCACAAAGGCAAATCCCTTTGGATCTCCAGTAGATTTATAATGTGGTATACTTATATAAACAACATTGCCACATTTCCCAAATACTCTTTCAATCCAGCTGTGATTAACATTTTTGGGAAGTAACTCCTATGATAAATGAGAAGCAGTGCTCAATGTTAGAGTTCTTAACCCAGATCAATAAATTTTTACTTGACTATTAAAATGTTTGTCGTACTTGGAGTTGGGGACATAAGCTCTGAGCTTTTCTAGAAAAATCACTTACCACATACACTGTCCGCTCATCCTCATCCTTTGGTCTTTCACCCAGAGGCTTTTTTCTTCTGATTCTCGTGCCTTCTAAATCCAGCTTTAAAATGGTACATAGTTTTAATATGTTAATATATGTTTTAATATATAGTCATAAATAGTAACAATTCTTACCTCTACGACAGCTGAGCTCTTCAGTGCTCTGGCAATTAGCTTTCCATCAGTGGTCAATTTTTTCATTTTGTTAAAAGACACGAGAAGTGATATATCAACATCTAGTGGAAATCAAAAGTGAATAAAACACAAAGCAGGATAATGCCATTTGGGATGAATTCAATTTGCCCCTTTAGGTGCAGCCCACTTGGCAGTCATGCTATGCTCACTGTCATGTTACATTAACAGAAGTTGAACACATTTCCCTCTTATAACTAGGAAAGGTGTTTTGGGATTTGGACTAGGAAAAATTCCCTTGTGTGAATTAACCACTTAAGCATATGCTTCTACATTCTCTTACTAAATAAAACAGGCCACACTTTGATTTTGGAGTAACTTAGGAGTCCTTTTGTCCTTAAGCCTAATAATGACATAGTTGGGAGGGGAATTGGTAAAATGTCAAGGGGATGGAGATAAAACCATCACCAGTGAAAGGTATAGCATGGGGAATACAGTTAATGTAATTTCCTGTGATGATATAAATAGCATTTTATAACAACTCCAGTGAAAGAGTCAGGCTAAAAACAGTTCAGGAAAAATGTTTATAGATGATAGTACAGTGAATAATATAGTACTTATCTATATGCTATATTATTGTATAATACAGCAATATATGTAGTGTATATACATTACAGATAACAATTTTGAAAGTCAAATGCAACACAAAGTGGTTCTGCCATATACTGAAGCAAACTTACATCCATCTCTAGATTTTTCTATATGCTCTCGGAGAAATCTATCCTTGTGAAGATTTGCATCTCCAAACCAGAAGTCCACTTGCTTAGCAATATCTGCAAGCACCTGTTTAACTCTAGACCGTTTCTTTTTTTCTACTTCTTTTTTCTTTTCAGTGCTTTCCTCTTCCATTGCCTTTTCTTGATTTCCACTTTCAGTTTCCATTCCTGGAATTGGAATAAATATATTTAAGTCGCCACAAGTAACCGGTAATGTAGAAAAATACTTAAATTAACCCTAAGTTGTCTGAATGGATAATTTGGCTGCCAGATGACAAACTTTTCAGGGGAATACTTCCCAGACATTTTGATTAGTTAACTTGAGGAAACTCACTGGCCTTACAGTTTTTAAGTTTTATTTCAGCTCTTCTCTGTTCACTTTTAACTGGCCTTTTACTTTTAAAACAATTTACCTATGTCATATACTTGTAGTTTTGTATGCCTTTTAAACTCCAGGACCAGATTATCGTAGTATAGAATAAAATCTATACATCTATATCTCACCAAGCTACACTTAAAAGTCGGTAAAAGTATAAGATTAGGTGACACATTCTTTATCTCAACAAATCTCAATGAAAGTTACATTTTTAAACCTACAATCTCTAATGAAATAAAAACAGGTTCTTTTTTTTTTTAATGTTAATTACTGGTAAACTGTAGAAGTGGCCACCTCTTTTTCAGGTGACCTTCCTATCCCAGAGTTTATTTCTTGGGCAGCAATTCCTAACTCTGCCTCTTCCTTCCTCAAATTACTTTGCAGGTTAAAAAAAAAAATTACTTTGCAGGTCTCTTCTTTGTTCCCTCAGCTCCAGCAATACTGGTCTTGCTAATCCTAAAACTCAAGACAGCAAACTCTTAACAGAAGGCCTTTTGAACTAGCTGTTCTCTCTGAAACACTTGTCCCCTAGATAACATGGCCTGTTCCTCACTTGCTGACATCTTGTTCAAATGTCACCTCTGTGAGGTCTCCTCCCATATCCAGATTTAAAACTGCAAATTTCTGGACCGATATAATGCATCTTGCCTTATTTTTCTCCATTGCACCTACTACCTAATACAAATATGTTTTTATTCTTTATTCTTCCTAGAGTGTAAGATTGATGAAGTTAGAGATTTTTTGTCTGTTTTGTTTACTGCATCCCCAGTCCCTGGCACATGGTAGTCACTTAAAAATTTGAATGAATTGTGTCATTTTAATCTCTGGGGGGAGGGACATAAAAATGAGTATATGAGCAAATGGTTAATAAGAGGTCTGCCTAAGAACAACTTCAGTCTTCCATAATATGGTTTTCTTGGAAAAAGGGCAGTTAAGACAAATGGGGAGGGTTGCATCTGTTTCCCTGGTTGCATCAGGGTGGGAGCCACTATTAGCTGATATGCAGGCCTTGGGCCTGTATGACCAGAAGGACAATAGATTGGTGGGCCAAAGGAGCTAAAGCTTTTACATGTCAAGGTGACCTAACATGCCTTGGGCCCTTACCTGTGGAAGCCACACTTGTCTGCTATAGGTAAGGGCAAACAAACTACAACAACAAAACCAAAACAGTGGATCTGGGTTTATTGCTGGATTTCGTTAAGTGCTGGGTCTGTACCTGCAGTTGAGATGAAGATGCTGTTCCCACTGTATCTTCTTGCTATGTATCTTTAAAACTCAGTAAACACAGTATTAGATTAAAGCCTATTTGCATCTCCTGAGTAACTGCTAGAATCTGTCACAGCAGCAGGGATAGACAATGTAACAGAAATAGACAATGTGTTTCAAATGACATCCAGTAGGAGGGTACAAAGCCTCATGCATTCTATTCAAAATCTCCAGCTAAACAAGCATTCTCACCAAGGTCAACAGAAGAGTAGTTTAGCATCTTTACAGCAGGCTTCAGGTGATCAGGCAAGTACCAATTTTGGAAATATGTAAGTTAATATTTATTTAGATGTTGCTAGCATAACACATGAAATGGAGCAAGAGTAAGAATTCATCATTAGAGAAACAATCAGATGTCACTTAGTGCCTGCCACATAACCATATTGCTCATCTCATACTCTCATTTCAACCCATCCTGTCAGGTTGTTCTTCCCACCATTCTAGTGAAAACAATGATCTCTACTATTTGCCCTCTCAACAGCGTGTGCAGTTGATAGCTCCCTCCTTGAAAACATTCTCTTCATTTAGCTTCTAGGAGAGTCTTTCTCCTCAATTTCCTTTTCTGGACTTTTCTACTCAGCTTTACCTTTACATGCTGCTTATGACTGCATTCAGTCCTGGGCTCCCTCAACTACACGTCCTGAGGGTCCCTGGCTTTAGGCTTCTTGGCTCTATGCTGATGTTTTACAAATCTATATTCTCTACCCCTCATTTCTCCCATTAGCTCTCCATTCCAATATTCAACTGTCCATTTGACATCCACACCTGTTTTATCTATGTATATCTCAAGCTTAAAATGACAAAAACTGAACTCTCAAATTTAAAATCTATTTTTTGCCTAGTTTACCCCACCTCAGACAACACCAATCAAGAGGGCAAAATTTTGAAATTCTCCTATTCCTTATACCCCACAGTCAATTAGCATTTGTTAGCTCTACCTTTATAAAATATAACCTGAATATGAATACTTCTCATTTCTTCTATCACAACCACCTAGTCTAAACTTATCACTGTGTCTTCCCTGAAGACCAGAGCATTACTCCAAGGGCAATAATCCAAGAGCATTTCAATGAGCACTTGCTCTACTCCTCTTCCATTACCATCAGTTCTCCATGGCAGCCAAATAATCACTTAAATATGTAAATCAGACCATGTCAATCTCTTGCACTCAATCCTTCAAAGGTTTTTATCACACTCAGAATAAAATCTAAAATCCTTACTGTGGTCCAGCAGGCCTTATATGATCAGGCCTGGTGATTTCTAACTTCATCTCATACAATTCTTTCCCGTGGACTAACTCCAAACACAATATACCATCTTTCTGTTCCTTAAACATGCTAAGGCCATTCCCATTTCAAGGCCTTTAATCTTGCTGCTATCTTTACCTTACCTGCCACATCTATAGGGATTACTTTCTTATTCGTTCAGGTCTCTGCAAATGTAATTTTCTCAAAGAGGCTTTCTCTGTCACCCAACCTAAAATATTCCCTCCCTCAGAATATTAACCCAACCTTCCACCTCAGTCACCACTTCTTATCCTTGTATATCCTCTTATCACTACCTAGAATTATAGTTTTATTGTCTGTCTACCCCACTGGAATGTAAACAATATGAGAGCAGGGACTTTAGCTTGTAGCTTGATCACGACCTAAGCATTTGTTCAATAATTAAATAAATAATGTATTAAAAAATATCTTATAAGCTGTAAAATGTGAAGCATTTCAAATTATTTTGTATAGGGTAGGAATATAAATAAAATACAAATATAGGCTATGATTATCACTACAGCAGGATCTACTGCTAACTTTCCTTTGTGAAAAAACTACAATTTATAAAGGGCAGGCTACCAGCTCTCCATTCCTTTCCTTGTCAAAGCCACCACTGAAAGATATAGTGGATAGAATTGCATAAATAGAAAAAAACCCATAATTTTCCCAGAAACAGATTTTTCCCATTAATTGCCTCATTCTAATTTGTGGCTTGGAGAATTAAGCTCAAACTACTGCCTAGTGTGCATAACACATGTCTATAATTTGCTATCTTAAAAATATCCATTCTGTATATCATCAAATAAACCTTCATTTTAGAGGAAGCTATGGTACAAACTGGTACAACTGGTACAATATGGTACAATCAATGGCTGTGGAAGATCAGAAGTTATGTGGCTGTACTTCTGTTACTGTCTTGATCCTCAAAGTCTACCTTGTCAATGTCCTGTGATAACAGATATGTGTGCTGTCATTCCATACATTCCAAATGAAATTTACTATCTTTCTGACCCAGGTCTGTTCTTCTCATCATCCTCATCTTATCTGAGGCTGCCATATTCCTCTGAGTTAACCAATCAAACTATTTATAAGTGAATTACACACCTCATCTCTCCATGGTCTACAAAATGTGGAAAAAAATTATACCTACTTAATAGGGTCGTTGTGAAGAATAACCAAAATAATGCAAATAAAGCACTTCAAAGTGCTGCTATATAGCACACACTCAATAATATGTAACTATTATTATTTAATCATTTACCAATTTGTCACTAAAGTCCTATCAACTCCACTTCTAGAATGGCTCTTATCTCTGTCCACGGTTGTCCATACTCTCATATTATATGGAAACAGGTTATAAATTGTTCCAGAAGTCACCCATCCTTCACAGAAGCTGTGTAACATGTCTAAAACAAACATCTAACTTTGTGACTCTGGTGTTAACACTTCCAACATTAGAAATTACTTAGCACTTTCTTGTAACATAATATATAGTTTTAAAAAAGTTTAGTGAACCACTGTCATATACCTGGCTTCTAAACAGGAGTTTTAAATAAGAATAAAAGTTACTCTGTAACAACACCAGTTACTTCACATACATTGTTTTAAATCCTCACAATCCCACTAAGTGGTTTCTTCCAACTTCTTTTTACAGAGGCTCAAAGGTTTAGTAATTTGGCCAAAGTTAGGTAGGTAAGTAAGCTCAGGTTTGTTTGCCTCCCACATTGCCTACCTAGTGGGACCTCTTGCAACCTGTCACCATGCGTTCTATGTTGACTCAGGAATTCTTACCCTGAAGTCCATGGAATCTTGGGTGGGTTTCAAGAATCCTTGTGTATCCCATGCAATTGTTAAAAGATAACTTTAAAGAAAAGGTAAAATCATGATTCTTGTACAAATATAAAACGAATACATGTCAAAGATTTTATTTAATTAATTTAGATTTATAGTAAGTGGTTAACCAGGGAACTAGTTAAGTGTTAAAAACCAGTTCAAAGGATAATTCTGAAACCAGACACACACAAATATCAGCAATCAGGAACGTTGAAAGGAATTCGTTAATAGATGCAAAACTGGTCAAGGCAATAATTGCAAAATTAATTTAACAAATCGCAAGGCTAATTTCCATTATTACTGTTTCCTACAACTTACACAACTGTAAAATAGCTTCATAACAATGAAAGGCAGAGATAACCTGAAGAGTGGCCTAGGCAAGACATACGGTACTTTTTTTCTTGTCTATTTCAGTCTTTCGCAATTTTTCCTGACAAAATTATACGTAAAATACTTTCACATGTAGATGAATTTTCCTGGGCGTCTCATCCATAATTTTTACCATGTTTCTAAAGTACTTGGTGTGCCACAAAGGTTAAGAACCATTGTTCTAGTCAGACGACCAAGTTATGCGAACGCTTTCTGGTCTGCCTTTGCTTTGAATGTCTTTTCGTCTTCCTTGCCTTAAGGGTCCCTATTCTGTTTTCAAGGACCAAGTTAAATGGCATCTTAACTCTACGTAGCTTTCCAACGAATCCCCCAATTAATTGCCTCTTCATCAGTTTTCCCTTAAGTACGTCTATTAACGCACTTAGTATACAGTATTGCACTGATTTGTTAGCTCCCTCCCATAACTGGATTTTCAACTGTTGATGACATGGACTAGAGTCCTCAGAGAGGAAATTACTTAATTTTAAAATATAAGTCTTTACACACTCGCTATCCTTTGGCCGGCAAAACTCAAATCCGCGATATAAGGCAATTTCCCTTTGGACTACTGCCCCTCTCGGCACCCGTCCTGCCGCTCGACGCCGCAAATCCCGGCTAGCCCCAGGCCTCCCCAAAACCCGACAATTCACGCCCCCAAACTCTGAAAACTAGAACTACAAGAGCGGCCAGAGGGCTTTGCGCGTGCGCACAGAGAACTGGAACAAGCAAACTGACGGGTGGTAAGAGGGGGCGGGATGAAAGGGACGACAGATGATACAAGTGGGCTTCATGAAAACGGACTGGGGAATTTCGACCTCAGCCAACCTGTGTGACCTTATATATATAGTCCACTTGGAACTTACTCCGTTCAATTCCCAAATACAGGGCCAGTGACTGCGTCCTTCAGCCCTTTCCGTCTCTCGTTCCTTACAGTCGTGGTTGGTTTCGCGTCATAAGATGAGCGACACCGTTCTCCCAAACGCCTCGGAGAAGACCGGCCCGGAGGCGGTGCGTCAGTCCTATACGTCACAGGCGTGGGCTAGCACGGGGCTGACCAAAGGGGCTCGCAGCCAATGAAGAATTTGATTGGCGGTTTGAAAACGGCGGTTCTGGCTGGCGCGGTGGAGGGCGGTCTAAGTAGTGGGTCCTGATGTGGTACGGTCCCGGGGTAATGACGTCACAATCTTTCGCGGGAGAATTCGAAAGTGGACTTTATGTAATGGAAAGGTGAAGTGAACTGGTTCCTGGGTTTTCGGGGAGTGAAGGTGGATACACGGGGACTTGAGCGAGAAGCAGCGTCACTGATTTGGGGCGAAGGGCCGAAAGAATCTTCACCGGAAGCGAACCGGTAGGGATGCTTCGTGTAACCAGGATTGGGTAGTGACAATCACAGCTTGTTGGGACTCTCTAATAATTAGTGCCTCGTTTTTACTTTTTTTCCCAGCCCCTTCTTTGCAGTTTCCGCATACGTGTGAAGACCAGAGAGGGTTTTAGCTGTTTGTCTTTAGGACTGACAAAGGGTTAAGTCTCCATTGTCATTTGGTTACACAGAAATCATGATGATTAGAATCTTGGCAAATGAAATGCGGGCTTCTTTTGGTTATTTGGACTGGATGGTTTTTTAAATAAGATGTTCAGTTCGTGCCTTTAAACCTTTTACATCTGTGAACCGTTTAGGGATTCGAAAGATCCTGCTTGTTCCAAAACAGAAGGACCAAAAACGTCGTTCTTAACAAGTAGAGTGGTGCTTATTTTGGTGAGAGCACCAAATATTATGCATAAATGTGTGAAGCAGCACAATAACGTATGTATACATATATCTGTAGGTATGTATGTATGTCTGTACTTGTATCATCACAGAGCATCTGGGGTCTCACACCACTTAAAAACTTCTTTGCACATTAAACTTTCACCCTTTAGAGGTGGGTCAATACTTGAATTGTTTGATAGATGTGTGTAGTTGAAGACTTTCAGAAAATGTTTTATCCTTGCACTTCACTCAAATGTATGATAGTGATGGCTAAAACCATTTTTCCTGTTTAATGACAAGAAAGGGATGTTAACTCTCCTTTGAATGTAAGAATTAGGGTTTTATAATATTTGAAAATCCAGTTAGCCTTCTTTTTTGAGGTTTCATCCCAAAACTAATTTACCGCTTATGAGAGTTTGGACCTCCTCAGTTCCTTTTAAATAGTAAATCCTACAAGTATATCTCTAACTTAGGAAAATAATGGAGAATTTATCTTGCAATTCCTAAGTAGTATATTAGTAATCCTTATCCATAAACTGTGACGATAATATTACTCTTCAGAATTATGAGACTGATATTATATATAAAGTATCTAATCCCTGTATGACATAGTATAATATGGTATTATGGTATTTGTGAGTATAAGCACCAGAGTGTAGAAGAGTTAGTGTTTAATTATGAATCTGCCATTTATTTACTTCATGATCTTGGGGAAAATACTCATTATATACCTCACCTTACTTTCTTTGTAAAATTATTATGAAAAATAGTATCTACATCATAAGCTTGTGAGCATTTAAGCATTTTAATAGTGTCTAGTATATAATTACACTGAATAAATGATAGCTATTATTAAAGAAATCTAATATTAATCACTGCCACCTGCTAAGCACTGTGTTTACAACATGTAATGTCATATACATATGTAGAATGTCTAACCCATTCAGTGGCTGGGACCAAGTAGTTCTAAAAGCAGATGTGTTAATATGGACCTGCTATCTTTTTGGCATTCATTAGGCATCTAGCAATTCCTGTGAGCTGGAGGGGAGCGATATAGGATATGGGAGTTATAAATTCTGAAAGGTCTGCGTCCTGTTCTGTGAACTATGTCATGGGGCAAGTTTTTGTATCTCATTTGCCTCTCCTTCATGCTGTCCTTTCTCCACTCAGCAGCCAGAGTAATCTTTATAAAACTCAAATCAGATTATGTAATCTTATTTTTAAAATCTTGCTATGGCTTCCTATTCTCTTTATAGGAAGTCCAAATGGCTCTGCATAACATGGAAGGCCCTCTGAATCCTATTAGCGGTCACTTTTATAGTCTAATTTGTCACTACTCACTATTTTACACTTGACTCCTTAATCGTACTACTTAGAATTCCTTGATTGTGCCTTGTTGTGTCTTTCACAGGCCTCCGTAAATACTGATTCCTATTTGGAAATACCTGCCCTGGCAACTTCCCTTGGTTAATGGTTATTTCAGCTTACAGCTTAGACATCGTGACCTTTGGGAAGCCTTGTTTGATGCCCTAGACATTTGCGCCTCCTATGCTTATTTGTGTCACATTTTATCATAACTAGAGTTTATTACCTTGCTCTTCTTGAGACTAGAAATAGTTTATTGTTTATATTAGTATCTCAGCCTAGCACGATATGGTAAGTACTAAGTAAATATATATAATTTATAAATAATATATGGGTGGCCTATTTTATATATTTTATATGTAAGGAGGACTTTTATCTAGAAGTACAAATTTTAGCTTTATTAAATCCTCCTTTGTCTTTTAGAGCCGTGTTATGAAACTTGAGCACAAGCATCACCTGCAGGGCTTGTTAAAACAGGCTACTGGACCCCAACCCCAGACTTTCTGATTTAATAGTTCAGGGTCAGACCCAGAGAATTTGAATTTCTAACCAGTTCCTTGGTGATATTGATGTTGTTGGTCCAGGGGTCACAATGTTGGAACCACTGCTTTTGAAAAAAAGGTAGTTTTCTTAGTTTTCTTTGGCATATCTATTTATACTTCTTCAGTTCACCATCAGTGATTTTAGATCTGTAATTTGCCTACAGTAACAGTTTTATCCAATAGCCTAGGATAACTGCAGTACTCATTGCAATGATATTGAAAAGATTTTTTCCTTGCAGAAGCTTTATAATGTATAATGCATATTTTTAATCCTAGATACTGTGATGGTATCTAGCTATATATTGACTAAGATGTAAAAAGAAAAACTTAAAACGCAAAGGGGCCATCTTGTGCTGACCATAGTAATTCAGAAAACTTGAAAAATTGAACCGCTGTTCGTAGGAGAGGGGACTCATGTTTACTGATACATATTAGGGCACCTGGAAAAAGGTTTACAGAATACTAATTATTTTGAATATTTTATTTAGTTTATCTTTACTTGGCAAGTCATTTTTCCACAGTGTGGTGTCACTTCTTTATTGTGTTCTCAGTAGAATTTGATTACACCTGAGGTTCCCTTGGTAGTTACGTAGTCTTGGACCGCTTCAGTTCTCTCTGGTCAAGAATCTGTGGGAAAAAAATTGCATTTGATACTTACTCTTTTCATCAGTGTTGAATCTTCCTTGCCATTTCATTTTCGGTAATATAAATAATTTAATAACCACTATTACTTTTTGGATCTGATTTTTTTAAAGGTATTATTGATATACACTCTTACGAAGTTTTCACATGGAAAAAAAATGTGGTTACTACATTTACCCATATTATCAAGTCCCCACCCATACCTCAGTGCAGTCACTGTCCTCAGGTGTAGTAAGACGCCACAGATTCATTATTTGCCTTCTCTGTGCTACACTGATTTCCCCGTGATCCCCACACCATGTGTACTAAACAAAATACCCCTCAATCCCCTTCTCCTACCCTCCCCACCCGCCCTCCCACACCCCTCCCTTTTGGTAACCGCTAGTCCTTTCTTAGAGTCTGTGAGTCTCCTGCTGTTTTGTTCCTTCAGTTTTGCTTCGATGTTATACTCCACAAATGAGGGAAATCATTTGGCACATGTCTTTTTCTGCCTGGCTTATTTCACTGAGCATAATATCCTCCAACTCCATCCATGTTGTTGCAAATGGTAGGATTTGTTTCTTTCTTATGGCTGAATAGTATTCCATTGTGTATATGTACCACACCTTCTTTATTAATTCATCTACTGATGGACACTTAGGTTGCTTCCATATCTTGGCTATTGTAAAAAGTGCTGCAATAAACGGAGGGGTGCATATGTATTTTTGAATCTGTGAAGTTGTATTCTTTGGGTAAATTCCAAGGAGTAGGATTCCCAGGTCAAATGGTGTTTGTATTTTTAGTTTTTTGAGGAACCTCCACTGCTTTCCACATGGTTGAACTAGCTTACATTCCCACCAACAGTGTAGGAGTCTTCCCCTTTCTCTGCATCCTCGCCAGCATTTGTTGTTCTTAGTCTTTTGGATGCTGGCCATCCTTACTGGTGTGAGGTGATATCTCATTGTGGTTTTAATTTGTATTTCTCTGATGATTAGTGATGTGCAGCATCTTTTCATGTGTCTTTTGGCCATCCGAATTTCTTTGGAGAACTGTCTCTTCATATCCTCTGCCCACTTTTTAATCGGGTTATTTGCTTTTTGGGTGTTGAGGCGTGTTAAGTTCTTTATATATTTTGAATGTTAACCCCTTGTCGGATATGTCATTTACAAATATATTCTCCCATACTGTAGGATGCCTTTTTGTTCTGTTGAGGGTGTCCTTTGCTGTACAGAAACTTTAGTTTGATGTAGTCCCATGAGTTCATTTTTGCTTTTGTTTTTCTAGCTCGAGATGTGTTCAGGAAGAAGATGCTCATGCTTATATTCAGGAGATTTTTGCCTATGTTGTCTTCTAACAGTTTATGGTTTCATGACTTACATTCACGTCCTTGATCCATTTCGAGTTTACTTTTGTGTGTGGGGTTAAACAATAATCCAATTTCATTCTCTTGCATGTAGCTGTCCAGTATTGCCAACACCAGTTGTTGAAGAGGCTGTCATTTCCCCATTGTATGTCCATGGCTCCTTTATTGTATATTAATTGACCGTATATGGTTGGGTTTATGTCAGGGCTCTCTAGTCTGTTCCATTGGTTTATGGGTCTGTTCTTGTGCCAGTACCAAATTGTCTTGATTACAGTGGCTTTGTAGTAGAGCTTGAAGTTGGGGAGCATAATCCCCCCAGCTTTATTCTTCCTTCTAAGGATTCCTTTGGCTATTTGGGGTCTTTTTTAGTTCTATATGAATTTTGGAGAGATTTTCTCTAGTCCATTGAAGAATGCTGTTGGTATTTTCATAGGAATTGCATTGAATCTGTAGATTGCTTTAGGCAGGATGGACATTTTGACAATATTAATTCTTCCTATCCATGAGCACGGGATGTGTTTCCATTTATTGGTATCTTCTTTAATTTCTCTCATGAGTGTCTTGTAGTTTTCAGAGTATAGGTCTTCCACTTCCTTGGTTAGGTTTATTCCTAGGTATTTAATCTTTTTGATGCAATTGTGAATGGAATTGTTATCCTGATTTCTCTTTCTGCTAGTTCATCATTAGTGTATAGAAATGCTACTGATTTCTGCATATTCACTTGGTATCCCACAACTTTGCTGAATTCAGATATTAGATCTTGTAGTTTTGGAGTGGATTCTTTAGGGTTTTTTATGTACAATATCGTCATCTGCAGACAGGGACAGTTTAACTTCTTCCTTGCCAATCTGGATGCCTTTTATTTCTTTGTGGTGTCTGATTGCCGTGGCTAGGACCTTCAGTACTATGTTGAATAGAAGTGGGGAGAGTGGGCATCCTTGTTTTGTTCCCGATCTTAAAGGAAAAGCTTTCAGCTTCTTGCTGTTAAGTATGATGTTGGCTGTGGGTTTGTTATATATGGCCTTTATTATGTTGAGGTACTTGCTCTCTACACCCATTTTGTTGAGAGTTTTTATCATGAATCGATGTTGAATTTTGTTGAATGCTTTTCAGCATCTATGGAGATGATCATGTGGTTTTTTTCCTTCTTTTTGTTGATGTAGTTGATGATGTTGATGGATTTTTCGAATGTTGTACCATCCTTGCATCCTTGGGATGAATCCCACTTGATCATGATGGATGATCTTTTTAATATATTTTTGAATTCGGTTTGCTAATATTTTGTTGAATATTTTTGCATCTATGTTCATCAGGGATATTGGTCTGTAATTTTCTTTTTTTGTGGTGTCTTTGCCTGGTTTTGGTATTAGAGTGATGTTGACCTCATAGAATGAGTCTGGGAGTATTCCCTCTTATTCTACTTTCTGGAAAACTTTAAGGAGGATGGGTATTAGGTCTTCACTAAATGTTTGATAAATTTCAGCGGTGGAGCCATCTGGTTCAGGCATTTTGTTGTTAGGTAGTTTTTGATTACCAGTTCAATTTCATTGCTGGTAATTGGTCTGTTGAGATTTTCTGTTTCTTTCTGGGTCAGCCTTGGAAGGTTGTATTATTCTAGAAAGTTGTCCATTTCTTCTAGGTTATCCAGTTTGTTAGCATATAATTTTTCATAGTATTCTCTAATAATTCTTTTTTTTCTGTGGTGTCCGTAGTGATTTTTCCTTTCTCATTTCTGATTCTGTTTATGTGAGTAGGCTCTCTTTTTTTCTTGATAAGTCTGGCTAGGGGTTTATCTATTTTGTTTATTTTCTCGAAGAACCTGCTCCTGCTTTCATTGATTCTTTCTATTGATTTATTCTCGATTTTATTTATTTCTGCTCTAATCTTTATTATGTCCCTCCTTCCACTGACTTTGGGCCTCATTTGTTCTTCTTTTTCTAGTTTCATTAATTGTGAGTTTAGGCTGCTCATATGGGATTGTTCTCCTTTCCTGAGGTAGACCTGTATTGCAGTATACTTTCCTCTTAACATGGCCTCGCTGCCTCCCACAGATTTTGCAGTGTTGAATTATTGTTGTCATTTTTCTCCATATATTGCTTGTTCTCTGTTTTTATTTGCTCATTGATCCATTGGTTATTTAGGAGCATGTTATGAAGCATCCATGTGTTTGTGGGATTTTTATTTTCTTCGCATAATTTCTAGTTTCATACCTTTGTGGTCTGAGAAACTGGTTGGTACAATTTCCATGTTTTAAAATTTACCTAGGCTCTTTTTGTTGCCTAGTATATGATGTATTCTTGAAAATGTTCCATGTGCACTTGAGAAGAATGTGTATCCTGCTGCTTTTGTGTGTAGAGTTGTGTAGATGTCTGTTAGGTCTATCTGTCTATTGTGTTGTTCAGTGCCTCTGTCTCCTTATTTATTTTCTGTCTGTTTGACCTGTCCTTCAGAGTGAGTTAAGTGTTGAAGTCTCTTGGAATGAATGCATTGCATTCTATTTTTCCTTTTAATTCTGTTAGTATTTGTTACACATATGTAGGTGCTCCTGTGTTAGACGCATAGTATTTATAGTGGTTGTATCTTCTTGTTGAATTGACCCTTTTATCATTATGTAATGTCCTTTTTTGTTTTTTGTGACTTTCTTTGTTTTGAAGTCTATTTTGTCTGATACAAGTACTGCAACTCCTGCTTTTTTCTCCCTATTAGTTGCATGAAATATCTTTTTCCATCCCGTCATTTTTAGTCTGTGTATGTCTTTGGGTTTAAAGTGAGTCTCTTGTAGGCAGCATATAGATGGGTCTTGTTTTTTTATTCAGTGACTCTATGTCTTTTGATTGGTGCATTCAGCCCATTTACATTTAGGGTGATTATCGGTAGGTATGTACTTATTGGCGTTGCAGGCTTTAGATTCATGGTTACCAAAGGTTCTAGGTTAACTTCCTTACTATCTAAGAGTCTAACTTAACTCACTTAATATGCTATTACAAACACAATCTAAAGGTTCTTTTTTTTTCCTCCTTCATTCTTTATATATTAGGTATCATATTCTATACACTTTGTCTATCCCTTGATTGCCTTTGGAGATAGTTATTTTAATTTTTGCATTTGCTTAGTAATTAGCTGTTCTACTTTCTTTACTGTGGTTTTATTACCTCTGGTGACAGCTATTAAACCTTAGGAACACTTCCTTCTATAGCAGTCCCTCCAAAATACACTGTAGAGATGGTTTGTTGGAGGTAAATTCTCTCAGCTTTTGCTTATCTGGAAATTGTTTAATCCCTCCTTCAAATCTAAATGATAATCTTGCTGGATAAAATTTTCTTGGTTCAAGGCCCTTCTGCTTCATTGCATTAAATACATCATGCCACTCCCTTCTGGCCTGTAAGGTTTCTGTTGAGAAGTCTGATGATAGCCTGATGGGCTTTCCTTTGTATGTGATCTTATTTTTCTCTCTGGCTGCTTTTAATAGTCTGTCCTTATCCTTGATCTTTGCCATTTTAATTACTATATGTCTTGGTGTTGTCTTCCTTGGGTCCCTTGTGTTGGGAGATCTGTGCATCTCCATGGCCTGATAGACTATCTCCTTCCCCAGATTGGGGAAGTTTTCAGCAATTACCTCTTCAAAGACACTTTCTATCCCTTTTTCTCTCTGTTCTCTGGTACCCCTATAATGCGAATATTGTTCCATTTGTATTTGTCACATAGTTCTCTCATTATTCTGTCATTCTTAGAGATCCTTTTTTCTCTCTGTACCTCAGCTTCTTTGTATTCCTCTTCTCTAGTTTCTATTTCATTTATCATCTTCTCCACGGTATCTAATCTGCTTTTAATACTGTCCATTGTGCTCTTCAACGATTGGATCTCTGACCGGAATTCATTCCTGAGTTCTTGAATATTTTTCCGTACCTCCATGAGCATGTTAATGATTTTTATTTTGAACTCCCTTTCAGGAAGAGTCATGAAGTCCATCACATTTAAATCTTTCTCAGGAGTGGTATTAATAATTTTACTCCGAACCAGATTCCTTTGGCATTTCATATTTGTATATGACACCCTCTAATGCCCAGAAGCTCTATTCTCTGGAACTGCTCAGCCCCTGAAGCAGTATCAGGGGTTGCAGGGGAGTGGTATTGGTGCCTGGGAGGGAGGAAGCTATTTTCTGATACCTGGCTGCTATGCCTGTCTCCACTGCCTGAACCAGTGGGCTGAGCACACGGGTATAAGCCTTTGTGCTTTGCGTTTGTAGTTGCTGTATACAGATCTTCCCTCTGGCTGGCCTAATGCCAGGGTAGGGTTTGCCGGTTTCCGAGCCAGGTGCGGCTGACCGTGAGAAAGGCACAGTAGGCTGCGTATCACGGAGGGGGTTCTTGGAGCTGTGTAGCCAGCCAGGGAGCTAGAGCACCTGAATATCGTCTAAGGGGGAAGATTTTTTTTTTCCTCCTTAAAAATGAAAGTCTATATGGCAAAGCTCCCAACCTGCTGGGCAGAGTGCACGCAGACAAATTTGTCTACCTGTCCTCTCTCCTGAGCAGTTAGCTCTGTGCAATCCTTTCCTCTTTAGCAGCCCTCTTGCTAAGGGCCTCCTTGTTAGAAAGTCTCTCAGACTGCTCCCCGTTCTTTTCCAGAGTAGCTGGATATGGATCCCTGCTTTCCACAAGTGGCTGGAATCTCAGTCTCTCCAGGAATTCTGCTTGTCTTAGCTTTCCAACTCTTGTAATCATGAGAGTATCATGCAAGCACCATGAAATGTAGTTTTGTGCTCCCAGAGCAGATCTCTGGAGTTAGGTATTCAGCAGTCCCAGGCCCCACTCCCTCCCTGCTTTGTTTCTTTTCCTCCTGCTGGTGAGGTGGGGTCAGGGAAGGGCTTGGGTCCCTCTGGGCCACAGCTTTGGTACATTACCCTCTTCTGTGAGGTCTGCTCCTTTCTCCACGTGTATGCAGTCTTGCGCAGTCGTCTTTCCTGTTGCTCTTTCAGGATTAGTTGTATTAATTATATTTTCATATTACATGTGGTTTTAGGAGGAAGCCTGTGTCTCACTTTTAACGCCTCCATCTTTAATCCCCGGACACCAGCTTCTTTTGCCTGATTGTTTTTTAACTTCAGAAGAAACAATGGAAAACCAAGAATTTATTGTAAGTCTTTCTAGTTTTTACTATTTCCTTTTCTCCCTTTCTTCCTTCCATATTTTACAAATGTCTTGCTAGGGTTGACAGAGTTAGGAAAAAAAAAAAGAAATCCCCAAACCTAAAAGTAGTATGCTGTTACTTTGGAATTTCAGATAAACAGCGAGTAATTTTTTAATGTAAGTATGTATGTATAAAATTGCGTTACATTTTATCTAGCAACCCTGTCACTTGCCTACTATTCATATTTGTTAAGCAGACTCCTCTGGAACAAATTCTTGGGAAGGTTGGGAGCAAGAAATGATTTCTTTCTATTGAAGAACTGTAATGCTTCTTCTGTCTAGTGGTTCTTAAACTGCTTGGTCTCAGGACCCTTTTGTACTCTTAAAAAATTATTGAAGGCTCCTAAGAATTTTTTAGTATGAGGCTTATATCTATGGATGTCGTTCATACTAGAAATGAAAACAAAATTTAAAAATATTTATTAATTCACTAAAACTAATAAACCCATTATACTTAACATAAATACATTTTTATGAAAATAGCTATATTTTCCAAAACAATTAACAGCAGAAAAAAAATATTGAATAGAGTAGCACTGCTGTATAGTTTTTGCAAATCCCTTTAATATGTGACTTAAGAGAAGAGAGATTCTCAGATCTGCTTCTCCATTCAGTCTGAAATTGAATCTTGCAATATTGCACATACATATAATGCTGGGAGACTCCACAATGCATGCCCAAAGGAGGGAAAGCAAAAGGCAAATAATGTAATGAAAATAGTTTATACCCCACAGAGTCCTAAAAAAGTGCTGGGGATCTCCAGGAGTCTCTGGACTATAGCTTGAGAACTGTACAGATTATACATACTGTGTGACACAACAAATTTTTCCTTTTCAAATGACTAGAAAGCTCAGAATTACTATGAATATTATTTTTTTCAAGTTATTTTGGTTGCTCAGTTGATATTTCAGTTTTTTCCTTAGATTTTTCCTGTCCTTTCCTCCTCCCTTGGTTTTTACGACCTAGTTTGTTTTTTTTAGTTGATGTTTTGTTATTATTTTAATGGAATTTGTGCTTTTATTTTGATAAAAGATGTGTTAAGTATTTTTTGTATGTGGGAAGGGTATAAAAACACATGACAGACATTTCATACATATAAGTAGAGACCATTTCTTTACTTCTTTTTAAAATAAGGTTCTATATACTCATCAAAAGATGAAGAAGTCAAAAGTGTGGCAAGATGGAATTCTGAAGACCACTCATTTAGGAAACAAAGTAAGTGCAAAACAGTTCACTACAGAGTCCAAGAGCGAGGCTCTTGCCTCTTAACTGAATATTAATAAAACTTGGAGAAAGACAAGTACCAAATTATTTTACTCATCTGTGGAGTGTAAGAACAAAGAAAAAAGTGAAGGAACAAAACAGCAGCAGTCTCACAGAACCCAAGAATGGACTAACAGTTACCAAAGGGAAAGGGACTGGGGAGGATTGGTGGGAAAGGAGGGATAATGGGAATAAGGGGCATTATGATTAGCACACATAACGTACAGGGAGGCACAGGGAAGGCAGTATAGCACAGAGAAGACAAGTGGTGATTCTGTAGCACCTTACTACGCTGATCGACAGTGACTGTGATGGGGTGTGTGGTGGGGACTTGATAATGGGGTGAATCTAGTAACCACAATGTTGCTTATGTAATTGTATATTAATGATACCAAAAAATAAAATAAATAAATAAAATTGAAAAATAAAAAACTCTGTAGATGATGATATGTTAAATATGTCCATAAGCTGACATAATGTGAGAGCAGAAGTTGTAAAATGATTTCAATATCACAATGATTAATTTGTGTATTATAAAGATTCAATGAATATTTGATTTTTCTTTAATTTAAACTTGATTTTCTATGACACTTTTTCATAATTTAGGCACATTATTTTCTTGATAGGCAATAAGTTTAACTATACAGTCAAAACTATCTATTAAAATGTTTCTAACACAATAATGCTCACAGTTAAGTGGTACTTACAGAGTTGACATACCATTATTAGAGAAGTTGCAAATTCCTGAAATTATTTTTCAAATTCTACTCTTCTATTTTCAAATTTTCTTTGAATCTATCACTTTGATTGTGATGGATCCTATTAGTTTTAAGAGTTATTTACTAAGGTGATCTTTCACTACTAGGTACAGTATCCTGCCTTATGGGTTTCTTTTCCACCCCAAATGATCTCCATCTGCCAAATTTTAATGTTCTCCTTTTAACCGTTCTCATTACCTTGTTTAACACTCTTGCTTTCTCCCTTCTTCACACACAACACCTCTTCTTCATTTAAATTCTGTGATACCACACTCTTCTGATGTTGCTTACTGACCACTTCTAAATATTTTCTTTGGGCTCTTTCCCTTCCCAAACTTTACATTTTTACTTAGGACTCAGTCCTATGTGCTCTTATAAAGAGATATATAAATATATATGCCGGAGTCCTGCTCCAGCGGGCCCAGGCGTCCCCAAAGGATGAACGGCATCGGCGAATGAGTGAGGACACAGACATGAGCCGAGATGCTAAGCTGGCCGTTTATTGACAGAAACTTCAAGCATTATATGGGGATTGGTTACACAAAGTCATCATAAAATCATCATAAAGCATGCATCATTAGGTATTTTATAGCATAATCTACTTCTTGAAATGTTTCCCTGCTTTTCCAACCATGAAAGGTCATCATGGTCTTTTCCTCAAGATTTTTCTGTTGCTCTTTTACTTTTAGATTCTAATCTCAGGTTAAATTTCTATAAGGCAACACAATGTCTTCTAAATGTGTCTTAAAACTTGTTTATTCTAGGAAAGGTCATCTTAAAATTGGTCTCTCACCCAGACTCGCTGTGGGGGCAAGTTTTTTCCGTAGTTCCCTGAAACCATTTGCAGTAGAATGAGCAGCACTCATTCTGTTGATCTTGGCTATGACAATGCCTACCGTAATCCCTATAGTAGTGGTTCATAAGGAGACTCCATCAGGATACTTGGCCTCTCAAAGCAAGGCTCCCATGTACTCTCTTAACCCATATCTCATAATGGTCATCTCTTATTTCTTCTGGGGGCCAAGTTGGCCTGGGGGTTGTACCCTGAATTCACCTGAACCTTCTTTTATTTCCCAATCCAGGGATAATAACCCACCAGCCTGGGGGGAATGTGTAGGGTTTTATTTTCTCTTTAGATAAGGGGACTATCTTGACACAAGCTGGGTTTTTATGATTGCTTTACAGTTCCTAACAGTCCTTTCCCCGGGGGCTTCCTTCATTGGCTCATTCTGAGGCCCTTCCTTAGGAATGGCCCCCGGGGGCATTTTCTGATTCATGGGGGTTGTTCAGACTGGGGGAATAGTCAAATTAAGCAATGGAAGAGATATCAGTACCCTCCCCTTTGGAGGCCTGCTGTACGGTATCCATCCATTAGCCTCCTGGGCTGTGCCACTAGGCAGGTGGTGTATATTGGCTCCTGGCAGATATATAAATCTCTCTTTCCCTTTGTGCCCCTCCATGTATTAATATAACTCAATATGTATCTATATATACATAATTATATTAGGTACTGTTTGTACATATGTAACATATTTTGTAGAGGGAGCAAGAGAGGGCAAGGGTGAGAAAGATTGAATTGGCTCATGTGATTGTGCAGGCTGACAAGTCCCAACATCTGTGGGAAGCACAAGATGCAGAAGAGCTGATAGTGTAGTTTCAGTATAAATTTTGGCAGGCAATAGCTAAGAGTTTCCCTTTGAGTCAGAAGACAGGTAAAAGATAGGCAGGCAGAAGGATTCTTTTGTTACTTGGCCTTTTTGTTTTACTCAGGCCTTCCACTGACTGGATGTGAACTGTCCACATTAGGGAGAGCAATCTGCTTTATTTATATATTTTTGAAACTGAGGGGTAACTGATATGTAACATTATATTAATTTCAGGTGAACAACATAATGATTTGATATATGTATACATTGTCAAATGATTACCACAGTAAGTCTAGTTATCATCCATCACCATACATAGTTACAAAAATGTTTTTCTTTTTTTTATTTGTGATGAGAACTTTTTTATTCAATTAATTAATCAAAGTATCATTGATATACAATCTTATGAAGGTCTCACATGAACAACATTGTGGTTTCAGCATTTACCCATATTATCTAGTCCTCACTCTCACACTGCAGTCACTGTCTATCAGTGTAGTAAGATGCTACAGTCATTACTTGTCTTCCATGAAAACTTTTAATATTTACTCTCCTAGCAACTTTCAAGTATGTAATGCAGTGTTATTAACTATAGTCACCATGCTGTACTCCACATCCCCAGGACTTATTTATTTTATAACTGGAAGTTTGTACCTTGGGACCCCCTCACCCTTTTCACCTTCCCCCAATTTGATATTTTTAAAAAACTTATTAAGTGCTTACTATTTGCAAGGCGTAATGCTTAAATATGTCAAATTCCTTAGTTCTACATGACTCTCCTTTTAGGTACTAGTTTTATATTTATTTTACTAATGAGGAAACTGAGGTACAGAGAGGTAAAGTAGCTAGCTTGCCACCACTGTCACAGTTAGAAAGTGCAGGAAACATATATAAACCCAGGCTTTTTGGCTCCAGAGCCTATGTCCTAATCATTCCATTGTCTCTCTTTAAAACAATCTCTAATTTAAAAGAACACATTTACTACAGATGAGTTGACAGTATACAGGGCAGACTGATGAGATGGTGGTCTCCATCCATACTCCTCGACGTAGCAGTTAAAGATCTCCATATTCTGTCCCTGTTCTACATAACTGTCACTAAGAGAAGCTTTTCACATAGAAAGGTTACTTATTATTTTTAAATTAACATTTATTAAAACAAAATTAAGAGAAAAACTTGCAGCTTGAATCTTAAACCTTCAAATTCAATTAATAAATTTTTGAAATTTATAAACTTAGTTTGATTGGGGTCCTAGCTTAATGTTAAATTCTAAGAGGAAAGTATATTGAAAATACAGGCTTACCTCAAGAGAGAAGAACATTCCCATATGAACAGTCTAAACTCACAATTAATGAAACTAGAAAAAGAAGAACAACTGAGGCCCAAAGTCAGTAGAAGAAGGGACATAATAAAGATCAGAGAAGAAATAAAAATTGAGAATAATAAAACAGTAGAAAGAATCAAACCAGGAGCTGGTTCTTCAAGAAAATAAACAAAATAGATAAGCCCCTGACCAGTCTTATCAACAAAAAAAAAGAGAGTGTACACACATAAACAGAATCAGAAACAAGAAAGGAGAAATCACTATGGACACCACTGAAATACAAAGAATTATTAGAGAATACTATGAAAAATTATATGCTAACAAATTGGATAGCCTAGAAGAAATAGAAACTTTCTAGAAAAATACAAACTTCCAAGGCTGACCCAGGAAGAACCAGAAAATCTGAACAGACCAATCACCAGCAATAAAATTGAATTGGTAATCAAAAAATCCTAAGAACAAAATCCCTGGACCAGATGGCTTCACAGCTGAATTTCATCAAACATTTAGTGAAGACCTAATACCCATCCTCCTTAAAGGTTTCCAAAAAGAAAAAGGAGCAAATGCTTCCAAATTCATTCTATGAGGCCAGCATCACTCTAATACCAAAACCAGGCAAAGACACCACAAAAAAGAAAATTACAGACCAATATCTGTGATGAACATAGATGCAAAAATGCTCAACAA
Organism: Smutsia gigantea; assembly: GCA_032199065.1. Taxonomy (NCBI): domain Eukaryota; kingdom Metazoa; phylum Chordata; class Mammalia; order Pholidota; family Manidae; genus Smutsia; species Smutsia gigantea. The sequence goes on from JAVSCE010001214.1 coordinate 77,658, forward strand.
AATATTAGCAAGCCAAATTAAAAAATACATAAAAAAAGATATCCATCATGATCAAGTATTATTTATGGGATGCAAGGATGGTACAATATTAGAAAATCCATCAACATCATCCACCACATCAACAAAAAGAAGAACAAAAACCACATGATCATCTCCATAGATGCTGAAAAAGCATTTGACAAAATTCAACATCCATTCATGATAAAAAATCTCAATAAAATGGGTATAGAGGGCAAGTACCTCAACATAATAAAGGTAATATATGACAAACCCACACACAACATCATACTTAACAGTGAAAAGGTGAAAACTTTTCCTCTAAGACTGGGACCAAGACAAGGATGCCCAGTCTCTCCACTTTTATTCAGCATAGTACTGGAGGTCCTAGCCATGGCAATCAGACAACACAAAGAAATAAAAGGCATCCATATTGGTAGGGAAGAAGTTACACTGTCACTGTTTGCAGATGCATGATATTGTACATAAAAACCACTAAGAATTCACCCCAAAACTACTGGAACTAATAATTGAATTCAGCAAAGTTACAGGATACAAATTTAATACATAGAAATCGGTTGCATTCCTATGTACTAACAATGAAGTACCAGAAAGAGAAATCAGGAAAACAATTCCATTTACAATTGCATCAAAAAGAATAAAATACCTAGGAATAAACCTAACCAAGGAGGTGAAAGACCTATACCCTGAAAACTACAAGACATGCTTGAGAGAAATTAAAGATACCAATAAATGGAAATACATCCCATGCTCTTTGGTAGGAAGAATTAATATTGTCAAAATGGCCATCCTGCCTAAAGCAATCTACAGATTCAATGCAATACCTATCAAAATACCAACAGCACTCTTCAACAAACTAGAATAAATAGTTCTAAAATTCATATGGAACCACAAAAGACCACGAATAGCCAAAGCAATCCTGAGAAAGTTGAAGAATAAAGCCGGGGAGATTCTGCTCCTTGACTTCAAGCTCTACTACAAAGCCACAGTAATCAAGACAATGTAGTACTGGTGCATGAACAGACCCATAGATCAATGGAACAGAATAGAGAGCCCTGATATAAACCCAACCATATATGGTCAATTAATATACAATAAAGGGGCCATGGACATACAATGGGGAAATGACAGCCTCTTCAACAACTGGTGTTGTCAAAACTGGACAGCTACATGTTAGAGAATGAAACTGGATTATTGTCTAATTCCATATACAAGAGTAATCTTGAAATGGATCAAAGACCTGAATGTAAGTCATGAAACCATAAAACTCTTAGAAGAAAACATAGGCAAAACTCTCTTGAATATAAACATGAACAACTCTTTCCTGAACACATCTGCTCGGGCAAGGGAAACAAAAGCAAAAATGAACAAATGGTGCTCCACATCACTAATTATCAGGGAAATGCAAATTAAAACCACAGTGAGATCTCACCTCACACCAGTTAGGATGGCCAACATCCAAAAGACAGACAACAACAAATGCTGGCGAGGATGTGGAGAAAGGGGAACCCTCGTACACTGCTGCTGGGAATGTAAATTAGTTCAAACATTGTGGAAAGCAATATGGAGGTTCCTCAAAAAAATAAAAATAGAAATAGCATTTGATTCAGGAATTCCACTCCTAAGAATTTACCTGAAGAAGACAAGATCCCAGATTCAAGAAAACATGCACCCCAATGTTCATCACAGCACTGTTTACAATAGCCAAGACATGGAAGTAACCTAAGTGTCCATCAGTAGATGAATGGATAAAGATGATGTGGTACATACACACAATGGAATATTATTCAGCCATAAGAAGAAAATAAATCCTACCATTTGCAACAACATGGATGGCGCTAGAGGTTATCACGCTCAGTTAATAACCAGGTCAGAGAAAGACAAGTACCAAGTGATTTCACTCATTTGTGGAGTATAACAACAAAGCAAAACTGAAGGAACAAAACTGCAGCAGACTCCCAGACTCCCAGAAGGGACTAGCTGTTCCTAAAGGGAAGGTCGTGGGGAAGGTGAGTGGGGAGGGAGGCAGAAGAGCATTAAGGGGTATTATGATTATCACCCATAATATAGGTGTCTCACAGGGAAGGCAATATAGCACAGAGAAGACAAGTAGTGACTGTATAGCATCTTACTATGCTGATGGATGGTGACTGCAGTGGGGTTTGGTGGGGGGGGACTTGATATATTCGTGAAAATTGAAATCACAATGTTGCTCATGTGAAACCTTTATAACATTGTATATCAATGATGTCTTAATATTAAAATAAAAGAATAGAGGGAAAAAGAGCCCTTGGAAATACCAGTTTTTAACACCTTTTTTGAGATTTAATTCATCCACTTTTCAATTCACTTCTTTAAAGGATACAATTGGATGGTTCTTAGTATATTCAGAGAATTTGTAACCATCCCCACAGTCTAGTTTTAAAACATTTTTGTCACCCCAAAAAGAAATTCCATACTCATTAGAGGTCACTACTCAGTACCAACTCTCAGCCCTAAGCAACCACAGATCTACATACTATTTCAATAAATGTTCCTATTCTGGACCCTTCACATGAGTGGAATTATACAATATGTGGTCTTTTGTGAATGTGTTCATTTAGTATGTTTCCAAGGTTCATCTATGTTGAAGCGTGGAACAATACCTTATTCCTTTTTATTGCTAAATAATATTCTATTGTATGGATATATAATATTATATTTATCCATTCATTAATTGATGTACATTTGGGTTGTTTCTACTTTTTGCCTATTAAGAATAATGCTGCTATGAACATTTGTGTGCAAGTTTTTGGGAATGCATACATTTTTATTTCAGTGTGTATATACCTAGGAGTGGAATTGCAGGACAGGATCATGAGATAACTGTATTTAATCTCTTAAGAAACTGCCAAACTGTTTTCCAAAGTGATGGGATATTTAAGGAGCCAGTGGAGAAACTACTGTGAAAACTCCCTAAAGAGACACAAGGAGAAAACTAGAAAATTACAATCTCATTAGCTTCCTTTTTCTCCCTTATCCCTCATGTTCAGTAAGTTTTATTCATAATACTTGATAAGCAATTGTGTTATCTCCATGCTAATGACTTATTTCAAGCCCTAATCATCTCGTGATCCTTGTGCCACACCATTATAATAATCTCTTTACTGATCTTGTCTCTTGCCCTCTCTAATGTATTCCAATTGTTTTTTTCCCAATTCCATTATAAGATCCTCCTGGTAGGGGTTAAGTGCTTGACTTTCATGCATGTATGCCTTTATTCTCTTGCACAGACTGAATAATTAATAAATATTTGAAATAAATGCATTTTCGAATCCAAGTTAACAAAGTGAGTAATTCTTTCATTTTATGATTTACTTATATAACAATTTTTGATTTGCTATTGATGTTTAAGAGAAGCAGAAGTATGTTTTCTTTTTTAACATTTATTTTGTTTTTAATATAGGCAGTTTTATATAATGACAAAGGAGAATGTCTGGAGAGTTTATTTCTTAAGTGCCTTGAGGTATTTTAATGTTTCTATCTTTAAGTTATTGTTGAAAAAATCTCTTTACTTTATGAATATTGTTAAATATAGTATGGTTAAAGTACTAACAGTAATAATTATAGCTAGTATTTCCTGAGCATTTATTGTTAGCTAGACTCAGCTAAAAATATTTCATTTAATCCTTACACAACCCTGAGATTTTTATAGATTAAGAGTACAGTACAGAAAGGTCAAGAACCTTGCCCAAGCTTGTAGAATTATAGTGGTAGGGCTGGGATTTTCACCTTGGAGGAGACTGTACTTTAACTCTATTAAGTGGTTTTGATAGGCAGAGAACTACAGTGGGAAATATTCTATAATATTTAAAATATTTTCTCAAATACTCTGTTTTTCTTCTGGAAAAAAGAAGGGAAGGGGACTAAAGGTATATTTTAGTATAAAGAATAAGGATATTAAAGTTGGATATTCTGGGTTCATTTCCCACACTCAAGTACTTCCTGTCTAACCTAAGCTTTGTGTCTGACTTCTTTACTATAAAATGTAGATCATAGATTTATTGGGCTGATCTGAAAATTAGAAATAATTTCTGCAAAGTACTTGAAGTTTAGTACAGTGATTCTAAAAGTGTTAAAATACATATTCTTAGTATCATTGGATTGATTTTGGCTATGGTATTTAATCTTAAATTTTTATATGATATTAACAGTGGTTGTGGTATTTTTATATTTATCAGTAGGGCATCTAGGATAATCACTATCTTAGTAATGCTTAATTGGGGGAAACTACTGTTGTTATTTCACTTTAAATCATTTCATTAGTAAAGACTAAGCACGTTATTTGTGATAATACACAGATTTTGTGTATTATCAACTAGGGTGGTCATCATGTTTTTATGCTGCAGTCAGATGGTGGCAAGTGCTGTATTTTATCAAGGTGATTAAAAATGCTTCTTTAGAATATAATTGTGTAAGCAACTGTAATAATTTATAGTAATATTTTGTGATAATTATGAATATGTATCTAATTCACATTAAGTTTAAAAGATATATAATTGATATTTATTAGCTCTAATTAAAAAGATTACATTAAGTTTATGGATTCTGTGAAGAGGAAGCATTTTTTTCTTCCTTGTTTTTATATTCCCAGAATGCAATGAAGGGCTTCTATAGGTCCCCAGTATGTATTGTTGAATAAACAAATTAAAGAAAAATTTTTCTTGTATTACTACCTTCTTTTGTGTTTGTTGATAGTTAACTAGTGCATAATAATAAATAATTTACTTGCTGAGCCATTCATTCAACAACTACTTACTGAATATCCATTGGGTCTTGCTAGTGCTAATGAATTTACTGGAATACATAGATAATCAAATAATTAGATGTATATGATTTTGACATTTATTCTTTAAAATTTAGGTGAAACCCGGAGATGACTTAGAAAGTGATCGATACTTAATCACAGTTGAAGATTTTAAAGTTGCTGGAAGCATAGGTGTTAAAGAAGATGTCATTAAAGAAGCACCACATTTAAATTCAAGGTTTAAATCTGGCCGATCGCTTGGATGTCAGCCTGCTGGTTTAAAAAGGAAGTTTACTGTAAGTTTCTCTGCTGAAATAATAAACATATATATTAATAAAATCATTTCAAGAAGTAGTGAATTTTGAAGCTATTGTACTCTGTCATTAAATAGCATTTCACAGTATATGCTTAGGTAGGTAGAAAGAAAGTAAACCCTAATTAGACATCTTAATATAAATGACTGTTTGCATTTTAACTTAACAAACTTTGTATCTATCTTAATTATTACTTTACCTTGCAAAAAAACCCCCACATTCCTTTTTTTTTAACCAGTTCATTTCACAGTTTCTTTATAGATAGTAAAATATCTAAAAATAGTTTTAATACTTTCAGGGTTTTCAAGGACCACGTGAAGTGCCAAAGAAAATGGTTATTACAGAAAATGGTGAATCAGCCGCATCATCTGAGGCTAAGAAACTTGGCTCTGTTTTTCTTTCTCCATTGTACAGCACACTTCCTTTGTTTTCTACTGTTGGCAAGAAAGATATAAATAATATGCTAACAGATTCTGAGAACATTGTCACTGGCAAGAACAGAGAGAGAAATTTTTCTTCACTTGTCTGTACTCCATCCTTCAAGATTAACCAAGAAATGCTATGTGAGGAAAATTATTTTTGCCCTCCTGTCAGTTCTGTAAACAAGTATTCATATTCTTTACTGACTAATGAAGGCATGAAAAGAGATCGGTTGGCATTAGGAGTTTCACAAAACATCAGAAGCAAAGCACAGATACTAGCTCTTCTTAAGTCTGAATCAACTAGTGTGTGTAAGGAACTAAATTCTGAAGTTTTACAACAGTTCCCTCAGATACAACTTCAAGAAAGTATAAATATTCCTACTAAACCAAAGTCCTTAATTGAACAGGAAGAGTGTGCTGAGGTGAAGAGCACAGAAAGTTTATATTACCAGCATCAATCAGAAGGTACCATGAGAAATAAAAGCTGGTGGGCCACATATTTATCCTCAGAGAGTTCACCTATACATTCTCCTGAAGATGGAAATAATATAAGGAAACCCAAGGCTCAGGGAGATGATATAAATTTAGATTTGAAAGACTTTTTGGTACAAAAAGGGATACAGTTCTTTGAAACATGTGCTGAAAAGGGAAAAGAGTATAATAAAGACAAGTCAGTAGATAATGATCAATTCCAGGATCAAGAAGTAAAGTTAGAAATTCCTTCATTCTATGAAAACAGCAGCTTACCAGTTACCTGTAGCAATGTGGAAAATGATGCCTTATTATCAGAATTGGACAGTCAAGAAAACAATAAAATGCCTGTTAATCAAAATGACCAGCTATGCATAAAAGGATCAATTCTCATTAGAGAAAATGCTCAAGAGAGAAATACACATGGAACACCAGAAAAGAAATATAAACAGCCAGTGTTATATTTACCAGAATCTGATCATCTAAAAATTGAATCTTCTCTAAATAACAATTCTAGAATCTCTGATGGCATTGCTGACATGTTTTCTAAAAGCAATACTGATAGTGAAAGCCTTAATGGTAATCATGAGTCTATGAATAATGCAACACAACCACTTGTGGAGGTGACTTTTAATCTGAACAATTTTGAAACTAGTGACACTGAGGAGGAATCACAGGGAAGCAACAAAGTTTCCCATGATTCAGAGGGTTTTTGGGTACAGGAAACTTTGGTTAATGACATCAGTTCATGTGTTCAAAAGGGATGTAAAGATATAAGCTGTAAAGAAGGTGACAGTGAACATTTGTCTCTCTTAACATCTGTTGGCAATAAATCTAAAGAGACATTTCCTGTTAAAGAGACCCTACTGTCACAGTTTTGTGATAAAGTGCGTGTAGATTTTGACACAGGACCTTGGAAAGCTGGAAACACTGGAAAAGAAATAGAGGAGCGCACTGACACATTAGGCAATTTTGACTCATCTTTAAAGTGGACTGATGATAATGTAGATAATGAAGATGCTCATAAATCTATTCAAAAAGTCATAACTAACTATGATTTTGCTTCATTCTCTAATAAATCTAAAGCTATAAACACAAATTTATATATTCCTCATTTTGTAAACATAGCCACTAATCACATTCCTGTAAACAACCTATTTTCAGAACAAGTTAAGCCTCAGCCATTTATCAAGGGGAGTGACTTAGACAAAAACAATGAACAGGTTTTACCATCAACTTCTAACAGAGACATCAGCATCCAACTATTAAATGCCAATCAGAATCACTCTGAAGAATGTATTACACTTGATAAATCAAATAGCCAAGTTTCCAATTCTTTGTTTTACCCTCTGGGAGAAAAGCATCCTATTCCCAAAGACACAGAAGCATGTATTCCTGAATCTGAAGATTTGGAAGGGATTAAAAGTTTACACCATGACCATATTGAAATAGAAGATGGAGAAAGCAGGCAATGCTGGAATAGTGCTAGAAATTCTTCAGAACTTTCTGACCTAGTAAACAACATTTCCCTCTTAAAGTCATTGTCTGAATACAGCACAGCTTTAGATGGCTTGGAAATATTGAGAAAGAAAACTACTACCTTTAAACAACAAGGAAGTCTGCGGACATATGAGCCAGATAGCAATCCTGAAGGTAGAATGGCATATTTGTTTTGGATTGTCTCTGTATAGCTCAAAGGATGAGCAGGTATTTGTTTTGAAGGCTGCATTAAAGAATTACATAGTATTTCTTGTACATACATGTAAATAGGTAATACATGTACTTGGTAAATTAATTCTAATAGAGGATAGTCCGGCAAAAAATAAGTTTCCTTCTGAGCACAGTCCCTTAGTCAATTCCTCAGAATTAGCCACAGTTGTCCTCTGGGGTATCCTGCTAGAAATACTGTATGTATGTATTAGCACATAGAGGCACATATAAGCATGTATGTGTGGGTGTGTTCTAGTCCATTCCTATCTGCACATTTTTGGACATGTGCTAGAAGATACTATTTTTAAAAAATCATGGGTTCACATTGATATCTCTAATTCCAATTCTGAGCTACAGGGCTGTTCCTTTCTTGTCTCCATTTCTTATTATGTTTCTTTATTTCCACAGTGAGAAAGGTTCCTGGTTCCCAAAACATCAGTATATTTACTTCCTTAGTTCTACAATACACATCAGTTTCCAAATTGTTAAACCAACATCACTACTAGCAAAAAACTTTACAAATGTGTAAAGATCATAAGTCCTTTGCAGTTTTTTTATTTGCTTTTAGAATATATTCTACTGAGAGTGTAGAGTTGGAGTACTATATTCAAAAATTACTGGGATTACTTTATTATGATAATATTATCATTTGATATATATCTGAGTTCATTGTTTATATTTAGTATGAGGGTTTTTTCCCCCACCCTTGTTGATTTATTTTTCTCTGTGAAATCCTAACCTAGTTCAAAGTCAAAACTGTAAAAACATACTCAGATGCCTTCCATCTTATTCCTACGTACCTTCTATAGTTAACCAACATATCATATCTATTTCTTTTTGCAAAAATAAACAGCTATATATAATTTCTTGTTTTCCCTTATTCAGTGTAAGGTACCATTCTCTATATATCTATATAGTCTTTAGTAACTTCCTTCTTTACATTTAATAATATATCCTATCACTTTTTATAAATTCATTGGACACATCTTCACTTATTTGTTTAAAGCTATGTAATATTCCACTGTGTGGATGAACCCTTATTTATGCAACCAGTCTCTAATATGACAACAAATAACCTTTTTGAGTACAGACTTTTTCTTTTAAGAAAAAAATCCTGTTTTTAAACAGACACACAATAAGGAGGTATGGCCGGGCTACCCTGTCGTCCTTTCCATTCTGCCGGCTGGCCAACTTCTCTATTTCAGTCTTTATACTTGTTTTGCCTTTTGTCTGGACACCTTTACCCCTGGCATAGCTGGGGTTTTCTTGTCTTCAGGTCTCAGCTTAAATGTTACTTCTCAAGAGCTTTCCAATCACCCTATCTACAGTTACTCTCGTATCAACCTTTGTTATGCAACCCTTTTGTATCACAATCTGAATTTATCTGGTTTATCTTCTGTGGCCTTTCCTTTTCAAGATCTTGTCTTGTTCTCTGCTGTTTTCCCAGTGCCTGGTGCACTGCACTTGAAAATAACTGTTGAAGTTTTTTTCCCAAACTATAGTCTAATGGTGACTCAGACTCAGAAATTAGCATTAAGTGTTTTTTCCTTTTCTATGTTTACACAAAGCAGCAGTGTAATTGTGGTCTTGGCTATCTTGCTTCTGAAGTTAATGTTTCACTTTTAGCATTTTTAGTGTAGATTATTAGCTGTTGACTCAGTATTTATTTTTTAATTAGTTTGAAAAAAGAAGAAAGAATGCATTCCTACTCTTATTTTGAAAGTAACCAAAAAGGCTTTAAAAATTTTTTTATGAAAATGTCAGCATACACAGGGAGACTAGTACAATGAATCTTCAAATACCCAAAATCCAGATTCAACAATTATCAAGGCTTCATCTTGAAATTTAGGTTATATTCCCCATTTAATTCAGTTTTAGAATTAAGTTAAAACTAATTTTAGAGTAAAAAATATAATTTTAGAGTACTAGTATATGTATGGTGAATAAGATCATTTGATTTTGTCCTTTATAGCCAGGAAACCATTGACTACAGTAGTTTCACAAGCTATACCAAAGTCTCATCTGAATCAGGATTCTCCACAGGTACATTTTTTTTCTATCAGTGTATTTTTTAATTTTAATATAGAATGTTTTGTAATTTGTAATGAGATTATCATAATACAGAGGATCCCAAGCTATCTTAGTTCATGACCCCACTTATATCTCAGTCATTTTTTCATACATCCCTTGGTCTAGCAGTTCTAAGAAATACCTAGCAGTTCCATTTATTAAGTAGTTACTAGTATTAACATAATAAGTACTATGTCCTAGTAACTTAGTAAGCATTTTATTTTTATCTTTTCCAGTTTTACTGAGTTGTAATTGACATAATATTGTATTAGTTTGAGGTATATAACATGATTTGATATGTGTATATATTGTGAAATGATTAGTGTATTTTTTTAAATAAACAGGTACTGATAGAATGTGTGTACTTGTTGGGTACTGTACAGATTCTCAAACATTGGAATAGATTTCTTGTTCCACATTGATTTTTTTATTTTTTATTTTTATTTTGGTATCATTAATGTACAATTACATGAGCAACATTATGGTTAATAGACTCCACCTATTATCAAGTCCCCACCACATACCCCATTATAGTCACTGTCCATCAGCGTAGTAAGATGCTATAGAATCACTACTTGTCTTCTCTGTGTTGTACTGCCCCGTGCCCACCCCTACATTATGTGTGCTAATTGTAATGCCCCATTTCTCCCTTATCCCTTCCTTCCCACCCATCCTCCCCAGTCCCTTTCCCTTTGGTAACTGTTAGTCCATTCTTGGGTTCTGTGAGTCTGCTGCTGTTTTGTGCCTTCAGTTTTTGCTTTGTTCTTATACTCCACAGAGGAGTGAAATCATTTGATACTTGTCTTTCTCTGCCTGGTTCATTTCACTGAGCATAATACCCTCTAGCTCCATCCATGTTGTTGCAAATGGTAGGATTTGTTTTCTTCTTATAGCTGAATAATATTCCATTGTGTATATGTACAACCTCTTCTTTATCCATTCATCTACTGAAAAACACTTAGGTTGCTTCCTTTTCTTGGCTATTGTAAATAGTGCTGCAATTAACATAGGGGTGCATCTGTCTTTTTGAAACTGGGCTGCTGCATTCTTAGGGTAAATTCCTAGGAGTGGAATTCCTGGGTCAAATGGTATTTCTATTTTGAGTTTTTTGAGGAACCTCCATACTGCTTTCCACAATGGTTGAACTAATTTATATTCCAACCAGCAGCATAGGAGGGTTCCCCTTTCTCCACATCCTCACCAACATTTGCTGTTGTTTGTCTTTTGGATGTTGGCCATCCTAACTGGTGTGAGGTGATATCTCATTGTGGTTTTAATTTGCATTTCACTGATGATTAGCGATGTGGAGCATCCTTTCATGTGCCTGTTGGCCATCTGAATTTCTTCTTTGGAGAAGTGTCTGTTCAGATCCTCTGCCCATTTTTTAATTGGCTTATTTTCTTTTTGTTGGTTGAGGTGTGTGAGCTCTTTGTATATTTTGGATGTCAACCCATTATCGGATATGTCATTTATGAATATATTCTCCCATACTGTAGGATGTCTTTTTGTTCTACTGATGGTGTCCTTTGCTGTACAGAAGATTTTCAGCTTGATATAGTCCCACTTATTCATTATTGCCTTTGTTTCCCTTGCCTTTGGAGGTATGTTCAGGAAGAAGTCGCTTATGTTTATGTCCAAGAGATTTTTGCCTATATTTTTTTCTAAGAGTTTTATGGTTTCATGACTTACATTCAGGTCTTTGATCCATTTCGAATTTACTTTTGTGTATGAGGTTAGACAATGATCCAGTTTCATTCTCTTACATGTAGCTGTCCAGTTTGACAACACCAGCTGTTGAAGAGGCTGTCATTCCCCCATTGTATATCCTTGGCTCCTTTATCATGTATTAATTGACCATATATGCTTCGGTATATATCTGGGCTCTCTGTTCTGTTCCACTGGTCTATGGATCTGTTCTTGTGCCAGTACCAAATTGTCTTGATTACTGTGGCTTTATAGTAGAGCTTGAAGTTGGGAAGCGAGATTCCCCCCTGCTTTATTCTTCCTTCTCATGACTGCTTTGGCTATTCGGTGTCTTTTGTGGTTCCATATGAATTTTAGAACAATTTGTTCCATTTTGTTGAAGAATGCTGTTGGTATTTTGATAGGGATTGCATTGAATCTGTAGATGGCTTTAGGCAGGATGGCTATTTTGACAATATTAAGTCTTCCTACCCAAGAGCATGGGATGAATTTCCATTTGTTAGTGTCCTTATTAATTTCCCTTAAGAATGTCTTTTAGTTTTTAGGGTATAGGTCTTTCACTTCTTTGGTTAGGTTTTACCTAGGTATTTTATCCACCTTGATTTTTGCACAGTAATTGATTTTTATAATAGCCGTTTCCAGAAACCTGGTCACAAATATATGATGTTATTGGAAGAAATGACATAAGATCTGATACTGTAACTGAGCTACCTTCAGTTAGTGGTTTGTTCAGTGTCAGACAGATATTGAGTGATGCTGTATTTCCCTCAAATTTAAAACATCTTGTGGAGCCCCTGCTGATTTCACTGTGGCACCCCAAATTACCTTGTTGCACAGTTTAGGAACCATGGTAATGATATGAAAAATAATACTGATTGGGATGACTTGATATTCTAGAATAAGCCATTAGATCAGTGTTTCTCAATGGGGATGCTATTAACATTTTTAAAGGGACAATTCTCATTATATGGTACTGCTCTTTCTAGTGTATATGCTTAAAAGAAAAGAAAGTGAAATGTTTCATTTGCCCCCATTTTGTATCCTGCTCTATTTTCTATCTTACCTTTTTTTTCTTTTACTAATCTTGGTTCTTTTTCCTTTTTTAAATACAGGAAAAGGTGAAGAAAAAGCAAAACATACCCTACCACCCAGAGATGATAATTATTAACATTTCCAGCATTTTGACCTATTTTTTAAAATATGGTTAGATTGATGTGTACAGTTTCATATCCTTTCCTTTTAATGTCATTTTTTTTACATTTTAAAAAGCTCTTAAATATCTTTTTTTTACATATGCATGGCAATTCTTCACCTTTTTTTAAAATTAAAGTATCATTGATATACAATCTTATGTTGGTTTCAAATATACAATGCAGTGAGTGGTTCAACAGTTACCCATATTATTAAATCCGCACCCCCTCTAGTGTGGTCACTGTCTGTCAATGTAATAAGATATTATAGAATCATTGACTATATTCTCCATGCTGTATTACCATCTCTGTAACCAACTTATATTGTGATTGCAAATTATTATGCCCATTTATCCCCTTCACCTTCCTCCCCTCCCTCCCCAATCCCTACCCCTTGGTCACCATCAGTCACTTCTCAGTGTCTGAGTAGGCTGCTTTTTGTTCCTTCTGTTTTGCTTTGTTTTTATATTCCACAAATAAGTGAAATCATATGGTATTAATAGTCCACATTAACATAAATATTAGGTTTGCTAGGTGATTTATTATGTACCCAACAGTTTTTCCTAGTGTTAAAAGATTTAATTAAAGTTTAGAACTAGAATTTTCTAATATGCTGAGTTTTAAAGTTAATTAGCATAGTACTTTACCTGCAAGAGCTCTCCTTTGCCAGGGGTAGTTTATTTTATGTATGTATAGAGAGAAGCAAGATGGAGACACAAGTCTATTTTAAAAGAGTAAACTTTAAGTTTAGGATTATTTTCCTATCAAACTCATGAACAATCTACAAAACTACTCCCGGTAACATACTTATTGATATTTTATTCTAGTTCTTTTCCTTGGGAAGTAAAGAAGAGATGACTTTTGTAGCTGTTACTCCTAAACAAATAGAGAGAAAAACCTGTGACTCTAAGGTAAAATTTGTGAAGAACATTGGTTTTCTAATCCACTGTGTTTCCCTGCTGTTTTTTTTTTTTAAATACAATTTATAGAGTTTTCACAGGCAGAAGGTTAGTGGGCATAATGAATTAACCTTTTTTTTTTAATTAAAAATTTTTTATTAAGGTATCATTGATATACACTCTTATGAAGGTTTCACATGAAACACATTGTGGCTACTACATTCACCCACATTATCAAGTTCCCCCCATACTCCATTGAAGTCACTGTCCATCAACGTAGTAAGATGCCACAGAGTCACTGCTTGTCTTTTCTGTGCTACACTGTCTTCTCCCCCACAGCATGTGTACCAATCATAATACCCCTCAATCCCCTTCTCCCTCCCCCCCAACTCTCCCACACCCCTCCCCTTTGGTAACTGCTAGTCCCTTCTTGGAGTCTGTGAGTCTGCTGCTGTTTTGTTTCTTCAGTTTTACTTCGTTGTTATACTCCACAAATGAGGGAAATCATTTGGTACTTGTCTTTCTCCACCTGGCTTATTTCATTGAATGAATTAGCCTGGTTTTAAGAACAATAGAAACTAATGACTCCTACTCCTTTTTTTGGTCTTGAGCCCTCTCTCTATTACTAAAGAACAACTACAAATGAACTAATAATGTGATATGTACACATAGGATACCCTGGGGGTTGGACATGAAGATCTTTAAAAGTATGATTAATGAATATTTCATGGAGAAAAAAATGAAGATCTTTTAAGATTTAAGTTATAGTCTACTCACCACTTTTACTTCTGACTGAGTGTGTAGAGGTATATATAATCCAACCTCTACATCAAAAATTGATAGAGACAACAGCATGTAAATGGTTAGGTTTGGTAAATAGCAATTCTATTCCTAAAATCCAACAGGCCTCTGGAAGAGGTATATATAGAAGCATAGAAAACAAGACATGTATTTGTGGAAAATGTGTATTCCAGATCAAACAAAGCAGAAGTATAGAGTCTTTAAATTTGAGACCTTTTTAAATTGGAATGTATATGTTTTAAAATTCAGAATATTTTCAACAAAAGTCCTGTGTAAGGGGGCACTTTAGATTTCATTTTCCTTTCAAATATGTGATTTACAATCTTGATTTTTAAATAAGGGAATATTCAAATTATATGTTCTTGTAATTTTGTTTATCAGAAATAAATTCATCCTTTATGTACATTTCTTTGGCTCTATCAGCAATCTTATATTCCCACATTCTGGACAGGCTTTTTCACCCAGTGTGGAGTAAAAATCCTAGAACCCTCAAGAGGGCAGCAGAGAAAGCCATTTGAAGCCTGAAAGCAGACTGTCTCTGAGGTGATGAAAGCACCTCTCTGAGGTCCATGTCTGTATTGGCATCATGCTCCTAGGCCTTTGTTCTCAGAGCAATAGGATCAGATCTCTTGGGAGGCTGAGAACTTACCGTCCTTCTTGGCATTAAACTTGATAGTTTACGAAACCCCTAAACAAAGAAAAATGCTTCCTGTGTTCCTTCCCTTTCTTCCCTTCCTATTATCATGTGTTTATTGGTTGCCTTCTATATACCAAGGAGGGTGTTAAATGCAGGTGATATCCTGATGGAACAAAAAGGTCTCTACCCTCAAGGAGCTTACAGTACAGTTGTATGCATAAGAAGAAACTTCATTGCAGTATAATATGATAAGTTTATAATGGAAAATTGTATAATGTACAGTGGAGGCATAGAGAATGGAGCAACTATGTCTTTCTGGCTTAATTAGTCACTAATACTATACTCTTTGTGTTTGTAATAAAAAAATTAATACTTATTAATGTTAATTGAATTCAGTTAAATGAATACACTCCAAATTAGTAACTCTTAACATATGTTTTAGGGTAACAAGAGTATTTCCTGGTTTTCAGTATTGGTCTCTGTTAGTAATTATTTATATTAAGTAATATTTAATAGAAATCTGAATTATGTATTCTGTGTATATGTACATTGTGAATATATGTCAATATATGCTTATGTAACACTCATTTTTAATAATTTTCCTGTAGCCTGTTGAGTTTCAAGGGCACCAAGTGAAAGGATCTGCTACTAGTGCAGTGATGGTGAGAGGAGACAGCTCACAGCTAGAATGCACTCAGTTTCCAGATAGCACTGAGGGTGGAAACTGCATGACAGACACTTGCTTTTTGACACCAGAGTTGCCTAGCACTTGTATGCAGACTGACTTCTTGCAGGTAAAAATATTTTTTATAGTTGCACCTTGCTAAATCATTTTCTTTATGTAAGTACTAAATTTTGTGAAGAGTATGCTTAAGTCTTTATACAGATGTAAGTTTAAAAGGAGGTTTTAGTAAATTAGCATATATCTCAAACTAAGACAGTATTTTACTTGAAAAGTTTACTGACTTTTTAGGGTCAAGAATTTAAAGGATTACTTTTTACTTGAGAGAAGACTAGGAATTCATGACAAGAGCACACAGGCATATTACATATAGATAATATGTTTGACAGCTAGTAGATTTTTGTTTTCTTCTAATATTACCCACAGCCCCAAGTATGACATCAAGTACCTGTCATTTCTACCAAATAGAGGTCATGAAGAGAGAATGATATGCATGTATTCAAAACAGTATCTGTTAAAGAGATTAAAAATTTTTTTCTTTTTTTCTTACAGCATATGCACATACAAAAAAGCACACAGACCATAGTGCACAGCTCAGTAATTGCAGAAAGTGAATATACCATGTAACCTCTGTACCTTTGGAAATAGATCATTACTAGCATCCCACAAATCCCACTTCTGCTCCCTTCCAATCACTACCCCTTCCATTCTCTCCAAAGATAACCACTATCTTGACTTAAAATACCACATAGTAGTTTTATTTAAAAACATGTAAATAGAATAATATACAGTGCATTTTTGTTCCATGTTACAGTTTTGAAGTTCATCCACGTTATTGTCTGTGGCTGTAGTTTATTTGTTTTCACTGCTGGTGTAGCATTCCATTGTATGAATACATCCCAGTTTATTCGTTCTTTAGTTGTTTGGGTTGTTTGCATTTGGGTCTTATTCCAGATAATGCTGTTGTGAGCATTCATGTGCTGTCATGAACTTGTACACACATGATATGCTGCTGTTAGTTACACCAACCAGGAGTGGGATTGTTGTCATCTCTACTTTTAGTAGATAATGCCAAACTGCTTCCAAAATGGTTGTTATAGTTTACATTTCTATCAGGAGTGTCTCAGAATCTCCGTCACTCTACATCTTCATCAACACTTGGTGCTGATAGTTTTTGTTTCCAATTTTAGCTATATAAAATTTTGGTGGGTATGTAGTGGTATTTCATTGTGGTTTTACTTTGCATTTTCCTGCCTAACAGTGAGTTTGGCACCTTTTTGTATGCTTATATGCCTTCTCTGTACCCTCTTTCATGAAGCATTTGTTCAGGTTTCTTCTTCAGTTTATAACAGATGTGCTTATCTTTTTTTTTTTAGTTTATTTTGATATCATTAATCTACAATTAAATGAGTAATATTATGGTGATTACACTACCCCCTTCATCAGGTTCCCCCCCCCGCTCAACCCCATTGCAGTCACTGTCCATCAGCTTAATGAGATGCCATAGAGTCACTACTTGTCCTCTCTGCGTTGTACAGCCCTCCCCGTGTGATGTGCTTATCTTTTTATTAATTTTTGGAATTCCTTGTATATTTTGGGTGTATACTCATACTGTCAGGTGTATACTTTGCAAATAGCAATTTTAGATTTCCCTCCTTAAGAGTCTGAAAATTCATGTAATGTTTTTAAAATTTATTTTATTATCATTAATTTACAATTACATGTGCAATATTACGATTATTAAACTACCCCTTCATCAGGTCCCCCCCACCAACCCCATTACAGTCACTGTCCATCAGCGTAGTGAGATGCTATAGAATCACTACTTGTCTTCTTTGAGTTGTACTGCCCTCCCCGTGCCCCCCCAACATTACATCTGCAAATCGTAATGCCCCTTTTTCCCTCTTATCCCTCCCTTCCCGCCCATTTTCCCCAGTCCCTTTCCCTTTGGTAACTATTAGTCCGTTCTTGGGTTCTGTGAGTCTGCTGCTGTTTTGTTCCTTCAGTATTTTTTCTTTGTTCTTATACTCCACATATGAGTGAAATCATTTGATACTTGTCTTTTTCGGCTTGGCTTATTTCACTGAGCATAATACCCTCTAGCTCCATCCATGTTGTTGCAAATGGTAGGATTTGTTTTCTTCTTATGGCTGAATAATATTCCATTGTGTATATGTACCACCTCTTCTTTATCCATTCATCTACTGATGGACACTTAGGTTGCTTCCATTTCTTGGCTATTGTAAATAGTGCTGCAATAAACATAGGGGTGCATCTGTCCTTTTCAAATTGGGCTGCTGCATTCTTAGGGTAAATTCCTAGGAGTGGAATTCCTGGGTCAAATGGTATTTCTATTTTGAGTTTTTTGAGGAACCTCCATACTGCTTTCCACAATGGTTGAACTAATTTGCATTCCCACCAGCAGTGTAGGAGGGTTCCCTTTTCTCCACATCCTCGCAAACATTTGTTGTTGTTTGTGTTTTGGATGTTGGCCGTCCTCACTGGTGTGAGGTGATATCTCATTGTGGTTTTAATCTGCATTTCTCTGATGATTAGCGATGTGGAGCAGCTTTTCATGTGCCTGTTGGCCATCTGAATTTCTTCTTTGGAGAAGTGTCTATTCATGTCCTCTGCCCATTTCTTAATTGGATTATTTGCCTTCTGTTTGTTAAGGTGCATGAGTTCTTTATATATTTTGGATGTCAACCCTTTATCAGATACGTTTTTTATGAATATATTCTCCCATACTGTAGGATGTCTTTTTGTTCTACTGATGGTGTCCTTTGCTGTACAGAAGCTTTTCAGCTTGATATAGTCCCACTTGTTCATTTTTGCTTTTGTTTCCCTTGCCCGGGAGATATGTTCATGAAGAAGTTGCTCATGTTTATGTCCAAGAGATTTTTGCCTATGTTTTTTTCTAAGAGTTTTATGGT
The DNA here is from genome assembly GCA_032199065.1 of Smutsia gigantea. NCBI lineage: Eukaryota > Metazoa > Chordata > Mammalia > Pholidota > Manidae > Smutsia > Smutsia gigantea. Next base: position 96,295 of record JAVSCE010001214.1, read on the forward strand.
TTCATGACTTACATTCAGGTCTTTGATCCACCTTAAGTTTACCTTTGTGTATGGGGCTAGACAGTAGTCCAGTTTCATTCTCTTACATGTAGCTGTCCAGTTTTTCCAACACCAGCTGCTGAAGAGGCTGTCATCTCCCCATTGTATATCCAAGGCACTTTTATCAAATATTAATTGACTGTATATGTTTGGGTTAATGTTTGGATTTTCTATTCTGTTCCACTGGTCTGTGGGTCTGTTTTTGTGCCAATACCAAATTGTCTTGATTACTGTGGCTTTGTAGTAGAGCTTGAAGTCAGGGAGTGTAATTCCCCCTGTTTTATTCCTCCTTCTCAGGATTGCTTTGGCTATTCGGGGTCTTTTGTGGTTCCATATGAATTTTAGAATTATTTGTTCCAGTTCATTGAAGAAAGCTGTTGCTAGTTTGATAGGGATTGCATTGAATCTGTAGATTGCTTTAGGTAGTATAGCCATTTTGACAATATTTATTCTTCCTAGCCAAGAGCATGGGATGCATTTCCATTTGTTAGTGTCCTCTTTAATTTCTCTTAGGAGTGTCTTGTAGTTTTCAGAGTACAGGTCTTTCACTTCCTTCGTTAGGTTTATTCCTAGGTATTTTATTCTTTTTGATGCAATTGTGAATGGAATTGTTTTTCTGATTTCTCTTTCTGTTAGTTCATCATTAGTGTATAGGAAAGCAACAGATTTCTGTGTGTTAATTTTGTATCCTGCAACTTTGCTGAATTCAGATATTAGTTCTAGTAGTTTTGGAATGGAATCTTTAGGGTTTTTTATGTACAGTATCATGTCATCTGCAAATAGTGACAATTTGACTTCTTCTTTACCAATCTGGATGCCTTGTATGTCTTTGTTTTGTCTGATTGCTGTGGCTAGGACCTCCAGTACTATGCTGAATAACAGTGGAGAGAGTGGGCATCCCTGTCTTGTTCCCGATCTTAGATGAAAAGCTTTCAGCGTCTCGCCGTTAAGTATGATGTTAGCTGTGGGTTTGTCACATATAGCCTTTATGATGTTGAGGTACTTGCTGTCTATACCCATTTTGTTGAGAGTTTTAATCAGGAATGGATGCTGAATTTTGTCAAATGCTTTTTCAGCATCTATGGAGATGATCATGTGGTTTGTTCTTCTTTTTGTTGATGTGGTGGATGATGTTGATGGATTTTCGAATGTTGTACCATCCTTGCATCCCTGGGATGAATCCCACTTGATCATGGTGTATGATCCTCTTGATGTATTTTTGAATTCGGTTTGCTAATATTTTGTTGAGTATTTTTGCATCTACGTTCATCAGGGATATTGGTCTGTAATTTTCTTTTTTGGTGAGGTCTTTGCCAGGTTTTGGTATTAGAGTGATGCTGGCTTCATAGAATGAGTTTGGAAGTATTCCCTCCTCTTCTATTTTTTGGAAAACTTTAAGGAGAATCGGTGTTATTTCTTCTCTATATGTCTGGTAGAATTCAGAGGTGAATCCATCAGGCCCGGGGGTTTTGTTCTTGGGTAGTTTTTTGATTACCATTCGATTTCATCGCTGGTGATTGGTCTGTTTAGTTTTTCTGTTTCTTGCTTGGTCAGACTTGGAAGGTTGTATTTTTCTAAGAAGTTGTCCATTTCTTCTATGTTTTCCAGCTTGTTAGCATATAGATTCTCATAATATTCTCTTATGATTCTTTGTATTTCTGTTGGGTCTGTCGTGATTTTTCCTTTCTCATTTCTGATTGTGTTTATGTGTGTAGATTCTCTTTTTCTCTTAATGAGTCTGGCTAGGGGTATATCTATTTTGTTTATTTTTTCAAACAACCAGCTCTTGGTTTTATTGATTTTTTTCTATTGTTTTATTCTTCTCAACTTTATTTATTTCTTTTCTAATCTTTATTATGTCCCTCCTTCTGGTGACTTTGGGCCTCATTTGTTCTTCTTTTTCCAATTTCAGTAATTGTGTCTTTAGACTATTCATTTGGGAATGTTCTTCTTCTTTAAATAGGCCTGGATTGCAATATACTTTCCTCTTAGAACTGCCTTTGCTGCGTCCCACAGAAGTTGTGGCTTTGTGTTGTTGTTGTCATTAGTCTCCATATATTCTTTGATTTCTGTTTTGATTTGGTCGTTAACCCATTGATTAATTAGGAGGATGTTGTTAAGTCTCCATGTATTTGTGAGCCTTTGTGATTTCGTTCTAAAATTTATTTCTAGTTTTATACCTTGGTGATCTGAGAAGTTGGTTGGTAGGATTTCAATATTTTTGAAATTACTGAGGTTGTTTTTGTGGCCTAGTATGTGGTCTATTCTGGAAAATGTTCCATGTGCACTTGAGAAGAATGTGTATCCTGTTGCTTTTGGGTGTAGAGTTCTGTAGATGTCTGTTAGGTCCATCTGTTCTAGTGTGTTGTTCAGTGCCTCTGTGTCTTTACTTATTTTCTGTCTGGTTGATTTGTCCTCTGGAGTGAGTGGTGTGTTGAAGTCTCCTAAGATGAATGCATTGCTGTCTATTTCCTCCTTTAATTCTGTTAGTATTTGTCTCACATATGCTGGCGCTCCTGTGTTGGGTGCATATATATTTATAATGGTTATATCTTCTTGTTGGACTGACCCCTTTATCATTATGTAGTGTCCTTCTTTATCTTTTGCTACTTTCTTCGTTTTGAAGTCTATTTTGTCTGATACAAGTACTGCAACACCTGCTTTTTTCTCTTTGTTGTTTGCATGAAATATCTTTTTCCATCCCTTCACTTTTAGTCTGTGTATATCTTTGGATTTGAGGTGAGTTTCTTGTAGGCAGCATATAGATGGGTCTTGCTTTTTTATCCATTCTGTTACTCTGTGTCTTTTGATTGGTGCATTCAGTCCATTTACATTTAGGGTGATTATTGATAGGTATGTACTTATTGCCATTGCTGGCTTTAGATTCGTGGTTACCAAGGGTTCAAGGGTTGCTTCTTTACTGTCTAACAATCTAACTTAACTTTCTTGTTATGTTATTGTAAACACAGTCTGATGTTTCTTTATTTCTCTCCCTTCTTATTCCTCCTCCTCCATTCTTTCTATAATAGGTGTTTTATTCTTTGCCTTTAGTTAGTATTTGGATGGTCTGCTTTCTTTGCTATGATTTTTTTTCCTCTGGTGACATCTTTTTAGCCTTAGGTGTGCTTCCATCTAGAGCAGTCCATTTAAGATATCCTGTCGTGGTGGTTTATGAGAGGCAAACTCTCTCAACTTTCGTTTGTCTGGAAATTGTTTAATCCCTCCATCATATTTAAATGATAATCGTGCTGGATACAATATTCTTGGTTCGAGGCCCTTCTGTTTCATAACGTTAAATATATCATGCCATTCTCTTCTGGCCTGTAAGGTTTCTGTTGAGAAGTCTGATGATAGTCTGATGGGTTTTCCTTTGTAGGTGATCTTTTTTCTCTCTCTAGCTGCCTTTAATACCCTGTCTTTATCTTTGATCTTTGCCATCTTAATTATTATGTGTCTTGGTGTTGTCTTCCTTGGGTCCCTTGTGTTGGGAGATCTATGAGCTTCGGTGGACTGCGAGACTACTTCCTTCCCCAGCGAGGGAAAGTTTTCAGCAATTATTTCTTCAAAGACACTTTCTATCCCTTTTTCTCTCTCTTCTTCCTCTGGTACTCCTATAATGCGAATATTGTTCCGTTTGGATTGGTCACACAGTTCTCTTAATATTCTTTCATTCCTAGAAATCCTTTTATCTCTCTCTGCCTCAGCTGCTCTGTACTCCTGTTCTCTGTTTTCTATTCCATTAACAGTCTCTCGCATCTCATCCATTCTGCTGTTAAGCCCGTCGATCGCTTGTCTGATTTCTGTATTGTCTTTCCTCAGTTCCCTCACTTCCTCCCTCAGCTCTTGCACATTTCTCTGTAGGTCCATCAGCATGGTTATGACTTTTATTCTAAATTGTTTTTCAGGGAGGCTGTGCATTTCCATCCCTTCAGACTCCCTCTCTGGGGTTGTCTTGTTGATTTTGGTCTGAACCATATTCCTCTGTCTTTTCATGGGTATATAATTGGTCACTGATAGTTGCCACATATGTCAGCTGGGCTCTTTAAGACTTTAAAAAGAGAAGAAAAAAAGAAAAAAAAGAAGGAAAGAAAGAAAGAGAAAAAGAAAAAAAAGAAAGAAAAGAAAAAGCAAAAACAAAAAACAAAACAAAACAAAACAAAAAAAACAAAAAAAATGCCCACCGGACGTAGATTCTGTGGGAATGCTCTAGGTGGCGCTATTGCCCCACTATTCCACAGGTGTGACTGTGCCGCTCCGCAGGGCCCTTTATTGCTCTGGCAGGGGTGGGAATGCATAGGAGGCTGTTGATCTCAGTGAGAAGTGTTAAGTATGGCTACGCTTCCTCAGTCGCCAGCTAAGGCGTCTGAAACTCCCCAGGACTCCCAGCCTGCTGGGCTGAGTGTGCTGGGGCGATCCGGCTCCTCCGCTGGGCTCCTGTCTCTTTAAGACCGCTGAAGAAAGCGCGCGCTTTTTTTTTTCCTTCCCGGAGCCGGCTGCAAGCCCCCTGGCGCGTTCCCCGCTCAGATCCTGCCCCTCTGTCTCTCCAATCTCCGCTGCACTGCGCAATGTGGGTCAGCGCTCCCCGCGCAGATCACCGGGGCTGGCTACTTCGCGGGTGTACTTCCACTCCCTCCCGGCTCTGAATCCTCTCCTCCCGCCGGTGCGCTGGGGTGGGGGAGGGCTCGGGTCCCGCCGGGTCGCGGCTCCGTATCTTACCCGCCTCTTGGGGTGCCGAGTCCTCTCGGGTGTAGCTGCACGCTGTGCGCTTTCCTGTGTATTCTCGTCTCTCTTTTAGCGATAGATGTATTTTCTGTGTTTTCGTAGATAAATATAGTGTTGGGAGGAGATTTCTGCCGCCCTGCTCACACCGCCATCTTCCCGGAAAAACTCATGTCATTCTTTAGATTATAATTTTAAATCAGCAGAGAAGACTTCATGGGAAGCATATGAGGGATAATGTAAACAAAGTTTTAATAGTTGGGAGTAAAAAATTTTGGTAATCTTTTAAGAAATGAATCTGTTTAAAAAGATAAAAATCTTAAGAATGATTAAAGATGAATTTTTTTAACGTGATTAAGGAAGTTTATCAACAACCAACCAACATTATTTTAGTGATGAATTGGCAGAATAATTTCTGTTAGAATAAATTACAAAATGTAGATGACTGTTATCTTCTTTGTTATTTAAAGATGTTTTGATTTTTGCAATATGACATGAAATGAGAGGCATACATAATTAAAAGAAATGGAATTAGAAGAATCAATTAAAAATGAGAAGTTTGAGGCTAACAGGCACATGGAAAGATGCTCCACATTGCTAATCATCAGAGAAATGCAAATTAAAACCACAGTGAGATATCACCTCACACCAGTTAGGATCGCCAACATCCAAAAGACAAACAACAACAAATGTTGGCGAGGATGTGGAGAAAGGGGAACCCTCCTACGCTGTTGGTTCAACCATTGTGGAAAGCAGTATGGAGGTTCCTCAAAAAGCTCAAAATGGAAATACCATTTGACCCAGGAATTCCACTCCTAGGAATTTACCCTAAGAATGCAGCAGCCCAGTTTGAAAAAGACATATGCACCCCTATGTTTATCGCAGCACTATTTACAATAGCCAAGAAATGGAAGGAACCTAAGTGTTTATCAGTAGATTAACGGAAAAAGATGTGGTAAATATCCAAAATGGAATATTATTCAGCCATAAGAAGAAAACAAATCCTACCATTTGCAACAACATTGATGGAGCTAGAGGGTATTATGCTCAGTGAAATAAGCCAAGCCGAAAAAGACAAGTATCAAATGATTTCACTCATATGTGGAGCATAAGAACAAAGAAAAAATACTGAAGGAACAAAACAGCAGCAGACTCACAGAACCTAAGAATGGACTAACAGTTACCAAAGGGAAAGGGAGTGGGGAAGATGGGTGGGAAAGGAGGGATAACATGGAAGAAGGGGTATTATGATTAGCACACATAATCTAGCGGGAGGGGGATACAGGGAAGGCAGTATAACACAGAGAAGACAAGTAGTGATTCTATAGCATCTTACTACGCTGATGGACAGTGATTGAATGGGGTATGTGGTGGGGACTTGATAATAGGGGGAGTCTAGTAACCATAATGTTGCTCATGTAATTGTACATTAATAATACCAAAAAAAAAAAAGAGAAGTTTGAGAAGAATTTTGTAAAGGAGCTAAAGACAAGATAAACCTGAAAAATTAATTGCTTTCCTAAACCACTTAGAAAATATAATAGGAAGAGTCTCAACAATACTAACAAATGATATACAATGTCTAGGCATAATATTAATTAGAAATATGTGGAACTTATGTGAAATAGACTATGAAATTTTACTGTGAAATATAAAATTCATGAAGAAATAGGAATTCAATGGTGTCTATTCCATGCCTTCTTTGGGTTGGGAACCTGTAAGTTGAGTATAGAGTGATGGACAAAACAGGTTTGATCTTTGTTTTTAAAGGCCAGCAGGGGGAGAGAGATGTTAATTAACAAAACAAACAAACAAATAAACTGAGGTGATTGCCACTTAAGAAAGCTCTGAAAGAACTCTGAAATTGTAGGGGAGTCTGCTTTATGGATCATTAGGAAGGCTTCTCCAGCCATGGCAGCAGTGGGGGAAAAAATACCAGGCCAAGAAATAGCAAGTATAAAGACCCTGAGACTGAAGAGTTGGGTGGGCTTGAGAAAATGAAAGAAGGCCAAAGTAGCTGGATTGTAGTGATTAAAAAGGAAGGTGGTACTTAAATTAGATTGGAAAAGGGGGTAGAACCAGACATATGAAGTCTTGTTGGTCAGGTTAAGAACTTTGATATTGCTCTGTTCCACTGGGAAATCACTGAAGCGTTTTCAGCAGAATGTCACATGACTTAATTTACATTTTAAAATATTTTGCTGGCTGCTTGTAGAAGAGGGATCCAGTGGGTGCTTTTTGAAAGCGGGGAAACCAGTTAAGAGGAAACTTTGGTATAGTGATTGTGGCAATGAAAGTATAGAGAAGTTGATAAATAGGTTTAAGGTATATTTTGGAGGTAGAAACATGGATGTGGCTGAATTGGATATGAAAAGTAGGATGAAGGAAAGAGAGTAGAGGGTTCCTTGTTTTCTGACCTAGCAGTTGTGTGGACTGAGGTGCTTTACACTAGTGGGGTAAGATGGAAGAGTGTATTAGTCTGCTAAGTTGCCATAATAAGATAGCACAGGATGAACAGCTTAAACAATAGAAATTTATTTCATCACAGTCTCGACACTAGAGTCCAAGATCAAGGTTCTGGCTGATTTGGTTTCTGGTAAAGACTCTATTCCTGACTTACGGATGGCTACCTCTCACTCTGTCCTTACGTGTCCTTTCCTTGATGTATGTGCATGGAGAGAGCGAGCGAGCAAGCAAGTACTCTTCTTCTTTTTTTTTTTAAGTTCATTTTGGTATCATTAATCTACAATTACATGTGCAATATTATGGTGATTTAACTACCCCCTTCATCAGGTCCCCCCCAATCAACCCAATTACAGTCACTGTCCATCAGCATAGTGAGATGCTATAGAGTCACTACTTGTCTTCTTTGAGTTGTACAGCCCTCCCCGTGCCCCCCTAACATTACATCTGCTAATCATAATGCCCCTTTTTCCCCCTTGTCCCTCCCTTCCGACCCATCCTCCTCAGTCCCTTTCCCTTTGGTAACTATTAGTCCGTTCTTGCGTTCTGTGAGTCTGCTGCTGTTTTGTTCCTTCAGTTTTGTTCTTTGTTCTTATACTCCACATATGAGTGAAATCATTTGGTACTTGTCTTTTTCGGCTTGGCTTAGTTCACTGAGCATAATACCCTCTAGCTCCATCCATGTTGTTGCAAATGGTAGAATTTGTTTTCTTCTTATGGTTGTATAATATTCCATTGTGTATATGTACCACCTCTTCTTTATCCATTCATCTACTGATGGACACTTAGGTTGCTTCCATTTCTTGGCTATTGTAAATAGTGCTGCGATAAACATAGGAGTGCATCTGTCTTTTTCAAACTGGGCTGCTGCATTCTTAGGGTAAATTCCTAGGAGTGGAATTCCTGGGTCAAATGGTATTTCTATTTGAGTTTTTTGAGGAACCTCCATACTGCTTTCCACAATGGTTGAACTAATTTGCAGTCCCACCAGCAGTGTAAGAGGGTTCCCTTTTCTCCACATCCTCGCCAACATTTGTTGTTGTTTGTGTTTTGGATGTTGGCCATCCTCACTGGTGTGAGGTGATATCTCATTGTGGTTTTAATCTGCATTTCTCTGATGATTAGTGATGTGGAGCATCTTTTCATGTGCCTGTTGGCCATCTGAATTTCTTCTTTGGAGAAGTGTCTATTCATGTCCTCTGCCCATTTCTTAATTGGACTATTTGCTTTTTGTTTGTTGAGGTGTGTGAGTTCTTTATATATTTTGGATGTCAACCCCTTATCGGATACATCATTTATGAATATATTCTCCCATACTGTAGGGTGTCTTTTTGTTCTACTGATGGTGTCCTTTGCTGTACAGAAGCTTTTCAGCTTGATAAGATCCCACTTGTTCACTTTTGCTTTTGTTTCCCTTGCCTGGGGAAATATGTTCATGAAGAAGTCACTCATGTTTATGTCCAAGAGATTTTTGCCTGTATTTTTTTCTGAGAGTTTTATGGTTTCATGACTTACATTCAGATCTTGATCCACCTTGAGTTTACCTTTGTGTATGGGGTTAGACAGTAGTCTAATTTCATTCTCTTACATGTAGCTGTCCAGTTTTTCCAGCACCAACTGCTGAAGAGGCCGTCATCTCCCCAATGTATATCCAAGGCTCCCTTATCAAATATTAATTGACTGTATATGTTTGGGTTGATGTTTGTATTTTCTATTCTATTCCACTGGTCTGTGGGTCTGTTTTTGTGTCAATACCAAATTGTCTTAATTACTGTGGCTTTGTAGTAGAGCTTGAAGTCAGGGAGCGTAATTCCCCCAGTTTTATTCCTCCTTCTCAGGATTGCTTTGGCTATTCGGGGTCTTTTGCGGTACCATATGAATTTTAGAAGTATTTGTTCCAGTTCATTGAAGAAAGCTGTTGGTATTTTGATAGGGATTGCATTGAATCTGTAGATTGCTTTAGGTAGTATAGTCATTTTGACAATATTTATTCTTCCTAGCCAAGAACATGGGATGAGTTTCCATTTGTTAGTGTCCTCTTTAATTTCTCTTAGGAGTGTCTTGTAGTTTTCAGAGTACAGGTCTTTCACTTCCTTCGTTCGGTTTATTCCTAGATATTTTATTCTTTTTGATGCAATTGTGAATGGAATTGTTTTTCTGATTTTCTGTTAGTTCATCATTAGTGTATAGGAAAGCAACATTTCTGTGTGTTAATTTTGTATCCTGCAACTTTGCTGAATTCAGATATCAGTTCTAGTAGTTTTGGAGTGGAGTCTTTAGGGTTTTTTTATGTACAATATCATGTCATCTGCAAATAGTGACAATTTGACTTCTTCTTTACCAATCTGGATGCCTTGTATGTCTTTGTTTTGTCTGATTGCTGTGGCTAGGACCTCCACTACTATGTTGAATAACAGTGGAGAGAGTGGGCATCCCTGTCTTGTTCCCGATCTTAGATGAAAAGCTTTCAGCTTCTCGCTGTTAAGTATGATGTTAGCTGTGGGTTTGTCATATATGGCCTTTATGATGTTGAGGTACTTGCCCTCTATACCCATTTTGTTGAGAGTTTTAATCATGAATGGATGCTGAATTTTGTCAAATGCTTTTTCAGCATCTATGGAGATGATCATGTGGTTTTTGTTCTTCTTTTTGTTGATGTGGTGGATGATGTTGATGGATTTTCGAATGTTGTACCATCCTTGCATCCCTGGGATGAATCCCACTTGATCATGGTGTATGATCCTCTTGATGTATTTTTGAATTCGGTTTGCTAATACTTTGTTGAGTATTATTGCATCTATGTTTGTTAGGGATATTGGTCTGTAGTTTTCTTTTTTGGTGCGGTCTTTCCCGGTTTTGGTATTAGAGTGATGATGGCTTCATAGAATGAGTTTGGAAGTATTCCCTCCTCTTCTATTTTTTGGAGAACTTTAAGGAGAATGGGTGTTATTTCTTCTCTATATGTCTGGTAGAACTCAGAGGTGAATCCATCTGGTCCGGGGGTTTTGTTCTTCGGTAGTTTTTTGATTACCGCTTCAGTTTCGTTGCTGGTGATTGGTCTGTTTAGTTTTTCTGTTTCTTGCTTGGTCAGTTTTGGAAGGTTGTATTTTTCTAAGAAGTTGTCCGTTTCCTCTAGGTTTTCCAGCTTGCTAGCGTATAGATTCTCATAGTATTATCTTATAATTCTTTGTATTTCTGTGGGATCCGTCGTGATTTTTCCTTTCTCATTTCTGATTCTGTTTATGTGTGTAGATTCTCTTTTTCTCTTAATGAGTCTGGCTAGGTGTTTATCTAATTTGTTTATTTTTTCAAAGAACTGGCTCTTGGTTTCACTGATTTTTTTCTATTGTTTTATTCTTCTCAATTTTATTTATTTCTTCTCTGATCTTTATTATGTCCCTCCTTCTGGTGACTTTGGGTCTCATTTGTTCTTCTTTTTCCAATTTCAGTAATTGTGTCTTTAGACTATTCATTTGGGAATGTTCTTCTTTCTTTAGATAGGCCTTTATTGCAATATACTTTTGTCTTAGAACTGCCTTTGCTGCATCTCACAGAAGTGTGGGTTAGTGTTGTTGTTGTCATTTGTCTCCATATACTCTTTGATTTCTCTTTTGATTTGGTCGTTAACCCATTGATTAAGTAGGAGAATGTTGTTAAATCTCCATGTATTTGTGAGCCTTTTTGTTTTCTTTCTAAAATTTATTTCTAGTTTAATACCTTTATGATCTGAGAAGTTGGTTGGTAGAATTTCAATATTTTCGACTTTACTGAGGTTCTTTTTGTGGCCTAGTATGTGGTCTATTCTGGAAAATGTTCCATGTGCACTTGAGAAGAATGTGTATCCTGTTGCTTTTGGGTGTAGAGTTCTGTAGATGTCTGTTAGGTCCATCTGTTCTAGTGTGTTGTTCAGTGCCTCTGTGTCTTTACTTATTTTCTGTCTGGTTGATCTGTCCTTTGGAGTGAGTCGTGTGTTGAAGTCACCTAAAATGAATGCATTGCTGTCAATTTCCTCCTTTAATCCTGTTAGTATTTGTTTCACATATGTCGGCGCTCCTGTGTTGGGTGCATATATATTTATAATGGTTATATCTTCTTGTTGGACTAACCCGTTTATCATTATGTAATGTCCTTCTTTATCTCTTGTTACTTTCTTCGTTTTGTAATCTATTTTGTCTGATACAAGTACTGCACCACCTTTTTTCTCCTTGTTTGCATGAAATATCTTTTCCATCCCTTCCCTTTTAATCTGGGGATATCTTTGGGTTTGAGGTGAGTCTCTTGTAAGCAGCATATACATGGGTCTTGCTTTTTTATCCATTCTATTACTCTGTGTCTTTAAATTGGTGCATTTAGTCCATTTACATTTAGGGTGATTATTGATAGATATGTATTTATTGCCATTGCTGGCTTTAGATTCTTGGTTACCAAAGGTTCAGGGGTTGCTTCTTAACTATCTACCAATCTAACTTAACTTTCTTGTTAAGTTATTGTAATCACAGTCTGATGTTTCTTTATTTCTCTCCCTTCTTATTCTTCCTCCTCCATTCTTTATATACTAGGTGTTTTATTCTTTGCCTTTAGTTAGTATTTGGATGGTTTGCTTTCTTTGCTATGATTTTATTTTCTCTGGTGACATCTTTTTAGCCTTCGGAGTGCTTCCCTCTAGAGCAGTTCCTTTAAGATGTCCTGTAGAGGTGGTTTATGGGAGACAAATTCTCTTAGCTTTTGCTTGTCTGGAAATTGTTTAATCTCTCCGTCATATTTAACTGATAATCGTGCTGGATACAGTATTCTTGGTTCAAGGCCATTCTGTTTCATTGCGTTAAATATATCATGCCATTCTCTTCTAGCCTGTAAGGTTTCTGTTGCGATGTCTGATGATAGTCTGAAGGGTTTTCCTTTGTAGGTGATCTTTTTTCTCTCTCTAGCTGCCTTTAATACCCTGTCTTTATCTTTGATCTTTGCCATCTTAATTATTGTGTGTCTTGGTTTTGTTTTCCTGGGGTCTCTTGTGTTAGGAGATCTGTGGGCTTTCATGGACTGTGAGACTATTTCCTTCCCCAGCATGGGGAAGTTTTCAGCAATTATTTCTTCAAAGACACTTTCTATCCCTTTGCCTCTCTTCTTCCTCTGGTACTCCTATAATGCAAATATTTTTCCATTTGGATTGGTCAAACAGTTCTCTTAATATTCTTTCATTCCTAGCGATCCTTTTATCTCTCTCTGCCTCAGCTGCTCTGTATTCCTGTTCTCTGATTTCTATTGCATTAACAGTCTTTTTTCATCTCGTCCAGTTTGCTGCTAAGCCTGTCAATGGCTTGTCTCATTTCTGCATTGTCTTTCCTGACTTCCCTCACTTCTTCCCTCAGCTCTTGCATATTTCTCTGTAGATTCGTCAGCATGGTTATGACTTTTATTCTGAATTCTTTTTCAGGAAGATTCTGCATTTCCATCTCTTCAGGTTACCTCTCAGGAGTTTTCTGGGTCAGGGTGAGCTTGGTCTGTACCATATTCCTCTGTCTTTTCATGTTGATAGGAGTGGTTGCTGGTAGGTGCCACATATGTCAGCTGGGCTCTTTAAGACTTAAGAAAAACAAAAACAAAATCCACGAAAAAAAACAAACAAGTAAAAAAGTAAGGGAGCGAAAGAAAAGAGAAAAGAATAAAGAACGAAAAGAAAGAAAAAAGAAAGGGAAAAATAGAAAAACAAAACGCCCACCCAGAGTGGATTCTGTAAGGGTGCTGTAGGTGCTGCTGTTGCTCCACTATTCCACAGCGCGGCCGTGCCGCTCTTTGTAGCTCTGGCCGGGGCGGGAACAAATGGGAGGCTGTTGTTCTCTGTATAAAGTTTTAGTGTGGCTGCTACCTTTTCTCAGTCACCAGCCAAGGGGTCTGAAGTTCCTCAGGACTCCCAGACCACTGGGCTGTGCATGCCGGGCAATGGTGTTCCCTTGCTGGGCCCCCCGCATCTCCAAGACCGCTACAAACCGCGTGCGCTTTTTTCTTGTCCTGGGGCCCTGGCTGCACGGATCTGGCGCGTTCCTGGCTCAAAACCTGCACCTTCTGCCTCTCCAATGCCCGATGCACCGTGCGATGTGTGTCAGCGCTCCCGGCGCAGACCACTGGGGCTGGGTATTTTGCAGGCCTGCTCTTCCACTCCCTTCCAGCTCTGAGTCCTCTACTCCTGCTGGCGTGCCGGGATGGATGAATGCTGGGGTCCCGCGGGGTCGCAGCTCTGTATCTTACCCGCCTTGCGGGGTGCCAAGTCCTCTTGGGTGTAGCTGCACGCTATGCACTTCCCTGTGTATTCTGGTCTCTCTTTTAGGAATAGTTGTATTTGCTGTATGTTCGTAGATAAATAAAGTATTGGGAGGGGATTTCTGCCGGCCTGCTCATGCCGCCATCTTCCTGGAAGTCTCTCCAAGTTCTCTTCTTATAAGGACCCTAATTCTGTTGGATCAGGGCCCCATTCTTAAGACCTCATTTAACCTTATTACCTCTTAAAGGTCCTATCTCCAAATACAGTCACAGTGGGGGAGTGACTCACATGAGAGCTTCATCATATGAGTTTGGTGGGAACACAGTTCAGTCCACAGCAGGTAGGAACAGGTTTGGTAAATACAATGGAATCAATAAGGAATGCCTGTGAGACAGTCAAGTAGAGATGTTAAGTAGGAAGTTGGAAAGATGGGCCTGGTACAGAGGAAAAGTTTGTGTTATTTGCACAGAAAAGTTTAAAGCACGAAGAATGAATGGGTTCATTTAAAGAAGGTATAAAGAGAAGAGTATGCGTTTTGTGCCATTCTCAAGAATCAGGAGGTGGAAAAGGGTTAGTTATAGTGGTTAGTGTTGAGACATCCAATAAGGTGAGAATAGAAGCGCATCCATTTGGCAACTTGGAGGTCATTGGTGACCTTGCCAAGAGCAGTTTCACTAAATAGTGAAATAATTTAGAGTGGATTAAATAGTGAATGAGAGGTAAGAAAGTAGAGACAATGTGTTGGAAATCTCCTTAAAACTATTAGCATATCTTGTCAATCAGTCACTCATTGATCAAATATTTCTTGAGTAATTGCTATGTGTTATACTGGTCTAGATGCTAGAGATAGCACTGTGAATAAAACAGGCAGAGATCTGCCCTCAGGGAATCTACATTATAATGAAAGGAGAAAGACAATAAACAAATAGGTATAAGTTACTTCAGGGAGTTACTATGGAGAACAATAAAGCTGTATAAGGGGGATAGAGCTTGCACATGGGGATAGAGTTCTATTTTATATAGGTCAAGTAAGGTCTCTGATAGAATGACCTTGGAGAAGAAATCTAGATGAAGAGAGAGAGATCCAGCAATTATCTGGAGGAAGAGTATTTCAGGTACTGTGAATAGCAAATGCAAAGGTTTTGATGTAGGAGAATGCTGGCCAATCTATGGAGCAGCAAGAAGGTTACCATGGGGTGAGTGAATGAGTGAAGGAGAGAGTGGTAGGAAGTAAAGCGGAGAGGAGGTAAGGGGCCTGAACTTGCAAGGTGGCTGCATAGGACATTTTAAGAACCCTCTTGTATTTTGAGAGAGTTCGGGAACCACTGGAGTTTTAATGAGAGGAATAAAATGATTGAACTTCCACTTAGGAAGAATTTTATGGCAGGTTTGTAGAGAATAGGATGTAATATTCAGTAAGTATTGTTATTTTTTTTGACAGGGCAATACAATCTAGACTGCCTACGTTTGAATCCCAATTCTGCTGCCTATAAATTGGATGAATTTAAGCAAATTTAGTTGCTTTACTGCTCTTTTTCTCAGTTCCCTCAGTTGTAAAATAAGGAATATAAGAGTACCCACCTCACATATAGTTGTGGAAAGGATCACTTAGGTTAAAAATATGAAGTGCTTAGACCAGTACCTGTTATATAGTAAGAATTTGATAATATAGTAAAACTGTTACTATGGTGATGATTAAATTGTAATTTTCCATTTGTTTATTCTGCTAGACTGAACTCCTTGAATGCAGGGACCATGAGTATTCATCTTTACATCCTTAGCTCTTAGCCCAGCACTGAGAACCAAGTGGCTAATCAAGAAAATGTTTTAAAAGTTACATATAAATTTTTTATCTTTGTTGTCATTTACTCAAAGGAAAAAATAAACACGCAAACACATTTTAACAAGTTCAAACCATTTGGAAGTGTTTAAAGTTACAAGCAAAAGTACCCCTCTCATACTCAAGTCATTAGAAGCTGCTCTTAATAGTTAGGTATATATTTTTCCAAACTTTTATTCTTTTATTCTATTCCTATGCAGGTAATATATATCAAATGTGATCACCATATTAGATTTTTAAGGTGGTTAATTTCTGTAAGTACCAACAAAATTATTGTTCTGAGGAGATTAACATAGTGAATAATATGACTGTTCAGTTCTGGAATATATCAAAAAAGTTCACTCCATTTGGGAGCAATCTCTTCAAGTTTAGATCAACTGTAGGTAAACCCTAGACCTGAGGACATAAGAGAAAGTTGTTAAGTCCTTGGGTCTGCAGGAAGTTTTACCTTCAAAGATCTATATTTAAGGGTCTGATTTAACCTGAGCCCCTAAAACTGAAAATTGATCTTCAGAACCAAATCCCTGTAACCCAGATCAAGCCAAATCAGAATTTGACTCAGTTTAAATAAATCCAACAGGTTTTATGTTCTGTATTTCATTTTCTACCATACTTGTTGATTTTGGTGAGTTTATTCTATCCTGTCCCTTTTGGAAGATTTTTCTGCCCCACTTATAGCTCTACATAATGTGTTTGAAAGCATTACTTTTACAATATAGATTACTAGAATTCATTCAATCTATTAGAGAAAAATGCAATAAGATTTTTGTCTGTGGTTTTGTTTCTTCTTTCTGAATAGGTGTCATCACCAGAACAAAAGAACTCAGCATTAAGCCCTGTTTCTACTTTTTCTTTGAACTCAAGAGATGAAGACTTCATGCTAGAATTCTCTGAGGAGTCCCTGAAAGCAGGAACTTTACCTGGTGATCCTCACTTTCTCAACTTAGATAGCTGTTACCATAGTGCTCTAATATCTACATGTCCATGTAAACTGAGGTTTATGTGAGAGATTATTACTAAACTAAATTGGAACCAGATTCAATATTGTACCCCCTGCAGCCTTCCTATATATAACCTTTCTTCCTTTTGAGTTTTTCTTTGACAGATGGCTCTTACTTCCAAATGTAATACTCCCTTGTAGCTATCTAGTTTCTTATTTCTCCTCTCAGCTGTTCATTACAGACTTCTGCAAGTGTCTTCTACCATTGCACTACCTCTCACAGCTATAACTCCAGAGCCTGGCCCCCTCTGTAGGCCCTTCCCCTCCCAGGGGATTGATTCAGTGTGAATGTCTGATCAATACCTTTGGTTGACCTTAGCATAACCTCTTAGTTTTCCCTTTTTTGCTTTGGGATTTTGGCAATATCAGGGAATTCTTCAACTCTTGCTACCTCAGTTAATTCTCAGGCCTCTGTGTTACACATTTTGACTCTTCCAATGAGTAATTTCCTGCTTCTTGATAAGTATAGTACATTTTTTAGGATACCTTCCATTAACTTTTATTTTTCTCTCTCTTTTCTTATAATATTATCAATGTACCTTCCCCTGATTCTGAAATTATATTGGGTGATGGATGAAGTTGTAGGTTACTTAAAAAAAATTTTTTATTTTTTATTAAAGTATCATTGATATACAATCTTATGTTGGTCTCAAATACACAACACAGTGGTTTAGCATTCACCCATATTATCAAGTCCTCACCCCCTCCAGTGTGGTCACTGCCAATTAATATACTAAGATGTTGCAGAATCATTAACTGTATTCTCCACTGTCTCTGTGACCAACTTATATTGTGACTGCGAATTGTGTCCCTTAATCCCCTTCCCCCTCCCCCCACCAGCCCCTCCCCTTTGGTAATCACTAGTCCCTTCTCAGTGTCTATAAGTCAGTTGTAGGTCATTTTTTGGTCATGGTTGGATGATACAAAAAAGAAAAACCTTGTAATGTGAATAAGCAACTGGAGAAGGTTTAGTAGGTATGGTTGGTAGAAGAAACAAGGTAGGGAAAAGTAAGTATGGGAGGAGCAGGTATCTAAAACAAGTGAAGTGACAATGAAATAATGGATGATTTTCAGTTATACCATGAATCTTTTACACATTAATGAGGTTTTAACTTTTCTGTCAGTGTTGCTTGATCAAATTAATAGGATTACAACCTAATGCTTTATAAAAGAGTATCATTGGCTCTAATTCCCAATCACAATATAAGTTGGTCATGGGGATGGTAGTACAGCATGGAGAATACAGTTAATGATTCTGTAACATCTTACTACATTGATGAATAGTGACCACACTATAGGAGGTGAGGATTTAATAATATGGGTAACTGTTGAACCACTGTGTTGCATACCTGAAGCTAATATAAGATTGTATATCATTGATACTTCAACTAAAAAAAGCAGTAACAAATATTAGTTGAATAAATAAATAAATGAATTAATAATATGCATGGGAACTATATAAGCTTAAAGATTTTATCTGACAATGCTACGGTTTCTTTTTTATAGTAATATACCTTCTTGACAGTTTCTGTTTTGTTGGAAATAAACTCTGGGGATCACTTGGGAAGGTAGTAGAGTAGTAAGTGAGCCAATGATATTCTTTTTTTTTTTTTTTATTTTTACAATATACAGTTAGCCAGACTATTAGATCCTCATCCCTACTACTGTCATTATTACCTGTCAGCACAGGAAGGTGTTACAGAATAATGCACTCTTCTCCAGGCTGTACTATTACCTGTGACCAACTTATATTATGATTGAGAATTTTTGTTCCCCTTTATCCCCCTCACCCTCCTCACCTGCCCACCCAAACTCCTCCCTCATAGTACCACTAGTCACTTTTCAGTGTCTCTGAGTCTACTGCTGTTTTGTTCGTTTTATTTTGTTATTACTGCTTTTTTTATTTTCTGAAATGTATCTATTACTAACACTGCTGACAGATAAAAGGAATTATAAAACTCCACCAAAATCTGCCGTGAGTTTATCACAGTTGAACTTATCACATAACAACAGATCAAAAAAAGCTAAAAGTCTTTGCCATGAAAGTTGACATATTTATTCATGAGAGTAATAAATATATAAAGGAAGTTACAATCACATAGAGAAATGAATCATGAACTTCAGTCTTTGGAGAAGGAATATAAACTTGAGAACAAAAAACTAGTTCTGGGTTCTTGTCCTGACTCTGGCAGTTGGTAGTGGTGTTACCTCTAGCCCTCGGTAATCTCATCTGTAACATGAGAATGATGAATCCCTTCTTGGTTATAAAGTAGTTTAAAAACTTAAGTGCTATGTAAATATAATGTAGTCAATGAGGAGGAAAAATCCTTAGCTAAGGGGGAAAAGAGAAGGATGTCAAGTTCATCAACCTTAAAAAAGTTTCAGTCTATTAATTAAGTTTTGAAGTCTTCAAGAGTAAAACCATTAAATTTTCGCTTATTTTTAAAAAGAAAATATATGTGATTTTTTTCTATTTTTGCAAGGCAAGTTGTTACTTTTTGCTTTTTTGAATGGATACGTACTCTTTAGATCCTGTATGATAATTGTAATGCATTTTAATTTAAACAGCCTTTTTTCTTTCAGTAATGAAAAAATCCACTTTTCTGGAGAATAAGAATCTTCCAAGGCTTCCGTTAGTAAGTAGAACTCAAGTTCCACTTACTACTTTGCCACCTGCTGATGGGCTACCTGGCTTAGATTCTTGTTCATATGTGATCAGCTGTGACAGGAAAGAGTCTTCTGGCTCCCCCATATTCAACTTGTGTGAAGAGGCAGCATTTCTTTCTTTTAGCTTTGGACCTGAGGACCAAAGTGAAACTTCTTTCTCTAGGGAACCTAGAGAAGTGACTCCAGGGGACGCTTCACTTCTTGATAATATATCTACTGAAAGCAAATGGCTGAAATACCAAAACATACCCCAGTGCAACCTGACTACTACAAACAGAGTTGATAAAGTAACAGATGGCCCCTTTGCTGAGGCTGATGCTGGGATGCATTTTAGTGTCACAGGTGAAAGACAGAGCAATGCTGCGAATGAAAGCTCTTCAGACTCTGTGCGTTTGCAAATGATAAAAGGCATGCTCCATCAACAGCAGCAGGATTTTAGCAGTCAAGATTTGGTTTCCAGAAAGAAAACACTTTCTTTGAATTTAAAGCAGACTTCCAGGACTGAGGAAACTCAAAATGCATTAGGAGAGTCTGCCTGCTACAACTACAGTGTAACAGGAGATTTACAGGTGAGGAAATGTACCAGGTGCATTTTTTCCAATAGTTACTCTCCGAATTTTAACAAAAGAATTACCAAATCAAATAGGAGCAATGATTTTACTCGCAGAGTTGATGGGTTTTTTTTGGAGTTTTACAGAATGCTAGCTAGAGTCACATCTTTTTTTACTTAAAATCTTCCCTAGTAGTTGTAAGCAATAAATGAAATTATATATTTTAAAAGTGTCTGGCACAGTATCTGGTATATAATAGGTACTTAATAAATTATAGCTCCAACTGTTTCCACTATCACTTCCACAACTACTATTATGATTGTTTTTGTTTTTCACTCTCACCTCAGTTTTGCTTATCAGATCATAATAAGGTAAAGGTACCGCTTATTACACATTGGTTGTGAACAATTCTTGCAATAGTTGTAACCAGAAGTAGAGATACATACTGATCCACTCCCATCAGTTAAGCTTTTCCTCACAAAAAGAATTAAAAAACTTATTAAGGGGCAGACAAGAAAAATTAGTCTTATTTATAATTAAAAGTTCCATCCATGGCCATTCTTGATATACTGGTTTCTCAATTAAAATTAGGAAATGACTTTTAAGAATGCTGGAAAACCTTAAGAATACCTTGCCTATTTTCTTAAACATATCTGTAGAAAATAATTTACTTATTAATAAACAGTATTTTTCTGGAGTTGTTATAATAACATGAATTATTCCACTTCAGGAGATAAATGGGTCTGAGCTGTGCTTCCCAAGTGGGCAGAAAATAAAATCTGCTTATCTTCCCCCAAGGCAAATTCACATACCAGCTGTTTTTCAGTCTCCTGCTCATTATAAGCAGATCTTTACATCTTGTCTCATAGGTATGACTGTTATCTTTTCATTCTATTATGATTAATTGCTGCTTAATGTGAGTAGTATATTGTGAGAAAGTGTAATGTATTGTGAATTTTCATATTAAATCCTCTAGATTGTTTTATTTTCTGTATGCTTACTAAGTTTTTGATGGTAATTTATAGACTAATTTAAGATTAAAATTGAGTTTTAAAAGTGAGAAATGACAGTATTCTTCAGCTTTTCTTCTAATTTTTTTTAACCAGAAGTATTACAAGTGGTTTTGTAAATTAAGTAGGAAATTTTAAATATGATACATGATTAATTTTGATTGTTTTGTTGTACAAGGGCAAAACTTGCCTCTAAGAAATGGATATTAAATATTAGGTTTTAGTTTATTAAAAGTGTATTTTCAAATTTATCTAACAAATAACACGTGATAAAAACATGAAATTATTTTGTATTTAATTTTCATCCATATCTTATTTTTGGTAGAACATCTAAATATATTGCTGTTTGGATTGGCACAAAGGTTGTACAAAGCTCTATCAAAAGTTGATATATCATTTTATACATCATCAAAAGGAGAGAAACTGAAAGATTTAGAAAATAGTGTGCCATCCTGCCATCATCATCAACCTGCAAAACTTGTTATGGTTAAAAAGGAAGGTCCAAATAAGGTATTGTTCCCTCTTTCCCTCCTGTTGCCCCACCAAATACTTGCCTTATAAAAAGTTTAGGTACTTACTACTTTATGACAAGCATAGTTAAAAAGCGAGTCTTGATTAGAGGCCTTCTAGTCGAAGCATTAGTAATTAGCATACAGTAAACTCCCAATAAATTTTTATTGAAAAATGATTGGTGTTCTAGGATATAAAACTATGAGTTAAGATAACCTTCAAACTGCTTAGGAACTTATTGCATAGTGTAATGGATGGAGAAAGAAATATGAAAGAAAAATTTCATGTAATACTCTGATAGGGTAGAAGGACATGCCCAAGTTGCAGTGAGAGCACTGAGAAGGGATGTGTCCCTACAGAAGGCTTAGAGAATGCAGAGATGAGCCTGAAGGGAGTGAAGACTGAAACTAGCCTACTATCTGATCCCCAGGATGAGTAACAGACTCACGCTAAGGCCACAGGAATAGGAAACCATACTGATTTAGTTTGCATTACTGTTCACAGGTCATTATGGAAGAAGTCAAGTTAGTAAAATATTCTATTTGACTGATGGCTTGTACTCATTTGTAAGACAGTATTTCACTCATAATAATATAATTTTCTTTCATTGTTTGCATATTCTACTTCATCATTAGTTAAATGTGTAAATTTGGATTTGAATTTAGTTGTCAAGAGCAAGAATTCACAACTAATATTATAACAAAAGAGTCTTTTCTTCTTTTCAATATTATTTGATGACACAGTTGTCATGTTCATAGTGTATCGTTGGATAGAAGGTTTAGGTTATAGAGTAAAAGTTGTAATTTTATTTGAGTTTTATTTTTTTAAAAACCAACTACATGCAGGTGTGTATCCTCATGTGTCTGTGTGCACGCACTTACAGACTGAGAAAAAGGCTGAGAAGAAATATACAATATGTGCCTTGTTCATAGTTGTTTCTGGATAGTTTTCCAGGTGCCTGTAGTTAATATTTAAAATTTAAAAAAAGCATTAGTTTTCAAATAACATTATATTCCCAGAATATGTAACTTTTGATAAAGAGAAAACAAATGTAAAAATAGGTGGTTTTGCATCTTAATTTATTGCTTAATAGAAAGATTAAGTTGCATAGTGACTAATTTATTGGAGAACATTAATGCCAAACAGAATTTATAAAAGCCTTGACAAACAGAAATACAAAAACAGTAAAAATAAAAATAAAAATATTATTTTTCTCAGTAAATTTTACTGTCTTTTCCCCTCAGGGTCGTCTCTTTTATACTTGTGATGGACCCAAAGCTGACCGATGTAAATTCTTCAAGTGGCTTGAAGAAGTGACCCCAAGATATTTAACACAGGAAAAATCTCTACCTAGCATGGTTTTAAGTGATATGAAGAGTGTTGCCTTATATTTAAGAAGTCAAAATATACCTCTCTATGAGGAATGCCAGCTTTTGGTGAGGTATGTTTTATTATACAGAATAATTGCCTCTGATTATTATAATTATTTTGATATCACTATATCAAAAAATAGTGACCTCACAGAATTATCATTAGTTTTAAAAGAGATTGAGATAGGAAAAGTATCTAAAAGACAGAGTATCTCAGTTTTTATAACTATAAAATGGGAATAATTCCCTAATACAATTTTTGTTCCCCTCTGAACATCAAGCAGTGTCACTAGTGCTAGGGTAACTGGCAGCAATGCTATTTTTCTAACCATTTTTATATATAGTCACAAACCTAAGGGAAACCCTATCGAACAAATCACAAGAATAATTTTAATCAGTGCTGGATAATAGGCAGTGGTCATTCAGAATCCTGAGCTACATAGTTTATAGGATAATAGAATGCTACTTTTTGGAAACATGTCAAATAAGAATGGCCTTACCTAAAAAGTAATGACCATTTGCTTGGAAATTTAATAGTAACATTTATTGGGAGCTTATATATGCCAGTTACTCTTCTAAGCACTCTGATGTATTATTTCATTTAATCATAATAATAACCTACAAGATACGGAAATAATAGGGATAATGTATTATTCCCATTTTATAGTTAGAGAAACTGAGGTACTCTATATTTTAGATACTTTTCCTATCTCAGTCTCTTTTAAAACTAATGATAATTATGTGAGGGTTGCTATTTCGTTCCTTTGACATACTGCATCTTAATTTTGTATTTATGTATGAAGTATATAAATGTACACACACCCTGGTTCTCTCTTTTTGTACTGTATTTAAAGATATCTTTAAAACTTTTACCTTCAAGCTTCCAGTTGTAAAAATATAAGTCCTGGGGATGTAAAGTACAACACGGTGACTAGAGTTAATAATGCTGTATTGTATATTCAAAAGCTGCTAAGAGAGTAGATCTTAAAATTTCTAATCACAAGAAAAGAAATTTGTAGCTGTATGTGGTGATGAATGTTAACTAGACTTACTGTGGTGATCATTTCACATCCATACATATGTCAAATTATTACATGGTACACTTGAAACTAATATGTCAATTATATCTCAATTTTAAAAATTTGCTCCTTAGTATTCAAACTAATTTTTGTCTTTTACTCATTTTGCAGAAAAGGATTTGATTTTCAAAGAAAACGATATGGCAAACTAAAGAAGTTTACTACTGCAAATCCTGAATTTTATGATGAACCCAAAAGCAAGCTTTATCTTAAGCTTAGTCGGAAGGAAAGCTCTTCAACTTATAGCAAAAGTAAGTTGATCTGATCATATTGGTGACAGTCTAGCCTTGTATCTCAGTTATATATAGCTATCTAAATTTGTATTAAGGAGAGGTTTTAAAGTACAGTTTAATAGTAGTATATATTGTTATTGTATATAATAATTATGTAATAAGACCATTTCTAAAAATTGTATTTAAAAATTTTTTTTTAACTTTATTAAAAGTTACAAAATTTGTTTAATTATGTTTAAAAAGTCCCACTAAGTTCTTCGCATCATATAAGTAATTATGTATTGATTCAGCTGTACTCTATATTATCAAAACTAAAGTGAAAATGTAGTGATTTTCTTATGTTATTGTTTACACAATTTGACAACAATGGTCTCCAAATTTTGTATATTTGGAAGTAAAATCCATAATTTTTTTTTTTAATCTAAGGACCTTAGGTATACTTCATTGGGTTGGTTAATCATCATCTTTGGCTTCATGACTTATTCTTGCATTGGTCCTTACCTAACTTGCTTTAGTTATTTTCTTTTTTTTTAAATAATTTATTTTGGTATCATTAATCTACAATTACATGTGCAATATTATGGTTATTAAACTACACCCTTCATCAGGTCCCCCCCACCAACCCCATTACAGTCACTGTCCATCAGCATAGTGCGATGCTATATAATCACTACTTGTCTTCTCTGAGTTGTACAGCCCTCCCCATGCCCCCCTAACATTACATCTGCTAATCATAATGCCCCTTTTTCCCTCTTATCCCTCCCTTCCCACCCATCTTCCCCAATCCCTTTCCCTTTGGTAACTATTAGTCCGTTCTTGGGTTCTGTGAGTTTGCTGCTGTTTTGTTCCTTCAGTTTTTTTCTTTGTTCTTATACTCCACATATGAGTGGAATCATTTGATACTTGTCTTTTTTCGGCTTGGCTTATTTGACTGAGCTCCATCCATGTTGTTGCAAATGGTAGGATTTGTTTTCTTCTTATGGCTGTATAATATTCCATTGTGTATATGTACCACGTCTTCTTTATCCATTCATCTACTGATGGACACTTAGGTTGCTTCCATTTCTTGGCTATTGTAAATAGTGCTGCGATTAACATAGGAGTGCATCTGTCTTTTTCAAACTGGGCTGCTGCATTCTTAGGGTAAATTCCTAGGAGTG
Source organism: Smutsia gigantea (assembly GCA_032199065.1). Taxonomy (NCBI): domain Eukaryota; kingdom Metazoa; phylum Chordata; class Mammalia; order Pholidota; family Manidae; genus Smutsia; species Smutsia gigantea. The sequence continues at coordinate 121,195 of JAVSCE010001214.1, forward strand.
GAATTCCTGGGTCAAATGGTATTTCTATTTTGAGTTTTTTGAGGAACCTCCATACTGCTTTCCACAATGGTTGAACTAATTTGCATTACCACCAGCAGTGTAGGAGGGTTCCCTTTTCTCCACATCCTCGCCAACATTTGTTGTTCTTTGTGTTTTGGATGTTGGCTATCCTCACTGGTGTGAGGTGGTATCGCATTGTGGTTTTAATCTGCATTTCTCTGATGATTAGTGATGTGGAGCATCTTTTCATGTGCCTGTTGGCCATCTGAATTTCTTCTTTGGAGAAGTGTCTATTCATGTCCTCTGCCCATTTCTTAATTGACTTATTTGCTTTTTGTTTGTTGAGGTGTGTGAGTTCTTTATATATTTTGGATGTCAACCCCGTACCGGATACGTCATTTATTAATATATTCTCCCATACTGTAGGATGTCTTGTTCTACTGATGGTGTCCTTTGCTGTACAGAAGCTTTTCAGCTTCATATAGTCCCACTTGTTCATTTTTGCTTTTGTTTCCCTTCCCCAGGGAGATATGTTCATGAAGAAGTCACTCACGTATATGTCCAAGAGATTTTTGCCTATATGTTTTTCTAAGATTTTATGGTTTCATGACTTACATTCAGGTCTTTGATCCACCTTGAGTTTACCTTTGTGTATGGAGTTAGGCAGTAGTCCAGTTTCATTCTCTTACATGTAGCTGTCCAGTTTTTGCCAACACCAGCTGCTGAAGAGGTCGTCATCTCCCCAATGTATATCTAAGGCTCCCTTATCAAATATTATTTGACTGTATATGTTTGGGTTAATGTTTGGATTTTCTATTCTATTCCACTGGTCTGTGGGTCTGTTTTTGTGCCAATACCAAATTGTCTTGATTACTGTGGCTTTGTAGTAGAGCTTGAAGTCAGGGAGTGTAATTCCCCCTGTTTTATTCCTCCTTCTCAGGATTGCTTTGGCTATTCGGGGTCTTTTGTGGTTCCATATGAATTTTAGAATGATTTTCTCTAGTTTGTTGAAGAATGCTGTTGGTATTTTCATAGGGATTGCATTGAATCTGTAGATTGCTTTAGGCAGGATGGCCATTTTGACAATATTAATTCTTCGTATCTGTGAGCACGGGATGTGTTTCCATTTATTGATATCTTCTTTAATTTCTCTCATGAGTGCCTTGTAGTTTTCAGAGTATAGGTCTTCCACTTCCTTGGTTAGGTTGTTCCTAGGTATTTTATTATTTTTGATGCAACTGTGAATGGAATTGTTTTCGTGATTTCTCTTTCTGCTTGTTCATCATTAGTGTATAGGAATGCCACAGATTTCTCCGTATTAATTTTTTATCCCGCAACTTTGCTGAATTCAGATATTACATCTAGTAGTTTTAGAGTGGATTCTTAAGGGATTTTATGTACAATATCATGTCATCTGGAAACAGGGACAGTTTAACTTCTTCCTTACCAATCTGGATGCCTTTTATTTCTTTGTGTTGTCTGATTGCTGTGGCTAGGACCTTCAGTACTATGTTGAATAGAAGTGGGGAGAGTGGGCATCCTTGTCTTGTTCCCCATCATGAAGGAAGAGTTTTCAGCTACTCGCCCTTAAGTATAATGTTGGCTGTGGGTTTGTCATATATGGCCTTTATTATGTTGAGGTACTTACCCTCTATACCCATTTTATTGAGAGTCTTTATCATGCATGGGTGTTGAATTTTGTCAAATACTTTGTCAGCATCTATGGAGATGATCATGTGGTTTTTGTCCTTCTCTTTGTTGATGTGGTGGATGATGTTGACGGAATTTTGAATATTGTACCATCCTTGCATCCCTGGAATAAATCCTCCTTGATCATGATGGATGATCTTTTTGATGTATTTTTGAATTTGGTTTGCTAATATTTTGTTGAGTATTTTTGCATCTATGTTCATCAGGGATATGGGTCTGTAATTTTCTTTTTTTGTGGTGTCTTTGCCTGGTTTTAGTATTAGAGTGATGCTGGCCTCATAGAATGAGTTTGGAAGTTTTCCCTCTGCTTCTACTCTTTGGAAAACTTTAAGGAGGATGGGTGTTAGGTCTTCACAAAGTGTTTGATAAAATTCAGTGGTGAAGCCATATGGTCCAGGCGTTTTGTTCTTAGGTAGGTCTTTGATTAGCAGTTCAATTTTATTGGTGGTAATTGGTCAGTTCAGATTTTCTATTTCTATGTGGGTCAGCCTTGGAAGGTTGTATTTTTCTAGAAAGTTGTCCATTTCTTTTAGGTTATGTAGTTTGTTAGCATATAATTTTTCCTAGTATTCTCTAATAATTCTTTGTATTTATGTGGTATCCATAGTGATTTTTCGTTTCTCATTTCTGATTCTGTTTATGTGTGTATATTCTCTTTTTCTCTTAATAAGTCTGGCTAGGGGTTTATCTATTTTGTTTGTTTTCTCGAAGAACCAGCTCTTGGTTTCATTGATTCTTTCTATTGTTTTATTCTTCTCAATTTCATTTATTTCTGCTCTCATCTTTATTATGTCCCTCCTTGTACTGACCTTGGGCCTCATTTGTTCTTCTTTTTCTAGTTTCATTAATTGTGAGTTTAGACTGCTCATATGGGATTCTTCTTTTTTCCTGCGGTAGACCTGTATTACAATATACTTTCCTTTTAACACAGCCTTTGCTGCATCCCACAGATTTTGGGGTGTTGAATTACTGTTGTCATTTGTCTCCATATATTGCTTGATCTCTGTTTTTATTTGGTCATTGATCCATTGGTTATTTAGGAGCATGTTGTGAAGCCTCCGTGTGTTTGTGGGATTTTTCATTTTCTTTGTGTGATTTATTTCTAGTTTCATACCTTTGTGGTCTGAGAAACTAGTTGGTACAATTTCCATCTTTTTTAATTTACTGAGGCTCTTTTTGTGGCCTAGTATATGATCTATACTTGAAAATGTTCCGTGTGCACTTGAGAAGAATGTGTATTCTGCTGCTTTTGGGTGTAGAGTTCTGTAAATATCTGTTAGGTCCATCTGTTCTATTGTGTTTTTCAGTGCCTCTCTCTCCTTACTTATTTTATGACTGGTTGATCTGTCCTTCAGAGTGAGTGGTGTGTTGAAGTCTCCTAGAATGAATGCATTCCATTCTGTTTCTCCTTTTAATTATGTTAAAACTTTGTTTCACAATTTAGGTGCTCCTGTGTTGGGCACGTAGACACTTAGAACGGTTATATCTTCTTGTTGGATTGCCCCTTTTATCATTATGTAATGTCCTTCTTTGTTTCTTTGACTTTCTTTGTTTTGATGTCTATTTTTTCTGATACAAGTACTGCAACTCCTGCTTTTTTCTCCCTATTAGTTGCATGAAATATCTTTTTCCATCCCTTCTCTTTTAGTCTGTGTATGTCTTTGGGTTTAACGTTAGTCTCTTGTAGGCAGCATGTAGATGATTCTTGTTTTTTTATCCATTCAGTGACTGACTCTATGTCTTTTGATTGGTGCATTCAGTGGATTTACATTTAGGGTGATTATTGATAGGTATATACTTATTAGCATTGCAGGCTTTAGATTCAATGTTACCAAAGGTTCAAAGTAAACTTCCTTACTATCTAAGACTCTGACTTAACTCATTTAGTATGCTATTACAAACACAATCTAAAGGTTTTTTTTTTTCTTCCTCCTCTTTCTTCCTCCTCCATTCTTTATATATATATTAGGTATCATATTCTGTACTCTTTGTCTATCCCTTGATTGACTTCAGAGATAGTTATTTTAATTTTTGCATTCCTTAGTAATTAGCTGTTCTACTTTCTTTACTGTGGTTTTATTACCTCTGGTGACAGCTATTAAACCTTAGGAACACTTCCATCTATAGAAGTCCCTTCAAAATACACTGTAGAGATGGTTTGTGGGAGGTAAATTCTCTCAGCTTTTGCTTATCTGGAAATCGTTTAATCCCTCCTTCAAATTTAAATGATAACCTTGCGAGATAAAGTATTCTTGGTTCTAGGCCCTTCTGCTTCATTGCATTTAAATACATCATGCCACTCCCTTCTGGCCTGTAAAGTTTCTGTTGAGAATTCTGATGATAGCCTGATGGGCTTTCCTTTGTATGTGATCTTATTTCTCTCTCTGGCTGCTTTTAATAGTCTGTCCTTATTCTTGATCTTTGCCATTTTAATTACTGTATGTCTTGGTGTTGTCTTCCTTGGGTCCGTTGTGTTGGGAGATCTGTGCATCTCCATGGCTTGAGAGACTATCTCGTCCCGCAGATAGGGGAAGTTTTCAGCAATTACCTCCTCAAAGACACTTTGTATCCCTTTTTCTCTCTTCTTCTTCTTCTGGTACCCTTATAATGTGAATATTCTGTTTGTTTTGGTCATACAGTTCTCTCAATATTCTTTCATTCTTAGAGATCGTTGTATCTCTCCGTACCTCAGCTTCTTTGTATTCCTCTTCTCTAGTTTCTATTTCATTTATCATCTCCTTGTGCTCTTCAACGATTGGATCTCTGACCGGAATTCATTCCTGAGTTCTTGAATATCTTTCCATACCTCCATGAGCATGTTAATGATTTTTATTTTTAACTCCCTTTCCGGAAGAGTCATGAAGTCCATGTCATTTAAATCTTTCTCAGGGGTGGTATTAATAATTTTATTCTGAACCAAATTCCTTTGGCATTTCATATTTGTATATGGCGCCCTCTAGTGCCCAGAAGCTCTACTCCCTGGAGCTGCTCAGCCCCTGAAGCAATGTGGGGGGTCGCAGGGAGTGGTATTGGTGCCTGGGGGGAGGAAAGAGCTGTTTCCTGCTACCCAGCTGCTATGCCTATTTCCACTGCCTGAACTAGTGGGCTGAGCACACAGGTATAAGCCTCTATGCTTTGCTTTTGTAGTTGCTGTAGATAGATCTTCCCTCTGGCTGGGCTAACGCCAGCGTAGGGTTTGCTGGTTTTCGAGACAGGTGGGGCTGGGTGGAAGAAAGGCGCAGTAGGCTGTGTATCACAGAGGGGGTCCTTGGAGCTGTGTAGCCAGCCAGGGAGCTGGAGCATAGGAGGAAGATTTCTGACTTAATGAGAATCTATATGGCAAAGCCCCAACCTGCTGGGCAGAGTGCACCCGGACGAATTTGTCTACCTGTCCTCTCTCCTGAGCAGTAAGCTCTGTGCGATCCTTGCCCCTTTAGCAGCCCTGTTGCTAAGGACTTCCTTGTTAGGAAGTCGCTCAGACTGCCAACCTTTCTTTTGTTCCACAGCAGCCGGATACAGATCCCCGCTTTCCACACGTGGCTGGAATTTCAGTCTCTCCAGGAATTCTGCCTGTCTTAGCTTTCAAACCCCGTAGTCATGAGAGTATCTTGCAGGCACCATGAATTGTAGATTTTTGCTCCCAGAGCATATCTCCTGAGTTAGGTATTCAGCATTCCCAGGCCTCCACTCCCTCCCTGCTCAGTTTCTCTTCTTCCCACTGGTGGGCTGGGGTCGGGGAAGGGCTTGGGTCCCACCAGGCCACAGCTTTGGTACGTTACCCTGTTCTGTGAGGTCTGCTCTTTTCTCCAGGTGTATGCAGTCTGGCGCAGTCCTCTTTCCTGTTGCTCTTTCACAATTAGTTGTATTAATTATATTTTCGTATTATATGCGGTTTTAGGAGGGAGTCTTGTCTCACCTCTCACGCTGCCGTCTTTAATCGTTTCAGGTGTGTTTAATCTATATTGTTTGTTTTTGTCCTTTCTTCCTTTGGGAAGATATTCTCAAATATGGTCTTTAAATTACTTAGTTATTCCTCAGATGTATCCATTCTGCTATTTATCCCATCAGTTATGACTTTATTTCAACTGCTGTATTTTTAAAACATAGTATTTTTACTCATTTCTTTTTCATATTTTCTTGTTTTTCTTTTGTGGTGCTACTATCTTCCCTTACCTCTTTTAATATCTTTACCAGGGTAAATTTAAAATACTTGTCCACCTATTCTGGTGTTCCTTTTCTGTTGGACTCTGTAATCCAGGATGTTTTTCTTTTGAAGTCTTTGTATTGTTTAAATGTCTCATTATTTGGCCTGTGAACTATTTTTCCCCTGGTGGTATCAGGTCTTCTTTCTGGAAATGCATATGAGTGAAGGCTGACCAGAGTCTGGTCAGCTCCAATGAGCTCAGGGAGTTGGGTTCAGTCTCAGATCTGCCATTTACTGTTCCAATGGATAATTTATTTAACTTCCCTGGTCCTCTGTCCTTCATCATTTAGATGGTGATAATAATAGTACCTATCTTACATTTGAAATGTCTATGGACCCTGAACATTTTATTAAAAACAAAACTCCCAGGAATTCCACTCTTAGGAATTTACCCAAAGAAAACAAGGTCACAGATTCAGAAAGACATATGCACCCGTATGTTTATCGCAGCACTATTTACGATAGTCAAGACATGGAAACAACCTAAGTGTCCTTCAGTAGATGAATAGATAAAGAAGATGTGGTACATTTACACAATGGAATATTATTCAGCCATAAGAAGAAAACAAATCCTACCATTTGCAACAACGTGGATGGAGCTAGAGGGTATTATGCTCAGTGAAATAAGCCAGACAGAGAAAGACAAGTATCAAATGATTTCACTCCTCTGTGGAGTATAAGAACAAAGCAAAAACTGAAGGAACAAAACAGCGGCCAACTCACAGAACCCAAGAATGGACTAACAGTTACCAAAGGGAAAGGGACTAGGGAGGATGGGTGGGAAGGGAGGGATAAGGGGGAAAAAGGGGCATTATGATTAGCACACATAATGTAGGTATGGGGGCATGGGGAAGGCAATATAGCACAGAGAAGACAAGTAGTGATTCTAGAGCATCTTAATACGCTGATGGACAGTGACTGTAATGGGGTATGTGGTGGGGACTTGTTAATGGGGGGAATCTAGTAACCACAATGTTGCACATATAATTGTATATTAATGATACCAAAAAAACAAAACTAATTTGAAATAAAAACATGGAAATGAAATGTTATGTGTTCAAGTCTTAGTTTAGATGGAATCTTATAGGTTATAACAGCCAATTATATTTTTTGAGAAATAATGTAGGAATGTGCATTTAAGAAATCCAAAGTGGCTTTGGAGTTAGCATAGTTTTCTGAGTCCTTTGAAAAATGTTTGTCTTTTCAGACGATCTTTGGGTGGTTTCAAAAACCGTAGACTTTGAATTGGATACTTTTATTGCATGTAGTGCTTTCTTTGGACCATCATCTATCAGTGAGGTAGAGCTATTACCTTTGAAAGGTTATTTCCCCTCTAACTGGCCCACTAACAGTGAGTATTACGATGCTTATATTAATTTATATTTAAAAAGAAGGATGGACATGAGATGCACTGTGAACAAGAATGATAACTTTGTGGGGGATTGATTAATGCCAACAAAAATTTTCCACTTACGTTTCCTACTAGTATACAATGTCCTCCTAAAAATGTGTATGAAAGTTGAATATATAAATATTTCTGGAGTTCAAGTCCCAGCGGACTAACAATGTAATAAAATCTTGACCCCTTTTAAAGTAGTTAAACAAGGTATGTATACCTGATTTTAAAAAGAACAGAAACATTAAACATATAAATAAGAATTTTCTCAAATAAATTATTACATCAAATTCTGATTCTTTTGGTTTACTTAATTCCCTTGTTTTATTATTCTAACAGGGTACATTTAGTAAACAAATTATTTATTTTTACACTGACAAGGTCTTGTAGATATTGCAAGAGATTTTGTGAGTGCTTGAACAGGAAGGTATGATTTTTATTTTGAGGATATTTTATCATCTGTCTTGAGAAATTATTAATAAGATAGTGGCTACCAGCTTCATCTTTCTTTTAATAAAGGAAGCTTTAATGAGCTGAAATGCTAATTCTGTGAATCTGTAGACTTCTCTATAATTTTGATCTCAAATAATTTCTGATGGTTGAATTTGGCCCATAAGTAATTAAAGACACAGCACTTAAGCACTCATTTCAAGTATTTCATATACATTGTTATCTTTTTATTTTTTCTTTCCGAATTGAATAAACCTAGTCAACCAGCTTGAGGCCAGTGAGAGCCTAATTAAGTGAACCTTTGTCACTTTCATATGCATATTTTCATATATGTTGCAGTTGTTTCCTCACCAATATCAGCATTCTAATTTTCTGCTTTCCATTTTTGAGGAAGAAATGTAAGAAAATGTTCAAAAATTGCATAAATGCTACTCTCCAGTGCAAGGTGGTATACTGATTAAATGGAAGTGCTGGTTGTCAAGCAGTGTCATCATGTTCTATCTCAAAGCAGTCGTTCTTGTTCATTAGCTGATGGATGAAAGTCCAAATATGATTTAAGTTATGCAATGTATGGGTACCTGTAAAATATGAATGAACAGGTAGTCTAGTAGTTTAAGTGATAGAAGAACCTCTGCATGTAGTTAAGAGCTTATTTTATGTTACGTGATTAATTCAACAGCTGAGTTCTGAGTTACATGGGCATATAACTTTTTTTATCATCCATTTTACTTCTATTAAGTGTTCATTTTCTGCCTCCTCTCTGCAGTGGTGGTCCATGCATTATTGGTTTGTAATGCTAGCACAGAGCTGACCACTTTGAAAAACATTCAGGACTACTTTAATCCAGCTACTCTACCTCTAACACAATACCTGTTAACAATGTAAGTCATTAATACCTTTGGGTCATTGATATTCATAAATGGTGAATATGAAATGCAGTAAAAGTAGATTACATAAATTTTTGTCAACAAAGTTTTAATTATCTTTCAGAGACCACAAGATTACTGTCAGTAGTTAAAAATAAAAAGAGAAAGGGAAATACACATCACCCTCCAACCATCCATCCATCCATCCATCCATTTATTTATTTATTGTGGTTGGGGTGTTAAATGTTACTGCAAATTTTTTCCTTTTGCCAGGGAATAATTCTTAAGGATCTTATTTTGAGTGTTGATTTTATTTTTTTAATCATCTGTATTTTTATGTCATAAATTATTTAACATTTAAAATAATAATTTTATAGTTTGAATACTAATAGTAATTTGATACTAATTTTATTCTTGACATAAACTACATTTCATTTTTAATTTTTGAAGCACCATGTCCCTCTTTTAAATATTGGAGGTGAATATGATTTCACTTATATGTAGAATCTAAAACAAAACAAAAGAACAAAACAGAAAAATACACACACTGAGAAGTGACTGGTGGTTACCATGGGTGAGGGGTTGGGATGGGTGGGTAAAACAAATGAAGGGGATAAAGAGGCACAAACTCTCAATTATAATATAAATTGTCACGGGGATGGAAGTACATCAAAGAGAATATAAATTGTTCTGTGACATCTTTCTATGTTGACAGATAGTAACTACACTAGTCATTAACTATTGAATCATTATGTTGTATACAAATTTTAAAAAATAAAATAAATATTGGTGATATATTAAATTCATTAAAATGATAGAAAAAGTTTAGTTTCTAATTTAGAGTGTTGTGATCTATCCTGTGGTTTTTCATTTTTCCCATAATGTAGTCCTAGGTAAAAAATAAATGTCCTTTTGATTCCATTATGTTATTTATGTATTCTGAAATAAATTCAGTCTTTATAGAAATAGAAATGAAATCAATGTATTTGTAGTGGTTTTACCTGAAATGGAGGCTATTATTAATTTCCTTAATCAGTTTTGTATAATAGAACATGGACTTTAAAGTCAGTATACCACTTATTAGTATTGTTTTTTGGGAAATTTTAAACATATTTCTGTATCTCTATTTGGAATAATTAACTACCTCCTACTGGTCTTGTGAAGATTACATCAAATGATATGTAAAATGTTTACATAGTGTCAGCACATAGCAGGTGTTTAACAAATGCTAATTCTTTTCTCTTCTACCCCCCCTTCAAATTGGGGTATATATCCATTTGTACCCCTAAAGAAAAGTTTTCTGTGCTGCTTATAAGGTGAAGACTGAGTTATGAATAGGTTTACTCACTAAGTCAAAAGACCCTCATTTTTCTTTTACTTGCTGCCTTTTTACTAGGTCTTCATCAACTCCAGTTAGCAACAAGAGAGTCAATAAGAGAAAATTCATCCCTCCAGCCTTTTCAAATGTCAACACAAAATCTGAACTACTCAGCCTGGAAGCAACACTGCAGTTAGCTAGTGAGTTAATTCAGGCACACAAGTTAAATGAGGGTCAAGCTAGAGCTCTGATTCAGATTGCTCAAATGATGGCATCACACCGAAATGCTGAAGGAGGAAAGGAACTGCGAACCCACACCCTCCCTGTCACAATCATACATGGTAAGAAGCAAGCAAGAAAACAGTTTTAGCAAATACATTTTTATGTAAGCTTTTGTGACTCAGTCTGCACATTTATAATTTCTTAGTCAAACAAGATTCCAGAATACTCTAAATAGATTTGTTGAATCTGAACCTACTTTAATAAGCTATGAGATGAGAGCAGAACTGAGCCCCCTAAAAGGGAGAGTAGGCAACATACCTGATGAATGAGTAGTGTACACTCATCAAAAGATGTCTATATGTTACTCCATTAGAGTTGACTTCAACTCTGATCAGCAAAGCCTTTTATTGATTCCTAGTCAGCTCGCTGTCCCATTCCTCACAACAGGTACTCCGAAGCTTCATTCACCTTGGGACCCCGTTCTTGCCACTGCCCCACTGTCTCTGATGCTGATTTTGCGTATAAAGACAGGCAGTGGCGTTCATAACGGAAACTCCTTTCACCGTCCTGCCCTCCTCCTCCTGTTTACCTAAGTTTGGACCTATTCTTACTTCTTTTGGTTCTGTCTCAGTGAAGGAGCTTTACTTTCTCCTCTTCAGAGCTACTGCCTCTCTATCTGGACTCTGTCACCTTGTTAAAATAAAACTCTTTTCCTCTAACCTCTCACTTAGCTTATGTGAACCTCCATTCCAAATCTGATCCTACTTTTGTCCTATTTTGAGAATTTATATCACATCTACCTTACTGATCAGGCTAGCTGCCTGGAGTCATCCTTGATGATTCTTTCTCCCTAGATTAAGTGACTTTCTCTCAAGCCTCCTCTCACTCTTTTACTGTTTATCTCTTCCCATTGGATCAGTAACTGAGATGTTTCCCTTCTAGTTTCTACCTAGCTTTCACACCAGTTCTCTCTCTCAAGTTTATTTGTACCTCCTCTCTTCAAACCTTCATCATGCCTCCATATATGTGCGTGGGTGAGAGTATGGGCTCTGGAGCTAGAATCTGGGGTTTATATCCTATCATTTTTTAATAATCTGCATGACCTTGGGCTGGTTACTTATCTCTTATCTTAAATTTCCTAACATGTAAAGTGAGTAGATAATAGCAGCTGTTTCCTAGAGCTGGAGGAGTAAATGAGTTAATGTTGGTAAAGGGCTTAGAATAGTGCCTGACACATGGGAGGCACTTTTGTAAATTTAGCATGTATTATTGTTATGATTATCTATGCTTTCTGATTGATCTGCCTTTAATTTTACTTTTCTTCATCTTTTCACTCAAGCAGTTTTTCTAAAACACGATCTGATTAAGTAAATTCCATTGCTTTAAATCCTTCAGTGACTTCCCCTGGCCAATAAGACAGAATTAAAACTTATTAACCATAGCAAGCAGGACTCTTATGATTTATCCCCTTGCCTACCTCATTCTTGCCTATTTGGTATAGCTTGTCTAGAAAACTTAGTTCTACTTAGTTTTAAGAAGCATTCCCATCTCCACCAAAGCAGAGAGAAATTGTTCTTCTTTCTCTGATACCATAATAATGTTAGTTGCCGTATTATTGTATCATTGTTCCTTTACTTTGTCTATTTTCCTAAGTAGATAGGGTCTCACTAAATATAGAGGTCTTTGGTTATTATTTATCTCTTGTGTTAATAAGGACATAATAGAAATTCAGTTAATATTTTTAAATGAGTTAAATGGAGAATAGGAGATAAATGAAGTATTGTGCTTTCAGAAATTTATTTTTGATATTGCCTTAATTTTTCCCCCTTGCTTCAAAATAATTAGGTGTTTTTGGAGCAGGAAAGAGTTATTTGCTGGCGGTGGTGATTTTATTTTTTGTTCAGCTATTTGAAAAGAGTGAAATTCCTGCAGTTGGAAATGCAAGACCATGGAAACTTCTGATTTCTTCTGCCACTAATGTAGCTGTTGACAGAGTACTTCTTGGGTAAGTATGACAAGTGTAAGTAGCTAATATTTAAGGATATTTTTGAGAGAGGCAATCCACCATGGGCCCTGAATCTTCATACACACTTTGCAGGGTGTGCCAGAAATGCAAGGCCTTAATCTATAACTCAAGAGCCAGCATCCAGGAAACAGTAACAGGCTAACTTAGTTTGTAAGTATGATAAAACCAAATAACAAATCTTACAATTTGGGCAGAAAATAGGATACTAGTATACAAATTTGAGTTCAGCCAAGAACATGTAAGGCTGTAAAGTGCATTGTTGGGGGAGGCAATCTGCCCTGGAATCCTTAGCATTCCCTGGTGTAAGGCCCTGAACACTGTTACCCAAGACATTTCCTGGATTGTGTTTGCAACAAGAAACCTTGATTGACAAGGTAATGTCTCTTCCCAGAACAAAGAGCAGGTTTGCTTATTGCTTCTTATAAAAATAGTGTATCCCCAAGTTCAGTGTTTCTTCCCTATAACTCAACCCCCTGTCATGCGGGCATCCATCTGGACCCTCTGCATCTCCCTATAGGACTTGGGGATCAAGAGAAACCAATGCAGATACATTGATGCTTAAGCTGCTTCCTGTGCCATGAGTAAAAGTCATTTGTCTCTGACTGAGGAGTCTTGAAAGTAGATTAAAATTGCAGAACCAAGTTATAGTCATTCTCCTGTCCACCTGCCTGTATGAACACATAATAGTAAAATAGCTGAACAGTTTAATTGTATTATGTGTTTGGTTTCAATAAGATAGACCTGGAGTCAAATGTGATCTGTTTTGCAGGTATACAATTTTTAAATAAAGATATGAACATTTTTAAACTTTCCAATATACTTTGAAAAATAGACCTTCTGATGTGTTCTAACAGTGTGCACTCTTCTAAGTTAATCTAAAACACTTAAACAGTGGCTGAGGACATTTTTGGATTTAAGACAATGAGGAGTTACCCATGGACCAAACAACTTTAGATTGTTTAGCTTTAGATGAAAATGTAACTGTAGACTATTAGCAAAGAAAAAGTCAGGAGGCTAGAATGAAGAGGGAAGATATGTACTGAATACTGAAAGGTAATAGAAAATATTTGGAAGAGATTCTTTAATGCTTTAGCCTCTGATAAGGACCTGAGAAATGTGATTCTGTAATTAGAATATATACCTCAACTGCATTTAGACTGAACCCACACATTTCTTCACATTGAAGTAACATTTAGCTGTGCAATTGGACAATGAATTCCAGTTGTAATGGACAAGATAGGACAAAGAGTTTGAGAAGAAATGAAACATACTTTTTACCCTATGATAGCAGTATGATGAGGATATTGCACCCTTTATTATAGGATTAAAACAAATTGCATTAAAAATATGTGAACTAAATTTTCAGACTGAAAAGTAGCTGTCTATTTTCTAAGATGAGAACTTTAAAAAAATGCAAAAATTGAAATCTATTCATGTATTGATTTTAAATAAATTGCTTCCAATATATTTAGGAAAACTGTATTTGGAAAGCTACAGTTGCTTTATTTTTCAGCTCTCTGAATACCCATTTGAGATGGTAGGTATTTCAGAGGACCAGATGTACATTGAGCTCTGTTCCTAGCATAGAGCTAGAGCTATAAGACACATAAGACGGAAGGTCAAGGGGAGGGCTTCTTCTTCACAAAGCCCTAATTGGGGTGATGTATGCAAAAGAACCATCATAGCCTTTGGAGGTAGACAGACTTACATGGATTTGAATCATGGCTGACTCCACTTAGCAGCTGTGTAGCCTGAGCAAAATCCTTCTAAGTTTCAGTGTCCTCATCTCTAAGATGAGATATCATACAGAGCTGTAATGAGTACTAAATGGGACAATGTATGTAAAGAGGCTAACACTTCCTAATAAATCTCAATGCTAAATAAACGGTAGCTATTGCTTTTCATATTATTATGTCTTTAGGGGCAATTTTATTTGGGATAAATACTAACATTGATATTTTATGAACATTTAATGAACCCTTATAGCAAATATTTTTAAATTCTCTATAAAGTGATTATAAAAAAAGACTTTCAGCTACATTGAATTTACGCATTTTTCATTGAATTATAGACCTATAAAATATACTGTTACACAAAATTAATTGTAATAATATAAATATTATATGGAACTTTGTTTTATATTCTGCTTTCTAAATAATCAGAATCTATATTACCTTTTTTCTTTAAGGCTTCTCAGTCTTGGATTTGAAAAGTTTGTCAGAGTTGGGAGTATCAGGAAGATTGCCAAGCCAATTTTACCCTATAGGTAAGAATGCAAAATACCGAAAAACACAGGATGTTCAAAGTACTATGATAATTTTATAAAACTCTTACCATCAATTTGGTTTTTGAAAAAGAGTGGAGAAAGCCTTATATTTATTGGTTGACTTAGAAAATATTCATTTTATTTTTTTATAATGTTATGAGAAATAGAATAAAGAGGGGCATTCTTTTATGTAATTTATTTATTCATTTATTTATTATTAATGTATCATTGATATACATTCATATGAAGGTGTCACATGAAAAACACTGTGGTTACTACATTCACCCATATTATCAAGTGTCCCCTATATCCCACTGAAGTCACTGTCCATCAGCGTAGTAAGATGCCACAGAGTCACTACTGGTCTTCTCTGTGCTACACTGGCTTCCCTGTGACCTCCCCCAAACCATGTGTACTAATCATAATGCCCCTCAATCTCCTTCTCCCTCCTTCCCCACCCACCCTCTGACACCCCTCCCCTTTGGTAACTGCTAGTCCCTTCCCTTTGGTAACCACTAGTCCCTTCTTGGAGTCTGTGAGTCTGCTGCTGTTTTGTTCCTTCAGTTTTTGCTTTATTGTTATACTCCACAGATGAGGGAAATCATTTGGTATTTGTCTTTCTTGCCTAACTTATTTCATGAGCATAATACCCTCTAGCTCCATCCATGCTGTTGCAAATGGTAGGATTTGTTTCCTTCTTATGGCTGAATAGTATTCCATTGTGTATATATACCACATCTTCTTTATCCATTCATCTACTGATGGACACTTAGGTTGCTTCCATATCTTGGCTATTGTAAATAATGCTGCAATGAACATAAGGGTGTATATGTCTTTTTGAATCTGAGATTTGAATCTTCTCTTTGGCTAAACTTTTAGGAGTGGAATTCCTGGGTAAAATGGTATTTCTATGTTTTTTGAGAAACCTCCATATTGCTTTCCACAAAGGTTGAACTAGTTTACATTCCCACCAGCAGTGTAGGAAGATTCACCTTTCTCCACATCCTCACCAGCATTTGTTGTTCCTAGTCTTTTCTATGTTGGCCATCCTAACTGGTGTGAGGTGACATCTCATTGTGGTTTTAATTTGCATTTCCTGATAATTACCGATGTGGAGCATCTTTTCATGTGTCTGTTGGCCTTCTGAATTTCTTCTTTGGAGAATTGTCTGTTCATATCCTCTGCCCATTTTTTAATCGGGTTATTTGCTTTTTGGGTGTTGAGGCATGTGAGTTGTTTATATATTTTGGATGTTAACCCCTTTTGGATATGTTGTTTACAAATACATTCTCCCATACCTTAGGATGCCTTTTTGTTCTGCTGATGGTGTCCTTTGCTGTACAGAAGCTTTTTAGGTTGATGTAGTCCCATGTGTTCACTTTTGCTTTTGTTTCCCTTGTCCAGGTGCGTTCAGGAAAAAGTTGCTCATGTTCATATTCAAGATATTTTTGCCTATGTTGTCTTCTAAGAGTTCTGTGGTTCCATGACTTACATTCAGGTCTTTGTTCCATTTCAAGCTTTGTTTGTGTATGGGGTTAGACAATAATCCAGTTTCATTCCCTTACATGTAGCTGTCCAGTTTTGCCAACACCAGCTGTTGAAGAGGCTGTCATTTCCCCATTGTGTGTCCATGGCTCCTTTATCATATATTAAATGAGCGTATATGCTTGGGTATATATCTGGGCTCTGTAGTCTGTTCCATTGGTCTATGGGTCTGTTCTTGTGCCAGTACCGAATTGTCTTGATTACTGTGGTTTTGTAGTAGTGCTTGAAGTTGGGGAGCATAATCCTCCCATTTTATTCTTCCTTCTCAGGATTGCTTTGGCTATTTGGGGACTTTTGTGGTTCCTTATGAATTTTCGAACTATTTGTTCTAGTTCATTGAAGAATGTTGTTAGTATTTTGATAGAGATCACATTGAATCTGTAGATTGTTTTAAGCAGGATGGCCATTTTGACAATATTAATTCTTCCTATCCATAAACACAGGATTTGTTTCCATTTATTGGTATCTTCTTTAATCTCAAGAGTTTCTATAGTTTTCAGGGTATAGGTGTTTCACTTCCTTGGTTAAGTTTATTTCTAGGTATTTTATTCTTTTTGATCTAACTGTGAATGGAATTGTTTTCCTGTTTTCTCCTTCTGCTAGTTCATCGTTAGTATATAGGAATGCAACAGATTTCTGTGTATTAATTTTGTATTCTGCCACTTTGCTCAATTCAGTTATTAGTTCTAGTAGAGTTGGAGTGGATTCTTTAGGGTTTTTTATGTACAATATTATTTGATCTGCAAGCAGTGACAATTTGGCTTCTTCCATACCAATCTGGATGCCTTTTATTTCCTTCTGGTGTTCTGATTGCTGTGGCTAGGACCTCCAGTACTACGTTGAATAAAAGCGGGGGAATGTGCATCCTTGTCTTGTTCCTGATCTTAAAGGAAAAGCTTTCAGATTCTTGCTGTTAAGTATAATGTTGGCTGTGGGTTTGTCATATATGGCCTTTATTATGTTGAAGGACTTGCCCTCTATACCCATTTTGTTAAGAGTTTTTATCATGAATGGATGTTGAATTTTGTCGAGTGCTTCTTCAGCATCAATGGAGATGATCATGTGGTTTTCTTCCTTCTTTTTGTTGATGTGGTGTATGATTTTGATGGATTTTTGAATATTGTACCATCCTTTCATATCTGGAATAAATCCTACTTGATCATGATGGATGATCTTTTTGACATATTTTTGAATTCAGTTTGCTATTATTTTGTTGAGTATTGTTGTTTCTATGTTCATCAGGATGTTGGTCTGTAGTTTTCTTTTTTTTGTGGTGTCTTTGTCTGGTTTTGGTATTAGAGTAATGCTGGCCTCATAGAATGAATTTGGAAGTATATTCCCTCCTCTTCTACTTTTTGGAAAACTTTAAGGAGGACAGGTATTGATAAAATTCAGCTGTGAAGCCATCTGGTCCAGAGCTTTTGTTCTTAGGTAGTTTTTTGGTTACTGATTCAATTTCTTTGCTGGTAATTGGTCTGTTCAGATTTTCTGTTTCTTTCTGGGTCAGCCTTGGAAGATTGTATTTTTCTAGAAAGTTATCCATATCTTCTAGGTTATCCAGTTCGTTAGCATGTAATTTTTCATAGTATCTCTAATAATTCTTTGTATTTTGGTGGTGTCCATAGTGATTTTTCCTTTCTCATTTCTGATTCTATTTATGTGTGTAGACTCTCTTTTTTTTGTTGATAAGTCTAGCTGGGGCTTATTTATTTTGTTTATTTTCTCGAAGAACCGGCTTCTGGTTTCATTGATTCTTTCTATTTTATTCTTCTCGATTTTAGTTATTTCTGCTCTGATCTTTATGTCCCTCCTTCTACCGACTTTGGGCCTCATTTGTTCTTCTTTTCCTAGTTTCATTAATTGTGAGTTTAGATTGTTCACATGGGATTGTTCTTCTTTCCTGAGGTAGGCCTGTATTGCAATATACTTCCCTCTTAGCACAGCCTTTGCTGTGTTGAATTATTGTTGTCATTTGTCTCCATATATTGCTTGATCTGTTTTTATTTGGTCATTGATCCATTGATTATTTAAGAGCTTGTAGTAAGCCTCCATATGTTTGTGGGCTTTTTTGTGTGTGTGTGTGCAATTTATTTCTAGTTTCATACCTTTGTCATCTAAGAAGCAAGTTGGTACAATTTCAATCTTTTTGAATTTACTGAGGCTCTTTTTGTGGCCTAGTATATGATCTATTCTTGAAAATGTTCCATGTGCACTTGAGAAGAATGTGTATCCTGTTGCTTTTAGATGGAGTGTTCTGTAGATGTCCGTTAGGTCCATCTGTTCAAATACGTTGTTCAGTGCCTGTCTCCTTACTTCTTTTCTGTCTGGTTGATCTGTCCTTTGGAGTGAGAGGTGTGTTGAAGTCTCCTAAAATGAATGCATTGCATTCTGTTTTCCCCTTTAATTCTGTTAGTATTTGTTTCACATATGTAGGTGCTCCTGATCTCATAGACTCTATGACTCTGTTTTTGATAGGTACCTTCAGACCATTTATATTTATGATGATTATCAGTAGGTATGTACTTATTTGCCATTGCAGGCTTTAAATTTCTAGTTACCAAAGGTTCAAGCATAACTCCCTTACTATCTAACAGTCTAATTTAACTCAGTTAGTATACTATTACAAACACAATCTAAATGTTCTTTTTTTCCCTCCTTTTTCTTTGTTCTGCATTTTTTATATATTAAGTATCATATTCTGTGCTCTTTGTCTATCCCTTTACTGACTTTGGGGGTGGTTGATTTGATTCTGTATCTGCTTAGTAATTAATTGGTCTACTTTCTTTACTATGGTTTTATTTCTTCTGGTGGTTGCTATTTATCCTTAGGAACACTTCCATCTATAGCAGTGCCTCTAAAATACACTGTAGAGACAGTTTGTGGGAGGTAAATTCTCTCAGCTTTTGCTTATCTGGAAATTGTTTAATCCCTCCTTCAAATTTAAACGATAATCTTGGTGGGTAGAGTATTCTTGGTTCAAGGCCCTTCTGCTTCATTGCATTAACTATATCATGCCATTCCTTTCTGGCCTGTAAGGTTTCTGTTGAGAAGTCTGATGATAGCCTGATGTGTTTTCCTTTGTATGTGATCTTTTTTCTTTCTCTGGCTGCTTTTAATACTCTGTCTTTAGCCTTGATCTTTGCTATCTTAATTATTATATGTCTTGGTGTTTTCTTCCTTGGGTCCCTTGTGTTGGGAGATCTGTACACCTCCATGGCCTGAGAGACTATCTCCTTCCCCAGATTGAGGAAGTTTTCAGTAATTACGTCCTCAAAGACACTTTCTATCTCTTCTTCTTCTGGTACCTTTATAATGCAAATATTGTTCCATTTAGATTGGTCACACAGTTCTCTCAATATACTTTCATTCCTAGAGATCCTTTTTTCTCTCTGTGCTTCAGCTTCTTTGTTTTCCTGTTCTCTAATTTCTATTTCATTTACTGTCTCCTCTACTTCATCTAATCTGCTTTTAAATCCCTCCATTGTATATTTCATTTCAGATACTGTATTCTAGAACATTTGTATCTTGTTCCTGAATTCCTCCCTGTGTTCTTGAATATTTTCTGTACCCCCCATGAGCATGTTTATGATTTTTATTTTGAATTCTCTTTCAGGAAGATTGATGAGTTCAGTTTTACTTGGTCTTCTTTCTGGTGTTTTTGGGATTTTGGTTTGAACCAGGTTCCTTTGATGTTTCTTAATTGTAGGTGGCACCCTCTAGTGCCCAGAAGCTCTACTCTCTGAAGCTGCTCAGCCTGTGGAGCAATAGCGGGGGTCTCAGGGAATCGGTGCTGGTGCCTATTGGGAGGAAAGAGCTCCTTCCTGCTTCCTCGCTGCAGTGCCTTTCTCCACTGCCAGGGCCTGTGGGCCTAGCATGCAGGAAGAAGCCTGTATGCTTTGCACGTGTAGCTGCCATAGGCGGTGCTGCCCTCTGGCTGGCCTGGCACAATGGTGGGGGCAGTCAGTTTGCAAGCCAGTGCTGGCTGGGAGGAAGGTGCAAGAAGCTGCATATCACTGTAGGGGGCCTCAGAGCTGTGTAGCCAGCCAAGGCGATGGAGCACCTAAAGCTCCTGAAAGTTCCCAACTTGCTGGGCAGAGTACGCCTGGACAATTTTGTCCACCTGTCCTTTCTCCTGAGCAGCAAGCTCTGTGCAATCCTTGCCCCTTTAGCAACCCTCTTGCTGTTAGGAAGTCTCTCAGACTGCCGTCCTTTCTTTTGTCCCAGAGCAACCAGATGTGGATCCCTTTTTCCACAAGTGGCTGGAATGTCAGGCTCTCCAAGTGTTCTGCCTGTCTTAGCTTTCCAACCACACTAATCTCCAGAGCATCATGTAATGTAGGTTCATGCTTCCAGAGGAGATCTGCAGGGCTGAGTGTTCAGCAGTCATAGGCCTCCACCCCTTCCCCGCTCCATTTCTCTTCTTCCCTCCTGTGAGCTGGGGTGGGGGAAAGGCTTGGGTACCTCTATATCATGCTTTGGTACTTAACCCTTTTCCTTGAGGTCCTCTGGTTTCCTCAGGTATAGACAGTCTGCCGCAGCCTTCTGTCCTGTTGATCTTTCAGGATTTGATGTATTTGCTATATTTTCATGTTATATGTGGTTTTGAGGTGGGGGTTTCTGTCTCACCTCTCATGCCGCCATCTTTAATCCCCTCTGTAACTTATTTTTAGCTTGCATGCTGGCTCAGAAAATGAAAATGAACAATTAAAGGAATTGCATGCACTAATGAAAGAAGACCTGACTCCTGTGGAGAGAGTGTATGTGAGAAAAAGCATTGAGCAACATAAACTGGGGACCAATAAAACACTCCTGAGGCAGGTGAGGGGAAATAACTTCGGTTTGTTTCTTAATTTATATCTACTTTTCAGATTTCTTTTATTCCTATTAATGGAGAACATTTCCTTTAAATAAAGCAAACAACTGTGACAGCTTAGATTCAAGTTAGTTGTGTATATGTCTATCCAGTGTACATTTTACTACAAAATATTCTTCAAATCTGAGGTCCAACTCACCATGAGTGACTCATCTTTTCTCCTTTCCCTTATTTGTATATCTTTTTATAAGTTTAAAGAGGAAAGAGAAGAGGTGGGAATAGATTCCTGACAAGTTAAATGAAACATGGCTTTTTCTAGGTACAACAGAGAAAAAGGTCTGACCCTGGGCAAAATATCTAAATAAATTTGTGTTTAATGTTATCATAGAAAGCCAAGGCTGTCAGTGTCTGCCTGTCTCCCAGTATCTAAGAAGCTCAGAAACTTGCTTCTAGGCATTGGGAGCTAAGACTGAACACACAGAATCCCAGGGTATACCAAGTTCTGATCCGGCTGGTGTGGGCATCAGGTGATAGGGAAAAACAATTCAATTAGTAGCTTCCTCCTATGAAAGGAGCGCATGGAGGATAAAAGGGGGGATGGTGGAAAGGGGGGTTATTGGCTTCTTGGACCATGTGGACATTGGTCACTTGCTGCAAGAGATTTGGGAAAATCAACGTGCTTGGGTCCCTGTATTGGTCAACAATTGCTAGAAAAATGCTGCCTAACAAACAAAATCTCAATACTTTAAGACAACAACAACAGGTCAATTGGTGTGGCTCAGCTTGGTGTTATGGGTCACGTCTCTCATTTTGAAAGCTGTTACCTGTGGCATGGTAGCCTTCTCCTGACAGATGGCAAAATGCAAAAGCAGGCTTGATCACACAAAACAGTTAAAGTTTCTGTTCATATCATGTCTGCTAACATTCCATTTGCTGTTCCAGGTCATATGGCAAAGGCCAGCATTGCTGGGGCAGGGAAATTCACTTCACCTGTTTTTCTGGTGGGAAGCACTGCAGTCACATGGCAAAGGGTGTAGGTGTGTCTGGAGAAATTCAAAATAACAACCAATCTACAAGTTTTAGTTCTAGAAGACTTCAGAAGGCTTCAGGCTAGCTTTCTGTTATCTGAGTTACAGAGTTAACTCCACTTCCTTCTCGCCTACCAAATCCAAAGAGATTACTTTTTCTTTAATTAATGCAAATAAGTCATTTATCTAAATGACTTACCATTTTACTTGCTTATCCAATATAATATTGATATGCAAGAATAATTGATAATGACATCATCCATCACATCAACAAGAAGAAAGACAAAAACCACATGATCATTTCCATAGATGCTGAAAAAGCATTTGACAAAATTCAACACCCATTCATGATAAAAACTCTCAACAAAATGGGTATAGAGGGAAAGAACCTCAGCATAATAAAGGCCATATATGACAAACCCACAGCCAACCTTATACTTAACAGTGAGAAGCTGAAAGCTTTTCCTTTAAGATCAGGAACAAGACAAGGATGCCCACTCTCTCCACTTTTATTCAACATAGTACTGGAGGTCCTAGCCACGGCAAGCAGACAACACAAAGAAATAAAAGGCATCCACATTGGTAAGGAAGGAGTCAAACTGTCACTGTTTGCAGATGACATGATTCTATACATAAAAAGCCCTAAAGACTCCACTCCAAAACTACTAGAACTAATATCTGAATTTAGCAAAGTTGCAGGATACAAAATTAATACACAGATATCCATTACATTCCTATACATTAGTGATAAACTAGCAGAAAGAGAAATCAGGAAAACAATTCCATTCACAACTGCATCGAAAAGAATAAAACACCTAGGAATAAACCTAACCAAGGAAGTGAAACACCTATACCCTGAAAACTACAAGACACTCTTAAGAGAAATTAAAGAGGACACAAATAAATGTAAATTCATCCCATGCTCTTGGATAGGAAGAATTAATATTGTCAAAATGGCCATCCTGCCTAAGGCAATCTACAGGTTCAGTGCAATCCCTATCAAAATACTGACAGCATTCTTCAACAAACTGGAACAAATAGTTCTAAAATTCATATGAAAACAAAAAAGACCCCAGACAGCCAAAGCAACCCTGAGAAGGAAGAATAATGCAGGGGGGATCTCGCTTAACTTCAAGCTCTACTACAAAGCCACAGTAATCAAGACAATTTGGTACTGGCACAAGAACACACCTATAGACCAGTAGAATAGAATAGAGAGCCCAGATATATACCCAAGCATATATGGTCAATTAATATACAATAAAGGAGCCAAGGATACATAATGGGAAAATGACAGCCTCTTCAACAGCTGGTTGGCAAAACTGGACAGCTACATGTAAGAGAATGAAACTGGATTACTGTCTAACTCCATAAACAAAAGTAAACTCAAAATGGATCAAAGACCTGAATGTAAGTCATGAAACCATTAAACTCTTAGAAGAAAATATAGGCAAAACTCTCTTGAATATAAACATAAGCAATTTCTTCATGAACATATCTGCCCAGGCAAGGGAAACAAAAGCAAAAATGAACAAGTGGGACTATATCAAACTAAAAAGCTTCCGTATAGCAAAGGACACCATCAGCAGAACAAAAAGACATCCTACACTATGGGAGAATATATTCATAAATGATATATCTGATAATGGATTGACATCCAAAATATACAAAGAGCTCACGCACCTCAACAAACAAAAAGCAAATAAACCAATTAAAAAATGGGCAGAGGATCTGAACAGACACTTCTCCAAAGAAGAAATTCAGATGGCCAACAGACACATGAAAAGATGCTCCACATCACTAATCATCAGAGAAATGCATATTAAAACCACAATGAGATATCACCTCACACCAGTAAGGATGGCCACCATCCAAAAACAATAAATGTTGGCAAGGATGTGGAGAAAGGGGAACCCTCCTACACTGCTGGTGGGAAAGTAAGCTAGCTCAACCATTGTGGAAGGCATTATGGAGATTCCTCAAAAAACTAAAAATGGAAATACCATTTGACACAGGAATTTCACTCCTAGGAATTTACCCTAAGAATGCAGCAGCCCAGTTTGAAAAAGACAGATGCACCCCTATGTTTATCGCAGCAGTATTTACAATAGCCAAGAAATGGAAGCAACCTAAGTGTACATCAGTAGATGAATGGATAAAGAAGAGGTGGTACATATACACAATGGAATATTATTCAGCCATAAGAAGAAAACAAATCCTACCATTTGCAACAACATGGATGGAGCTAGAGGGTATTATGCTCAGTGAAATAAGCCAAGCCAAAAAATACAAGTATCAAATGATTTCACTCATATGTGGAGTATAAGAACAAAGAAAAAAACTGAAGGAACAAAACAGCAGCAGACTCACAGAACCCAAGAACGGACTAATAGTTACCAAAGGGAAAGGGACTGGGGAGGATGGGTGGGAAGGGAGGGGCAAGGGAGAAGAAGGGACATTACAATTAGCAGATGTAATGTTAGGGGGGCACGGGGAGGGCTGTACAACCCAGAGAGGACAAGTAGTGACTCTATGGCATCTCACTACGCTGATAGACAGTGACTGTAATGGGGTTGGGGGGGGACCTGATGAAGGGGGTAGTGTAATCACTATAATATTACTCATTTAATTGTAGATTAATGATATCAAAATAAACTTAAAAAAAAAGATGAACCTGGTTAAAAATAAAACCACCAAAAAAACAAGCAAGCCAAAAAAAAAGAAGGAAGAGAAAGAAAAGAGAGAAGGAAGAAACAAATGAAAGAAAGGGAAAGTGAAAAAGGAAAAAAAGGGGGGCAAGAAATAAAACAAACGAGCAAAAAAGAAAATAAAAGGGGCAAGAAATAAAACAAATGAGCAAAAAAAGGGGGGGGCAAGAAATAAAATAAACGAGGAAAAAAAGGCAAGAAATAAAACAAATGAACAACAAAAAAAAGCCCACCTGGAGTGGATGCTCTAAGTATGCTGTAGGTGTTGCTGTTAGTCCACTAATCCACAGTCGCCGCCCCGCGCTTTTTGGCCGGTTTGGGAACGAATGGGAGGCTATTGTTTTCTGTATAAAGTTCCAGCGTGTCTGCTCCCTTCTCTCCGTCACCAGCAACGGGGACCGAAGTTCCCCAGGACTTCCAGCCTGCAGGGCTGAGCTCGCCGGGGCGATGGTGTTCCCTCACTGGGTCCCCCACCTCTCTGAGACCGCTGCAAACGGCACGCTCTTTTCTCTTGTCCCTGGGCGCTGGCTGCACTGTCCCGGCGCGTTCCCGGCTCTAAACCTGCACCTTCTGCCTCTCCAATGACCAATGCACCGCGCGATGTGTGTCAGCGCTCCCGGCACAGACCACCGGGGCTGGTTATTTCGCGGACCTGCTCTTCCACTCCCTCCCAGCTCTGAATCCTCTCCTCCTGCCAGCGCGCTGGGGTGGGGGAGTGCTCGGGTCGTGCCAGGTCGTGGCTCCCTATTTTACCGGCCTCTTGGGGTGCCGAGTCCTCTTGGGTGTAGCTGCACGCTGTGCGCTTTCTTGTGTATTCTGGTCTTTCTTTTATGAGTGGTTGTATTTGCTGCATTTTCGTAGATAAATATAGTGTTGGGAGGAGATTTCTGCCGCCCTGCTCACACTGCCATCTTCCCGGAAGTCTGCCTTCATTTCTGAAAGCTAGTTTTGCTGCATGTAAGATTCTTGGTTGACTAGTTGAGTGTGTCTTCCCACTGCCCTCTGGCCTTCATTGTTTCTGAAGCCGGCCCTCTGTCTCACTGGAGTTCCGTTATTTGGGATGTCATTTTTCTTCCACTGCTTTCAAATTTTTCTTGTTGCCTTTAAATATGTTGACTCTGATGCGTCTCCGTATAGATTTCTTTGTGTTTATTCTGTTTGGAGTTTGTTTAACCTACTTGGAGTTCATAGAGCTTCCTGCATGTATAGTTAGTGTTTTCCATCAAATTTGCCAAGTTTTCAGCCAATATTTGACTATTTCTGCCTCTCTCCTTGTGGCACTTCTATCACGTGTACATGTGTTGGCATGCTTAGTGGTATCTTGAGTCTCTTCATTTTTCTGCAAGGCTCTGTCCTTTCTTTCTCCTTCAGGTGGAGTAATTTTTATTGATCTTCACATTTTCTGATCCTTTCCTCTGCAGCCCAAATCTACCTTTGAAACTCTCTAGTGAGATTTTTCATTTTGACTGCTGTTCTTCTTGACTCCAGAACTTTATTTTTTTTCAGTTTCTTTCTCTTACTGAAAACCTGTTTGATGAGATGTCATCATTCCTTCCTGTGGTTCTTGGATGTGGTCTCTTTAATTCTATGGCCATATCCACAATGGCTGCCTTGAAGTCTTTACTGGGCCCAACATGTGGGACCCTCACAACCAGCTCTGTTGCTGGGTCACACTTCCCTGGATTTTTTTTCATGTGTTGTACTTAGTCGGTTTTGAAAACTGGACATTTCAGCACCCAGGTGGTTGGTTTGCCTGGCTCTGACGAACTATGTGAAGTCTCTTCCACATTCAGCAGTGTCCAGCCTTTGAGCTCCCCACTCACATTCTTTTTCTTGTTTTGTCTTTTAGCCTGGCTGCCTGGGTCAGCAGAGGCCACTTACTGGCCAAGGTTGTGCTGAAGTCCCCTTGCCGTTCCCACTGGGTGCATGTATCTGGCTCAGAGGTGCTGTCACAGTTCAGGGGTTTGCATTTTTGACCCTCCTTCAGCCAGGGACTGGCAGCTTTGAGGTCACGTTTGATCACTCCTGAGCTGGGGCAGCCTTGAGCCTCACACGGCCTCCAGACTGGCCCCTGGACTGCTGTGGACACCACTTTCTGGGAGTCGCACCCGGGTCAGGAAACGTACTGTTCAGCCAGTGTTTGCGCAGAGGGCAGCCATGGGCCTCCTGTGCGTGTTGTGCTCGGCGGGGGGAATGCTTCTAGAAAGTGAGCTCATCTCGCTCTGGGTGCTCCTGGGCAGAATGGCCGGCACTGCGCCCTGAGCTCTCTGATGACTCCCTGTGCCCGGCTCTAGCTGCTCCCCAAAAGCGGGGTCTTCTCTGTCAGGGGCTCTGGGTGAGGGCATTCCTTCTTGGCACTCGAGCTAGTTTCCACCCAGTCCTGTGTCTGGGTCTGCGACTCCTAGTGGGCAAGGCTGCCTTGCCTCCCGTGGCCCCTGCCATGGAGTGAGCCAGACAGGCCTGGGCGGCAGGCTCTGGGTCAGCACGCTGTGGTCGACAGTGGTTTGGCGGGCTTCGAAATCTAGCTGCTGGCATGAACATAGGTGGGAATGCTGTGGGAGAGACTGCCGAGATGGGAGAGCAGCTGTGAGCCTGGAGAGTGCTGTGGAGAGAGTCAGACGGTGCCAGGCTTGGGAGGAGATCCGGATCCTGTCTCAGGTGCTCCTGAATGCTGAGATGGTCATCTGCATGCATTGCTGATCCTGGATCTGGCCTAAGATGGTCCCCAGACCAGGAGTGGACTGTCTGGTGATTGGCTGCACTCCAGAGCAAGGGGCATTTCCCCAGGCTCTCTGGTGGTCAGCCAGCCTGGCCGCAGCCTCACGTGGGTTCCCTGCCACGTGGCCTGCCTCATGCTGTACTCTGAGCCGCGAGGTGAGTCTTACATCACCGTCCTCCTTGCCTTTGTAGGAGTGGGCCTTCATGAGCACTGACATCTTTGCCAGGACCCAGATAGACCCCAGCGCCTTGGTGCAGAAGCTGGACCCGGACACAAGGAGTGTCACCTCCATCAGGAGAGGTGAGAGCAAGGAGGCTGGCCGTGGGGTTGGGTGCTTACGGCGCTGGTGCCAGGCCAGCTCTGAGGTGCCAGGGCAAATTCCAAGTTATCCTGCACATTTTTAAAAGACTGATTAGTGGAAAAATTTAAGCATGTACTGAAATAGAATGGTATAATGAAATCTCATGTGTCCACCACCTGCCTTCAACACACACCTTTTGAAGTTATTTAAAGGCAAATAGCTTTTCACTCAAAAATTCTCCAGTGTATATTTCTAAGGGTTCTTAAAAAAAATAAACTACCTATAACACCATGATCACACCTAAAACTTATCATCAGATGAGAGAGTGTGAATGAGGGCTGCATGCTGCAGTGCAGTCCGGCCCTTTCCCGACCTTTTCTTTTCATGTTTTTATGATGAGGGGGCAGATCATTCTCCCTCCTGCACTTCCTCCATTTAGAAGTTTGCTGGTTGCATATTCCTGCTGTCTTTTGACATGTTTCTCTGACCGAACCCAGCCAACATTCTTAGGCAGAGCTTTCTGTCTGAGGTGGGCTGGCCTGGGAGAGGGGGTGAGTCCCGGAGGCCCGGGTAGGCCCACCACCACGTTCTCGGGGAGGCCTCCATGCTGCCTGTGTAAACTGCACTCTTCCACTTGGGCAGTTTAAAACAGTGTCGAGGAACTGCAAGGGACCCCGAGGGAGCCCTGGCCTCCGGGTGTTGGCACTGGTCTCCTTGTGATCCTGCTGTGCTTTGTGTGGGCTTAACCCTGTGACAGGCCTCACTCTTTATGCCCCCTGCAGCTGCCCTGCCACGTTGGCCCACGTTTCTGTGGCCATGTGTCGTGTTGCGTGGACATGTGCCCTTTTCCCACTCTTCTTCACTTTTCCTGGAGGATAACTGAGCAGCTTCCAGATCGTTACTGTACTTTGCTCAGGTTCCCCCCTACTGCTTGTGTACTGTTCTAAGAGTTGTAAGTTGTATTGATTTCCCTGGTATGATTTCTGTTAAGCATTTCTCAGGGCACGTCCATATCACGGCTTCGGGTCTCCTTGTTCCACTGGGACGCCGTGCCTGGGCCTTTGTCGTGCTTAGAAACACAGGAGGAGAAACTTTCCCTCCACCCTCCGGGTTCTGGGGAGGCCACAGATCACAGTGAGCCAGGACGGCTTGCAGAAGAAATGTGGTTCATTCGCGCCCACGGCCCCTGTCCCGTGGCAGGCACCTCTGTGGCGGGCCACTCGGAGGTGGTCACAGCGCACACCTCTGAGCTCGGTCGGGAGCAGGGGTGCCGGTCTGTCGTAGGGGCCTCGTCATGGGACGGCTCCGTGGGGGCTCGTGGCCGCACTTTCTCATCAGTTT
>JAVSCE010001215.1:0-161260 GCA_032199065.1 Smutsia gigantea
AGGGAGATTATCTTGGATTACCATAGTGAGCCCGGTGTAATCACAAGGACCCTTGTAAGAGGCAGCAGAGTCAGAGCAGGAGATGTAATGAGGGCCACGGAGGGTCCTCAGGGATTTGAAGGTGCGAGTCTGTTGGCTGTGGAGATGGAGAAAAGTGCCATGAGTGAAGGAATACAGGCAGCCTCCTGACGCTGGGAATGCAGGGAACTGGCTTGCTTTCCCCTGGAGCCTCTGCAGGAGACGTGGCCCTGCTAACAACTTGATTTTAGCCTGGTGCACTCAGTTGTGACTTCCAGAACTGTAAGGTAATAAATTTGTCTAAGTTTAAGTCACCAAGTGTGTGGGAGTTTCTTACAAAGGTAATAGAAAACAAATAAAAGGAGGTATTGTTTCCATTTGACAAAGGAGGCAATGAGGTCTGGGGAGTTAAGTTCCTGGCAAGGTTATTGGAAGCTGTGGAGAGTGAGTGGAGCCTGTAAACTGATAGATTTTAGGATGACAGTAGCCACCAGGGAGGCATGGGAGTACCACTGTCTCTGCGCAGCCTGTATGTAACCGGCCCTGATTGTGGGCTCCCTCCAGGTTTCTGAGCCTGAACGTCCTGAACTTTTCCAGCGTCTTTAGGTGGCACATTGCTCCACTTCTTGAGATACATTCCTGCAGGTAGTCCCCTGCCTCGCCCAGCTTTTCCACTGTGTTAAATCACTTAGCACTTTTCTAACCCCTTGTTTTTTTCCCAAAACTGTTAGAAATCTCCTTTCCACTGTTGGCTCCCCCATTCTTCCTGTCCTCGTGAATTTGGTTTTCCCCTTCCTTTACTCTCATTTCAGTAAAAATTCATAAGGAAACAGAAATAAGTGCTCATCCAGCAACACTCAGCCCAAGCAGCATACTAATTTTTGACCCATGGCAGTGCCTCCTCTCACTTCAATCCCTCAAAAGACTGCAGACATTAAGTAGCAAAAAGTCAGCTGAGATTGCCACGGGAAAACAGTGGCTCACGTGGTCCTTAGGAAAGCACCCACAGTTTTTGTACTCTCCAGTAATCTTCCCATACAATCTCAATTGTAGAGCAGAAGGTAGGAGGCACAGTGCTCCTCCTACACACCCTGCCAAAATACTCTTAATGGAAAAATTTTGTTTATTTGGATGAGTTTCTATGAATTCACTTGCATATTTGTGAATTCATTTTAGGAATTTACCCATACTTTCATGAGCTCCTTCCCCATATTAGGGGAGCAAAGGAAATTGAAATGCACACTTTTTTGGGTGTGTGTGTGTATGAGAGTGTTCAGGTATTTGTAATGACCTTTCCTGAAAATAAAATACTGGAAATAAAGATTAACAAAATTGGTCATTTAATAAAGAAAAGACATTATGATTAATCAATGTTTTAAAATGCCACTTTTAAAACAATTTTTCATACTACCACATCACAGACAGTAGAAACAAGGGGAACAGGTAAATACTAAGAGAATATAAAAAAGTAGCACTGAAATTATACTACATAGAATGTTTACATTTTAAGTTACATTAGCAAATTTCCATGCCTGCATGTACTGGAAATTGTAACTATGAGGTCTTTACAGATTAGATATATACAGAGCTGCTCTTTCATTCTTTTGTGATAGGCAAGAATAATGCAACATTTTTTCATCTGTTTTTTAAAGATGAACATTACATTAGATCTTTAAAATTTCAGTTCCTAACTTTCTAACTGTAATTCCATCCTTCTTTAATTTAACCAATTGCAAAACTAAATCTAAATGAACGAAACTGACATTTTTGCAAATATCTTGAAGTTACTGTGCTTTATCAAAATGAGTAATTTTAAAACTCTGCTGTGCTTCAAAATGATCATTAGACTCTTGTGTTTCTGCATGGAGGCTGATATTGTTAACTTGGAGCCTTCTGTGGAGAAAGGAAGGAGCTAGTACATTATTTATGTTAGAATTGTTACATTACAAAGAGAGACCACTTCATGATGTTGCCCAGAGTTTTACAAGTGAGACAATAATTATATGATATAGGGTAGTTCTGATTTAATAGTTGTGTCAATACAGTGAATGTCATATTCTTTTACTTGGTCATCAGAGGATTTGATGATTAAATGAGCTACTGCCTGTATAACACCAAGATTCTCAGATTAAATGAAATAATGGAGCCCCTTGGAGGATTTTAAGCAGGAAAATTATGTAATTTGCAAATATGTAAATAAGTTAAATAGATCATTTTGGCATTTCTGAACATGATGGATTATTTGGAGAACCAGGGAATTGAAAGACTGGGTGGAGATGGGAAAGTACTTCCAGGGAAAGATGGTGGCTTGCCTTGGGGTTAAAGAACAGGAAAGGCAGAGCAGTGGAGAGCTTCAGAAAGTGGTGTCTGTGAGACTTACTGTGTGGGAGGACAGGTGAAGGAAGGAAAGGAATAATCATGATTCCATTTTGGCCTGAGTAAGTATTTAGATGGTAAATGTAGAGAAGTCTGAAGGAGTCAACTTGGAGGGGGGTAGGGAATCAGCAGTTAGGTCAAGTGGGAAGTTAAGAGTCTAGTCTGTAGTTTAAGTGTGAAGACACAGTAGCAAAGATGGATTCTGGAGGTTGTTGATTATATGAACAAGACAGAAGCTTAATTTGGGGTTAAAGGGAAATTGGGCCTAAGAAAATGGAAATAGTATGAGCAACTCTCTCAAACACTGTTCATATGAAGTGGAACAGAAGTAAGGTAGTAGCTTGGAAAAATTATATGAGGTTATAGTAGAGTGTTTGGATGCTGATGGAAATGATTCAAGAGATAAGGAGAATTTGATGATGACATACATGCTAATTTCACAGATGCTGTTTAGAAATTAAGAGTGCAATCCTCAAGGAATCATATAGTTATGATCAATTGAAATTCATATTAAAATCTGGGAATTTGATTATAGGTAAGAATTCTGATAAAACTTAAAAGTTTTGCACACCAAAATTTTGATAGTGATACACAATCTTAACTTTTTCTTTCATAGATGGAAATTACAAACATACTATTGAATAAATAGGAAATGCTTTTAAAACTGTGGAGAAAGCTTTTATATATATATATATACTTTTGAAGGTGTGCCAACAGGAATTTGGACAGAGAATGTTATCAGTTTTTGGTCCTTTGCTGTAGGTTTTAAGAATCGTATTAAAAATTGTGTCTCCCTTTCAGAAGTTAAATAGTTTAAAAGATAGAGGGAACTTATAAAAAGAAATATTTTCACAGCATCCCAGAGAAAGAATGCCCCTGGGAAACAAGAAACACAGTACTCTTCAGAAATGATTTTCATCAAAGAGTCAAAGTCTTGTGACAATAATTGAACTTTCAAGAGACTTAACAGAACCTGTACTGTCTTGTCAGGTGTAACTGTTAACCATAAAATCCTTAGGCAAAATTATTTGAAGATATTTGACATACTTCTGTCATTGTTATGAATCCCATCAACAGGAATGTATTATCATTAATGCAGAACCTACCAAAAGTAATAGGTTTCGGAAATCTTCCTTTTATTGCTCCTAAAGCATATTTTGCATTCCTTACATTATAAGAGACATTTCATATTTCACTCTTAAAGTCTAATTCAGGCAGTGGTTTGCATTCAGTGGGCTCCAGACCATATGCCAAGGGAAGTTGTGTGTATTGGGCACCTCTCATCTCCTCTTTTGTGTTCTCAGATTCTTAGGCCTCAGGGCCTACACATAGCAATTAGGCTGCAATTAACAAAAGTTCTTAATAACTGGCTAAATGAAAAGTTTTTTCCCTAACTGAGAAGAGTAGGTCTTTCAGGACGAGTTTGCTCACTCCACCCAGGCGCCAGGAGGCTCCCTTTTCCTCCCTTACAGGCCGAGCAGTATCCCTGTTCCCAGCAACAAGGAGGGAGAGTGAAGGAAGGCGGCAAAGGGACGTTTACCAGTTTCTCAGAGAAGGATCCCAGAAGCCGCTGCAGGGTACCTCTGTGTGTGTGGTACCAACTGGAATGTGATCATTTCATAATTCCTGGGGTCAGGGCAGGCTGGAAAATACAGTCTTGATTTGGGATAGTCATGTACCAAGCTCCACAGAGTTTCCTTAGAAAAAGGAGTAAATGCATTTTAGGGTCAAGGAGCAGTATCTGCCACTCCATTCAACTCTCAGAGGTCTGCCTTTCCTTGAAATGTACCACACTCTTCAGATGATCTTTCCTCTTTTCCCTTCACCATAGCTGTTTGACATGGATCTTTAAAAATAAGAAAATGGCATCCCTTTCTCCCAGCCAAGTTGCACCAGGGTGTAAGTCCTACAGAGTAGAGTGCAGGCTAGATAATCGCCCTCTTGGAAGCCTTCAGCCTGGAGCCCTTGTGCAGTGCACAGTTTGCACAGCCATATATGGCAGCCCCATTTGCACTCCTGCATTTTCTGCTACTTGTGGGTTGAAGAACAATCTAATGATCAAATTAAAGTGATTCATGTGAGTTCAAAACTTTTCACTGTTGTTAACCTTCTGCAAGGGGTTCTGTATGAAAATTTTTTTTTTCGTTTGGATAAAACCCTTCTAGTACTTTAATATCCCTGTGTGTGAAACTGTCCAAGTAGTCACTCTGTTTTTAAGAGAAATCTGTTTCACTTGGTATAGAAGCACTGGGTCCCTTCTGTTTCAGAAAACATGCTAATGGATGGAGTTGTTTTTCTTGTTCTTTTTTTTTTCCCCTTGCAGAGTTAGTGTTGGCTTTTGCAGTGCAATCATGCCCTGATAGATGATTTATTGGAATAAGAAAATTGGCCAGCTGTTTAAGGAGCATTAAGCTAATTGTGGCTTTTTTTGTAATTCACTCATTCAGTAATTTATTTCAGAGTACAGAACTGATATTCTTGAGAGGGGGAGAATATTTAATTCACCGAGTCCCACCTTCTATTTTCTGTGAATTCCAAAAGTCAAGTTCCTGAGACTTCTTAACCAGTTGTATTGTTCTGTGCCTTCAATTGCCTGTGGTTAATTAGTCGAGTTCGGTATAGTTGAAATAGCATGCACTAATAATGAGAATGGGATTTATAATATCACGTGGTTGAACGTGTAACTTCTTAGATGTTTTTTGAACATGGTGTCTTAGCAATGAAGAGTGAGTAAATTCACAGAAATGTTTTCTCCTTAGGGAAACAAAACTTCTTACTGGTTTGTAAGAAATCATGGCTTTGCATGCAATAGGTAATGATTTTTAAAAAACTGCAGAAGCTTTCTTTTTTCAGGCTGTTCTTGTAATACACTTTTTCTTTTCTTAGTGTATTCTGTGTTTTCTTTGTATCTATGTCATGCTGTAAAAATTTTGTAGCTTTGTAATAATATTAGGGAACGTGACTAAATAGATGAGTCAGATTTTGTTTTTCATGCCCAAGCTGTCCTTTTCATTGTGTCCAATTAAAATATGCTACAGTTTTCATAGTGAGTGTTTCAGTAGAATATTTGAAGGATGAGGGACAACTGGACAAGGGTTTCTTTTTTATGAAAGTTTCAGGTTTACTGAAATGTCCTTTAACATCACTTATATTTGTTTTTCTCTGCCATTAACTTCTAATTAAAGGTTGTGGAAAACAAGTTTTATAGTTAATGAAAAAGTTCCAAAGTAATTAACTTTAACAATAAGCCAAATGTATTCAAATGTTAAAAGTTGCTGTGATACAGACTTCTGTGTGTTCACCAAACCACTTCTTCCTGGGTGCACAGCTGGACTACATTTTTCAGCTTCCCTGGCAGTTAGGTATGATGACCGTGCACTCGTTCCAGTTAACAGAGTGTGGATGGCAATGATGTGTGCTGTGTCATGTTTGCCCACCAAACTCTTCTTGACTTCCATGCTCTGTCTCTTCTGCATGTGACTGAATGCAGAGGAGGATAAAGCCTTAGAAGATGATTGGGTGCAACAGTTAGTTAGTAAGCATTAATACTCCCTGAGTGACTCTGTGGAGTAGAATCTTCCCCTCTTGTCTACACAGTGTGATATGGAAGAGAGGTCAATGTCTGTTGTGTTAAGTTACTGAAATGGCATGTAAGAATTGGTGCCAAAAAATATGTGCTTCTCAGCCTTCTTGGGACCATGGAATCCAGCCATGTGCTCTGGAGGAGGTGGGATTTAGTGAACACAGGACATTGTGCCTGCCAGAGGTACAACTTGCCAAAATTTTCAGGCATGGATGTTTTGTGTGCTTAAAATAAAGATTCTGTGCATCTCATATCATCCCAGATCTTTCCTCACCCTGCCAAATGATGTGAGTTGTGTACTCACTAGGAGTATTTGGGACACTCCAGCATCAAGATGGCATTTCTGATCACTCTAAATCATGAACATTTCTGCAGCAGATAATTAGCGTTGGTAATTGTGTTGTTTTATAGCCAGCTTACTGGAATCATCTGAAATGTGGTGTGGCAAAAGTCAACAACTGTCAGGTGCCATTTGAAATAATTTACTGATTAGAGATAAGTTTTAAATCCTTCCTTGCTCAGGCTTTTCATTCCATGAATGTTAAAGTGTCTTTTTGCCTCTTCACTATGGTGATAGGTTTTACTTTACATGTATATATTGGTAATAAGTCGAAAATACTCTTCCCTTGAGAATCAACTTCCAAACACCTTTAACGGATGATATATATTTTTTTAATGTTGTCATTTGGTTCTCAGATACTTGTTTTAAAAACCTACTCACTTTAGAGTCCTGAAGTGAAGTCCTGTTTTTCTGTTTTAGAAAGCATTGGAAAGATCATGAGTTTCTCCTTCTTGTATTCTTGCCCAAATGTTTGATTCCTAGAGGAGAATACATCTGTGTTCTCTGCTAGGCATGGATTGTTCTCGCAGTTCCTAGATCAAGCAGTGGTGTTTGATGATGGTGGTCATGACCACGGTAATGGTAATGATGATTATAGTATTAATATGATTAAGTGTTGGGATGTCAAAGGCCAGAAGCCTTTCTTTTTGAAAAGAAGTAGTTGTTTGTATTGACTGGTTTATTTTTAATTTCATTCAGGTAATTTAGGTTTGTATGAATACTGGATTCTTGTGCTAATTCTATTACTTTCTTGCTCTCAGATACAGGTAAATCTCTTAACTTTGCTTTGCTTTCTTGTTCATTCATAACCATGACATGGAAAGTTAGCCCCTTGAGGCTGATCCTGTGATCCATTGAATTTATGATTTACCCATGGCAGGTAGTCTCTTCACCCTTGGTGGTAGTAATCGTACTATTAGAGGTAAGTATAAGTTCTTGAAGGAGGACATTTAAAGTCATTAGTGAAGAGAGAAAACTGAATGAGAAAAATGAAGGAAACAAGAAAAAAATACACATCATTGGGGATGATTTTCAAATTTCACCAAACAGGTTTATTTCTATTCCTTATTAAATTTCTTAAAAAATCTTATTTTAGGGAGAAGGGAGGGAAATTTTTAAAAAGTTTCTTCTCCAAGTTTTAATCACTAGAGACACTGAAATATTTTTAAAAATATGTTTATGAGAAATTTTGTTTGCCTTTTAAATTTTAAGTAGAGGATTTGAAATCCTCAAAAGATATTATTCTCTTTGGGTCAACCTCCATCTATGCAATGACATGCCTAAAAATATTCTTCAGGGCCAACTGTGTAAAAATTCTTGAAAATATGATTGTCTATTCAGGTTACATGCCTTTCCTTTCTGCTTTTGGAACAAACGAACAAATATATGGCTTAGTGAAATTATATATGTGAAAATTGATTCTTTACCTTTATCTACCTTATTAAGTATGCAAATTGCAAACTTTTCAGTAGATGCATTTAAAATAAATTATAGCTAATCAAATGTGTGTTTTGTTTCCTTATAGATGACACAGTGTATGTGCCGGTACAGCAAAGAAAAAAATCAGTTTAGTTATCCTTACTGAAAATAGAAGTTGATTGAGACAGAAATGAATTTGTAGCTATGTGAACTGTATTGATGATCTGATGTGTAGATGTATAAGAATCACAATTGACTCCATCAGAAATGACTGCTCATGGTACATGGTGAAGTGTTAGATAATTCTTCCTTTTTTTCTACCCATCTGTCTGCAATGTATTCTTTTATTAATGGAAAATATTGTAATTATGTTACTTGCTTTTAAATTTTTTCATAAAAACAATACATATTACAATTTTACCTTAATAGTTTCATTGTCATAATTGTAGTTAAAATGTGTGAACTTTTTTGATCAGAATAGTAGCTAAATACCAGTTAACTGCATTTAGTATTTCTTCATAAACCATTTTCCATAATGTTTATGTATATGTGTATGAACTAGAGCTGAATGCTGACCAATGTACAAAGTATGTAAAAAGTTAGTGAATTACTTACCTTTTTATACTTTTAACAAGATACTCATACGTAGGTTCAAATAAAAATCCTGTATTTGAATCATTACTGTTAGTCTGGGGAAGTATTGGCTAACTGTTGTGCCTTAACCTGAGCACATATTTAATCAGGGCAGGTCTGTGAAATTCAAATGTAATTTTATGTGTTTAATGCTAATAATGACTGTTCATTAGAGCAAAATTAGTGGGCTAAATAACATAAAGTAGAAGGTATTTGATTAATTTAAAAATTGTTTTTTCCATGACAGACATTTTGAGTTGTTTATACAGTGTGTTAACAGTGGTACTAAAAACAAGTGTTCACAGTTCTGTTAAGTTGCAATAGCAGTGATGATCTGTTGGGTCTTAAGCTGGTCTTTCTAGAATATGATCAGTGTGTTCTTTTCTGTTGGTGTTTGTATTTCAAAATGGCACTGCTCATGTTGGCCATATCAGTTTGTAAGCAGTACTGCTTAAACAGTGTTTCTAATTCTGTGCATGCATTCAAAATTTCCTTAAAATCATGACTATGGATGCACCCCATACAGCCTGAGCTGTTAATGGCTAGGCCATCACCTCCTGTGGTATTTCCATGCCTCTTTTTAGAAAGCTGACAGTTTGATTGTTTTATATGTGGTTATTCTACAGCTATACCATGTTGATTCAAGTTGTGCCCCTTCCAACTTTTTTTCTTAAAAAGATTCTCTTACATAGTGGTGTGTCATACAGATCTGGGTTTGAAGCTTCACTTTTTCCCTTACTAGGATGTGACTGTTGGAGTGTTTCTAAATTTGGAAGTCCCTGTTTCCTCATGTACCACAATAGTGAATTTATGGCATTTTATTAAATGACATAATTAAGTGCTTGGTACATAAAAGATGTTCAGTAAAAATCTATTGAATGAAGGTAGTGTGTGTAAACTGTTTGCAAGCTTCATTTCTTTTCCCATTTTGTGCATATGTTTTTACTGACAGGAGTACTTAAGGTTTGATTTCAAAATCTGAGAGGGGAGGCTGTTTTTCTCACTTAACCACATTGATTAGCATCACTAACCACTGGAAAACATATTGTATATTGCCAGTGATGTCTCAGTTAAACCATCCTCCGGAACAAAGCTCCATTTAATTAACTGGGGTTGGGTGCAGTGATGATTGAGCAAGTCCCCTTTCCCCAGGGAGGGAAACCCACAAGGAGGCCGTTCTGCACACAGGTCTCCTATGGATGTGCTAGCTCTTGAGGTTCTCTGAGAAGGGCAGGCCCACCAAGGACTGTGCAAATGAGTCGTAGGCACTCCTCAGGGCTTCTCATCATAGTCATCTCTGTCCCCACCTTGTAGATCTTCCGCATAGAGCTGAAGGCAGGCCCTTCTGCTTGCCCAAAAGGCAAGACTCCTTTATTTAAGGAGGAAGGGTAGAGATTCACTGGGGAGGGAATTCACATCTCAGAATAATACATCCCTCTATTTCCTGTGTTATTTCTTTTTGTGGAAATAACTGAGTGTTATTTTAGAAACTATTCTTCCTTTTAAGGACAAGGTAGTCTCATGGTATATAGTAAGGATGACATTTAAAATCATAAAACCATCTGAGACTTCTGAGGGCCTTCCAAGTTGGTAAGGAAAACAGAGGCACTTTCCCTGTATTAGTGTTTTGTGAATGACAGGGCATTGCCCTGGCATTAGTTTTGGAGATCATTTTATCTTTAGCTCCCTATCAGCAAGGCTGTAGTACCTTATGACCACCTCCTCTCCTTTTAATGGGGACATTTGAGCTGCTTCCTTGTACAAAGAGCTGTAGGCACATTTGGACGCATCGTGAGTCAGCCCTGGCTCTGGCAGGCCAACTGGGATTCTGCTGGAATTTGCCCAGTCCCCACGCCCACTGCTCCTGCTTCCCACCGGGTTTGCTTCCTCTGGAAAAGATGGACACTGATGCACTCCAGACGTATCCCTCTTCTTCATGCTCATTTTCATGTGGATACTGTGTCAGATGCTTTGATCAAACTTTGGGCAATGGTAGATGTGGACCATATTTTTTAAGAAGTAAAATACTTTAGGTAGTCTACATGACTTGCAGGCTACTTTCAGTGTTTTTCAACAAAGGTGTTAAGGCCAATTATGATTTGTACCTTCCACTGTGCCAGGGGCTGCACAGGTCCCTAGATATTACAGGTCCACCGAGGAATAAAATACTGTCTCTGCCTATAAGAGGTATGGGCCCCACATTTAGTTTGGGAGGTAAAAGGCTAAAAAACGGTAATTTTGAAGAATGAGGGTGTGCATTTTAACTCCTAACCCTTTTCTTTTACTCATCTAACCAGTTTCGGCCTGATTGTCACTTTCTCTGGGAATGTTCCTTCCCAGCACCATTGGCAAGTCTCTTGCCCTTGTATTTTCATGTAGTCTTCCTTCAGAGCTTTGTCATGACTTTAATTTTCGTTTATTCGGGTGATGTTTTCATTGGGTTTTCTTTCAAAGGACTCCTAATGTCTGTTTTAGTCACCCTCTGTGATGGCGCAGGGTTGGTCTTCAGTTACTATGCACTCCATGATTGGTTAAATGAATGGATGATACTACACACTCCATGATTGTGAATGGATGAGTTCTGACTACTAATGGCTGATGAGAATTACTGAATTCAGTTTCTTTTTACTTCTTTTCATTCTGAATGTGAATGTCAGTTATATTTTTAAAACCTCTCCTGTCTGCTTTTAGAAGTTCTCTTTTGTGTTGTAGTAGTTTTAGTCATCATACGGTGATAATCACTTTGAACTGCTTCCTAGAGTCATGTTGGTGATTGTTGGAGTTGGTTAAGATGGTGCATATTTGAGAAGAAAGTCAGTGCATATTTGAGAAGGAAGGTCAGAAGTCTTGGAATTAAAGCTAGACAGACATGACCATTTCCAGCATTCATTAGTTCTGTGTCATTTTTCTAGGTGGAAGTAGATTAAGGCTTACCTATTTTCCTTTCAATTCTAGAGAATATTTCTAAGCCATTATCTTGTTTCCTCTATTAAAGGACAACATCCAGTGAAGAAGCTTCACTGATACTTGCAATTTTCAGTATCAGAGTGGAGATTGGTTATGAATGAATTGCTGTTGCAATTAGACTGACTTAAAAGAATGGTCTGAATTTTGAATTATCTGTGAATCAACTCTTTAAAAATGGTAAAAGTGATTCTGTTGATCTTAACATTTTGAATTTGGAGATACTTGTCATACAGTCTTTTAAAATTGACATTCTCGTATTCCTTTCCCATTCTTATTTCTGAGTGCAGTTTAATTGATGGTTATCTCAGCTTCACTTTTGCTCTTTGTCATAATATCCATTTTCATGTCAGGACCTTGTTTTCATAGGAATCACACTTTCAAAATTAAAGTCCTACAGTTTCCTCTGTTCTCAAAAAAATAGAGACTTTTTTTCTTTCTCTTGTCTCTTTTCTTTTAGCACTCATATGAGATTTTAGTTACCCCTTTCCAGATTAGTTGCCTAAACTTTCTCAGGAATGTCTGATTCAGAAATACTCCTAAAAGAGAAAGAAAAAAATTTATTTTAATATTTTAAATATTTCAACATCAAGGAGTTAAATATTTTTGAGTTGATAGTTTTTCCAACAAAAATGTTGCATAAAAAAATTTGTAAGGTATGATTTTGCTATCAATCAAACTGAAATTTTATGTAAAATATTTTAAAGTTTTCCCATACCCATTCATATTGGAGACACCTATATTAACTTTGAAACATATTTAATAATGTGCTGAGACAAATTAGAGACCTTCACTGATGCTGAAAAAGGTAAAGCAGCTCAGTTTTACTTAAACTGACTGAAGACTTAAATACTTTTTTCTCATAAATGTACTTAGATATGTGGTAATTTTATGGTCCTGTTTTCTGTGAAACAGAAATTTGGTTACACGTATAAAGTCGTTGAAAATTGCTCCTTTTCATCCATTTAAAAATCTCATCCATTTAAAAAAAGAAAAATTTTTTGCTATCATTGCTTTGGCAACTATAAGCTAAGTAAAAATAGTTTACAACAGTCACCCCATTGTTCCAGAAACTGTCCTTTGAGAACTAATACTGATTTGCAAAACTGATGCCAGAGTCAGACATGTCTCGATTCACAAAAATTGCTTTGCCAAGGAAACAATATACAGAGGAAAAACTAACTTTTTCTTCATATTTGGCTTTTACATGTCATGACTGGTTCGTGATTGATTTCTGATGTGGATCCTGCTATGTAGAAATGTTAATAAATATGCTGCAAATTCAATTAAATGATCTTGAAAACGTCTCAACTTAAGGAAAGACATCTGGACCAAAGGAGACCTAAGTTCTGGACTAAGTGCTCTAACCACAGGCAAATTGATAGACCTTTCTGGGCCTTAATTTCCTTACCTATAAAATGAGAGGCCCAGGTAGATGGTCCATATTTATGACTATAATACTGTGAGTGTTAAAGGAGTAAATTTTATTTATCTTTGCAATTCAGAAAGCTAACTCCTTTTGAATTCTTTTTTTCAAAGTTAGGTGTGAATATCTCCTTCAGGCATCTTCCATTCATCTCTTCCAGATTAACATCTCAAATGTTTTTCCTTCCCTTTCTTACTGATAAGATTGGACTCTTTCTTGACATTGATGACAACTTCTGTATCTTTCTTGTCACCTTGCAGATGTTAAACGTAACAATACTCATTTATTTTAAAAGGAAAGAAAATATACATTGAACTATGAAGCCTGGCCTTGAAACATTTCCTATCTTTTATTAAATGTCTGTTTCCTGAACAGAATTTATTTTAGAATGTAAAATGGGAGAAGAAAGGACCTAGATATCAAATAAATATTTTAAATGCTTTACATTAATGAAGGTATTAAGAAGTGTTTTTGTTTGTCTCATTAGGGTAAATACCTGGGAATATTTCATCTTTTAATATCAAAATAGATTTTTAAGAAACGTAAAACTTGATTGATCAGTAGATTGGGGAAGAGTTTTAAGTGGATTTTGTTTGGTCTTAGTTTTTATCAATTTTTCTTTGTTAGTCCATGTATTTTTATAAATGTCAAACCTATTTTTAATTCTTGAAAAGCTAATATGACAGAAAATGAGTCTTTGTGTGATTATTAACCAATAGTTGAGCTGATGAAGTATTTACTTGGTGCTAAAAATCGAGATGTTCTTGTTATATTTTAAGTGATTTCCTTTGAAAACAACTTCATACTTTTAGAATGTAAATAAGTTCTTTTGCTGATAATGACCAAAGATGAAATTTAATAGATGAAGAAATAACTCTATAAACTTAAGCATATTAATTAGAAGACAGAATGTAACCTGTGGAGGAAGGGGTATCTGTGGGGTTTTAGCCTACTTTGGGACAGTAACTTTATTCTGTTGATAAATGTTCAGAAATATTTTGAGGAAGAAAGATAAGATCTTGTTGCAAAGTATTGAGAATTTCTTGCCATAGCAAAGCTCAGTGTGCAGAATCAAAAGAGGCCAAATGACTTAGAGTAAGATGTCAGTAAAACTAGCTGTGCTTCTTGTTCTACATGGAATTGAACAAATCCCTATAAATTTATAGTTCTTCATCTGTAAAATGAGAGATGCATTAGTGATTACTGACTTCTCTTCCAATCTAACACTGTGTGAAATCAAAATCATATTAGGTACCCCATTTTGAATTTCTTTTT
Organism: Smutsia gigantea; assembly: GCA_032199065.1. NCBI lineage: Eukaryota > Metazoa > Chordata > Mammalia > Pholidota > Manidae > Smutsia > Smutsia gigantea. Next base: position 14,035 of record JAVSCE010001215.1, read on the forward strand.
TCAATTGATTTCTCTTTTGTCCAAAAGAATGAGCATGTTCATCTGTTGATCTTGAGTGAAATGAAAATGTAAAATAGGAAAATCATAGCATTGTGCATTTGCTTGTACAGGTCTGGCTCATGTAAATCTGGAAAGTCTGGTAGAGTTCTTCAGTCTATTTATATGCTAAAGAAGAAAGATGTGTTTGTTGAACCCTGAGTAAAGGATCACCACAGCATTTCGTTCTTTCCAATGTGAAGAACATTCCTCCTAATCTTACTGTGATGGGAAATGTTCATTATTGTCTTCAGATACGTTTCTTTTTTTTTTTCTTTTTGGATGCAGTCATGGGGAAAGCATAAGATGTAGGTCTCAATGCTTATGTATTTATGTGTAGATTTCTTATTATAATCAGTGCATTTGCAGAATGTGGCTTCATGAGTCATCCTTTTGTGATACTGAAAGTTGAAATACGTAGATTGTATACAAATCATTATATATACAATTCATTATCTAGAATTTTTAAATCCAAAAGGCTCTGATAATTAAAATTATTTTGTAAATTTGGCTCATATTTAGTGGCACGCTGAGCTAAATTGTCATGAGATTACTTATGGTGAGAACATTCATGAATTTCCTCCAGATATATTACTACTTTTGAGAGGAACATGTAAAATATCCACTCTTACCTTTCTAAAATATGAAAAACTCTGAGTTTCAAAACACATCTGGATGCTAGGGGGTCAAATAAGAGATTGTGATCTTTCTCATCATTAATTTTTCCGAAGAATTAGCATGTGAGCATAGGAATATTGGTTTCTTTTTCATTACTGTTGGCAGTGGGCAATATAGGTAGACGATAATTTAGTGCTTGCCCTTAAGAAAGGTTGGAATAGAATCTGGAGAAATAAACTACATACAATATTGACAGGATCTTAACAAACATAAACTACATACAATATGACAGAGGATCTAAACAAACATAAAACATATGATAGTATTTATCCATAGAAATTAGTGCATAATACTTGTAATTTTTAAAACCAGTTTTCTGTTTGCTCTAAATGGAGGCAGTGAAATTCTGAATGGAATAGTTGATAAACAGACTGATATTTGCATAAAGGCTAATTAATGGATGCTTTAGAAATATTCAGTATATCAGTGAGTAATTTGGCCTGGAAAATGAAGTAGAAAAAATTGTTCTAATGACAAATGTAAATGACATAAAATATTTTTGACTCAGCACATTTTTTGGTAAAAGTAACTATAGGAATGATACTGAATAATTTTCACATAATGGTGCTTTTCTTTTCTGACCTGTGGCCATAGAAGACTGATTCAAAATGGACTAAAAACTTCCCCCCAACATAACAGATGGTGTGTCTATTGGACTCTGTGGTGGATAACTTGACTTAAAAAAGAACTGAAAGTTCAAATTGCTAGTACCAATACTTTTTGGAAAATGTTTTCTTTTGCTTAAAGAAATCTTATTTAAAAATTCTTGATGAAATAGTTTTTCAAAAACTTTAAAATGATTCCCCTGATTGACTGACTTTAATTTAATATTCTTATTTTATAGTAAATCAACTTTTGAAAGATTGTATTAAGCTGTAGTAACAGTATTTATGTTTAGATTGCAATTAAACTATACTCAGGGAGAGAATTAGCGGTTGGTTTTGGAAATGGCCCATCAATTATTGCCTCATAGCCTCACAATTTGTTATGCCTAAAAAGGGGTATTTTGTCAATATCTGTGGTAGTATCTAGTATCTTTATTTCATTTATAATCTCTTATCATGTGAGGCTTCATTTTAATATTCGATACAATTACTTGTTTTCCTACCAAGTCAGGCACCCTATAATTCCCTACAGATCTGGTTCTATAACATATTCATCTTTTCATTAAATCTGTAGTACCCATTAATTTCTGGTGTATTCTCAAGTGTTACATACTTATCCCAACAGCCTTCCTTTAAAGGCCTGTCCCTTACCTTCCTCCTTGTCTCAATCTTCACTGCTTTACCTCACCTTGTCCTTACCTTCCTCATACTCTATACATCAGCTGATAGCTTTGCTAATGAGGAGGATGATCTCAAGTGACACACTGAAGTATGAAAAATAATTTTGGAAGCATTCCAAAAATCTTGAGGGAGCCTATGATTTAATGATATTAAATGTAAAAAATACAGATATGAGTAATACAAAGGCTTTTCACATTGAACTTTATCTTTCTTTTTTTGCAGAGGTCTTATTTCAGATCCCATATGGATAGTTATCTTTTTTTTCAATTGGTATATGTGAAACTCCTTATAAAATTTATGGTGGTTCTCTTTGTTGAGATGGGGTTTGGGAAATCTTATGAAGGAAATGTCATCATTTTACTTCTCACTGGCCTTCTTAAGGAAAGGAAAGGGGAGAAAAGACAAAAAAAGACCTTTGTCATAGAGTGTAAGTAAAATATCCAGTTCTTGATTTTCTTTGAGCTGTCACTGATAATTAAAGGGATGATAATCATACATTGTGTTAAGTGATAGCACAGGGCAGCATGTAGGTACATTGTTTGCTGAAAATCATATCATTTTAAGCCAGTCAGTTTGTCAGTAACATTTACTGTTATATAAAATTATATAAAATTGATTCTCCTTTCCTGTTTCCCATCTTGAGGACCCTAGAATGGCTCATATGCATTTTCTATCTCAGATTATCTGAACAAGAACAGCTAATGTGCTTGCACTCTCTCTCTCTCTCTCTCTCTATCTCTATCTCTATCTCTTAGCTTTTTATCTGCACTCTGTACCCAGAGAACTTTCTTCATTGATTTATCTGGAGCTACGAGATTTATCTATTTTTAGAAATAGAAGTGACTTGTCATGGATGCTGTGGTTTCCCATTTTCTTCAGTGAATTCATAGTGCCAAAATCAAGGATATCATGACGCAGATTTGTTCTTTAACCATGCATTGCCTGGAAAGGGAAGTTGAAACAGTGAGGTATTTATGCCCAGCCTGAATCCAAACTGTAACAAGATTACATATGCAAAACCAAGTGTTAGACAAACCTGTATTCTAGAGCTTCAGTATCATTAGTATCATCGTAACGTACTGCTGTGTAATAGAAATACACTGTGAACAAAGGGTTTGTAGTGACAAACTGAAGAACATTTTTATAAGCCACATGGTGGTTGCTTCTCTCATGTGGTAGCACTGTAATAGGATTCCAGTGTACATTCGTTTGGCTCCTGGGAACAGAATATTTTCTGTAATTTATTTATACATATTTGCATGGTCTACAAATATTGAAATTTCAGGACCATCAAGTGCCTTTTGCTCTTTGTTCAGATTTTATAATCAATGTTGCAAATATCAAGTGTAATATTTTCATGATTTTGAGTATGTTGAATTATAGATGAATGCACTTGAACCCTCTGCACATAAGGTATAAACACAGACAGTGTGACTCCTTTGTTCTCATTTCAGAACATTATACAGTACAATAAAATTCCACTTACAATGGTTTGTTTCAAGCAGATACATTATAGGTCAAATTATGTCCCTTAAAATATTCCATATGTGAAAAATCTGTTCCATGAGTGAAAGACAAATGTTAGTTATCTCTCCTGAAATCACATTTATAAACAGACTTCAGTTAATTGTGTTTAGGTTGTTTATTTTTGATAAGACATAAAATACTGTTTATTCTACCATATTTTAAGAGTCATTCAATGCTATTAGGGACACAGTATGGATATATATTAAGCATCTGGGACACAATGGTGAATATAATACATAGATTTTATAGAATCTGATTGGGAAAAGAAGAATTGATCAGATAATTACTTAAGATATAACTCTGAACAGTTTCTAGGAGGGCTTAGTGTAAGGCTCCATGGAAATGTTTCATAAGGAGACTTAATTTTGTCTGGGTCAGTTTGCACAGAGTGGGGTGAAGCTGAGAGGGAGATACGAGAAAATGAAAATGTAAACTAATTCCTGAAGGATATGTAGGATCTAACCAGGAGGTAGGTGTAGAGGACTTTCCCCCACTATATTAATGAATATACTCTTATTTAAATTGTGGGATATAATTTTAAAATTAATTCTAGTATTTTCCCCTATAACATATTTAATCCTATTAATAAAGTTTATTCCAGAAATATTAGGAAGAAAAGCAAATATCAGCAATAACAACAATCAAGTGATCCAAGAAACCTTCTCCCCCAAAAAAGCCATATACAACTATAAATATGTATTTTAATAAATACATACAAATCCAAATTTTTAACAAAAATAGAGGCATAGCATAATTAGATTACAGTTCTATATATTTTGTGGCCATAGCATCTTTGTAATAGATATGCCATTATTTAGCCACTCCCAGTTTGTGGACTGTTTACTTCTGACTTTTTAACAATCCAAAAGTATTTTAAGCAAAGTCTACTCTGTTGAAAAGTTGACTTAATCAGTTCAGCACCTAAATTAATCTGAAATAAGGAGGCATTCGTTTATCAATTCCAGAGCTTCTTTGCTTAAATTTGCACACTAAAAATGGTTCAAAATGAGAATTGGAGGCAGAGACATTTATCTTACTGAGATGTATATTGTTTACCAGGAAAAAAAGCTCATTTCAAATACCATGAACAGGAAGCATCTGTATTGTGATGAGTTTTTTATAAGTTAGCTTTTATCCCTACAGAGTAGAAAAATAGCCGAGGCAATCAAACACCCCTTTAGAATCAGGTCCACTGAACAGTGTTGAACATTCCAGTGAAGAGCATTCCAGAATCTTTTTTTCCCATTTCCGTGTTTTTGACTTTTTCCTTATCGTCTTCCTCCTGTGATCTTAAGTGATTTCCAAAGGTAATTCCTCATCAAGAAAAGCTGCAACAGAAGTATTAATTGCTCACAGAGACCTCCTTGAGTTTGTAAATCTAGAACCATGAGCTGTTGAGGAAGTTAATTCTCTCCAGAAATATTCATTCAAAAATCTTGCATTGGACTTTTTAAAGCCTTTATTATTTGCTTCTGTAAGACTAAAAAAACAAAACCAAGAGACTCTCTCCAACAAATTTCATCTTCAGTACTTATGTGATTGGATGAATTTCTGCCTGGTTGAGAATTCCAATGTTGGCTAAAGTTACTGTCCTGCCAGAAGCTCACCTTCGTCACTCTATAGTTCTGGATGCCTAACATCAGGTACTAGGCCATTTTTCTTGGGAGAGATTTTTAGGCATTAATTCCACATATAAAGTCAATCCTACTCCCTCAGTAGTTGCTTGCCATTCCTGATTCAGTAAAAATCATTTTCAAATATGATATTCTAGGGATAGCTTTGGTTACTCAACTGATTTGTCCAATAATACTCTGTTAGAAAGGGCAAGTTCTTATTGGACCTATGAAGATAACTGATATGGCCATGATAAATAAGGACACTCATCAGGAGTTTCTGAATGCTGGAAGGATCAGAGAGAATTAGATGCTCTTGTACAATGATACGTTTTAGTTTATAAAAGCGGTATCTACACAATTGAAGTTTACATACAACTTAGAAAAAAAAAAGGTGAGTGTTTGTGGAGTATAACAACAGAGCAAAACTGAAGGAACAAAACAGCAGCAGATTCACAGACTCCAGGAAGGGACCAGCGGTTACCAAAGGGGAGAGATGGGAGAGGGTGGGGAGGGGGGGAGAAGGGGGCTAAGGGGTATTATGATTGGCATACATGGTGTGTGTGTGGGGTCACAGGGAAGACAGTGTAGCATAGAGAAGACAAGTAGTAAGTCTATGGCATCTTACTACACTGATGGACAATGACTGCAATGAGGTGTGGGGGGGACTTGATAGTATGGGTGAATGTAGTAACCACAATGTTGCTCATGTGAAACTGTATAGCAATGATAGCTTAATTTAAAAAAAGAGGTGAGTCTTCCTCAATATATCCTATAGAAAATAGAATATTAAAACAGCAACAACAATGTCTAAACAAACAGCTTGCATTAATGCCCCTCATCAGTTAGTCCTGTCTTAATGTGATTCTGGGTTCATTGGGTCTAGGGTCAGTGGGTCTGCTTTAGTGAAGTCTCTGCTTCCACAAGAAAATTCCACACGTCAACATTCACTGTAGACACATGTTCAACACCGATGTTGTAACTGAAATTGTAAACTGCTACCTTTCGTGTGGTAAAACCATCTGCATGGCTATCTTTGTGTTACATATTTGTTAACTTTGAGGCTCTTTCAGTTACATATTCACTGGTTTAAGAATGAATTGCATTTGCTGATTGAATATCTAGTAATCGATTAACTTCGTGGTTAAAATATGTCACATTTAAGTGCAATACCCTTGTTTTCAAATAATTATACTTTGCACATTAATCTTGTGAGAATAAATCATTTTTCCTAAGCTTAAGAAGAGTGAAAGGCTAATTGATTGGAATAAGCACTTACAGTTAGACTATAGAATAGTATTTCTATTACCACTTGCCTCTTCAGTTACTGACCAACCAAATGTCCAGATAAAATGAAGAAGAAAAGCAAGGAATAAGATTATGTCTTTCCACATACATATAGTATTTCCCATGTATGGCTTTCCCGTTTCACGTACATATAGTATTGAAACAAATCAAATGACTATGAAAGACTTTAACTATAAGAAAAAAAAATGTTATGCTCTGAAGAAACCACTGAGGGGGAGGAAGGGAGAAAGGGAGGTGGAGTAGATGGGGGACAGGTGTACCCTTTACAGCAGCAGGATCCTGTAACCTGGGACGCTCACATCTCTGCACCATGGGCGGGAGTTGTCCTTTCCTCCCAGGGTCACTGCCCTGTCCCACCATGCAGTCCCCTGACCCCTTGGGAGGAGGAAAGATGGCAGATTCTCAGGCTGGGGAGAGGAGGAACTGTGCTGGGGTAAGGTCCTGAGGACCTATATTTGGAATTTCCAAATATAATTCCAAATTATATTTGGAAAACAAAAATAATAAGACCTGTGAACTTGAAACTTTTGTTGTGTGATACTAATTTATTCTAATATTTTTAGGTCATAAGTTCTATAAAACTTAGGATTACTTAAAACTTTAAGTAAATCACTAGTATATTCTCTGTTAGGTAAAGACTGTATCAAGGATATATGTCTAATAGTTTTTAATTTAAATAGTTTACAGATGTTTACATTAAAACATCTCAAGCTGTTTAATAGGTCTAATGTTCAAATTAGGATGATTTTGGTTATAAGAAAAAAATTTTTCATGCTGGCTTAAACAGTAAAAGGACAGTTACTTCATGTATTGAGAAGTTCATAGATAATGAAATTTAGATTTAGTTCGATGAGGGCTCTGTTTCTGAAATGTTCTAAGCTCTGCCTTTCTCTCTTCACCATGGGTCTTAAGAGGGCTACCAGCAAAACTAGGGCTACATACTTCCTCATTCACATCCAGGAGGAGTGAGAGTGTCTCTTCCCAAAAGCCCTGAATAGAAGTTCCAAGTTAACTCTGAACAGACCACTCTGAACCAATCACTGAAGCCAACATGTCCATGTCTGACTAGGTAGCTTCTCTTTTCTACTGTAAGACAGGGCCTGGCAATTCTGATTGGTTCTCTGGTTGATCAGCCCACCTCTCTGCCTGGGGGAAGGGATTCTCCTCCTGCAAACCCAGAGGCTTTCCTATGCAGCAGGGAGGGGAAGAAGTGGAATGGAGAGTTGAGGAGGCCTTGTGGTTGTCTATTACAGAATTATTTTGTGTTTTCTCATTCTTGAATATTTAGGGAGGGGAGGAATTGAGAAGTCATTTTCATTAATCATCTCTCATTACACAAACTGCTTTCTTTCACCTATCATCTTCCGTGTAATGCTCTTGACAGCACTAGGAAATAGATGTTATCTCCCTCAACAAGCAGAAGGAGTTAAGCTCATTTAATTTTCCCAGGTTTTGCATGGCGCATAAAGGCATATTCTAAAGCCCATGCTCTTTTCCTGTGCTCTTCAGGTTGCAAACTAAGTCTTATTTGCTAAGTAGTTTTGTAAAGAAGGTTATTTTGAGTTGGAAGATAAAAGGATTTATATATTTTTAATAAACATTAATTCTACCAATAACCACAGTGTTCTCTACTGTGTTTTAGGTATATGGGAGGTGGTGGTGGAGATGGTGGAGAGAAGAGAGGTGCCTTCTAATCTTACAGATTGAGTAGGGGAAGTGTATGTTAATGCCATGCAAATAAGTGTATAACTACAAACTGCTTAACCTCTCTAGAGTAAGATCTGTTCAGATCTGAAAGGGTGATCAGAAAGGATTTTCCTAAGGGGTGACATCTGAGTTGAGATCTGAAGGATGAGAGTGAGTTAACATGACAGAAAGAGCTGGAGGAAGGGAGAGAGAATTCCAGGCAGAGGGAACGCGGCATACTTAAGAACTGAAAAGAGTCCATTTTGTTGGAGCAGAGAGGGACAGTGACACAAGGTGAGGATGAGACAGGTAGATAGGCTGGATCCTGCAGGGTCTTCAGGTGGTTTTAAGAATTAAGCAAAAATAAATAAGTGGGACTATATCAAACTACAAAGTTTCTGTACAGCAAAGGACACCACCAACAAAACAAAAAGGCATCCTACAGTATGGGAGAATATGTTCATAAATGATATATCCAGTAAGGCTTTAACATCCAAAACATATAAGGAACTCATGCACTTCAACACCAAAACAACAAATAACCCGATTAAAAAATGGGCGGAAGACCGGAATAGACTATTTTTCCAAAGAAGACTTATAGATGGCCAAGAGGCACATGAAAAGATCCTCCACATCACTAATCATCAGGCAAATGCAAATCAAAACCACAATGAGATACCACCTCACATTAGTCAGAATGCCACTGTCAAAAAGATAAGAAATAGCAAGTGTTGGTGAGGATGTGGAGAAACGGGAATCCTCCTACACTGTTGGTGGGAACATCGATTGGTGCAGCTTCTGTGGAAAGCAGTATGGAGGTTCCACAAAAAAATCTAAAACTAGAAATACCATACCACCTAATAATTGCATTTCTAGGATATACCCAAAGAAAAAAAAAACCCTAATTTGAAAAGATACATGCACCCCTATCTTCATTGTTGCATTATTCACAATAGCCAATATATGGAAGCAACCACAGTGCCTGTCAGTAGGTGAATGGATAAAGAGGAGGTGGTACATATACACCATGGAATATTTTTCAGCCATAAAAAAGAAAATCCTTTCATGTGTGACAAAATAGATGGACCTAGAGGGTATTATGCTAAGTGAAAGAAGTCAGGCGGAGAAAGACAAATACCATATGATTTCACTTAAATGTGGAATCTAAAAACAAAACAAAATGACAAAGCCTTAGTAGGCTCACAGACACTAAGAAGTGACTGTGGTGGACGGAGAGGAGTTGGAGTGGGTGGGTGAAATAGGTGAAGGGGATAAAGAGGCACAAACTCTAGATCATAATATAAATTAGTTACAGGGATTAAAATATAGCATAGCGAATATAGTCAACATTTCTGTAACATCTATGTTGACAGATAGTAACCACTACACTAGTTGGGGTGAGGATTTAAAAATGCATCTAACTGTTGAATCACTATGCTGTATGCTTGAAACCAATACAATACTATGAACTACTTCAATCAAAACTGTAAAAAAAAATTGTGCTTGATGGCCCATAAGAAGTTATCTTGAAAAGAACTAATTTTGTGTATCTTAAATATCTGAGAAAGTTGCTGAGGTGTATATCTTACTATCTATTGCAGTTATCTCTGAACTCTGAATATTTATAGTGTTTGCTGAAAACATGTTTTTTTGCCTCAAAAAAGCTTTACTTCAGTTAGTGGATCATTCCATCATAGTTCTGCAGCCTTGGCATGCTGTGTAAATCATTCAAAGCAGCTTCAAACATTTTATGACCATTTATTACCGAGCTTATATGTAAAGTGAAGGTAAAGGCATCTGTGTTTTTTTGAATATTTATCAAAAGAATATCAAAGTAGTTATAGTTGCAAACTGTGCAGAGAAGAAAAGTCCAGAAGTTTTAGAAAGAAAATTTAACTTTGGGGGAAGAAAAAAGGAAATATTTATATATAGTTTAATGTAGGTTCCATATGTATATAATTAATTTACTGTTGGTGAGTTGGCATGCTCTGTCCACTATTCATATCATGTTGCAATTGCACTCATGACCTCTTTTTATTTTAGGTTATGATTAAAGAATGAGATAGAAGCAGCACTTCATTTAAATATACTGTCTGTTGGTTCTTGCATTTGACTAAGGCAGTGTAAAAGAAAAATATAGCCCATACCATGTGGTATATTCATCCCACAGATAAAGCATGCATCTAGGTTACTAACCGAAGTTGGACTTAGATCTTTCAAGTTCATTCCTGTTGAGAAGATGGTTTACTTAGAAGTCTAAGCATTTCACCTATAGTGTAATATTTAAGTATTAAGAGTTGCTGACTCAGCCAGTTCCCTAAAAGCCAAACACCGATACTTCAGATCCTGCTACTTCACTTGCTGAAAAATATAACTTTAAAACTCATCAAAAGCAGCTCTGAAAGTAGGAACATACGTACTATTGAGAAACTAACTTAATGTTTATTAGGTAAGCATCTTCATCCTTTTACCTTTGTAAAGGGTGATATAAACCGTCCTATATTGACAACTGCTTTCATTCATGGGAAAGATGTTCTCTTCTGGAATGAGAACTTTGTTCTCTTATCTTGCTGTTGAGTGATATGGAAGAAGGGCAGGGCAATATATGTGCACTGTTTTTATTAGAGGCCTTGAATGAAGCATGCTTACATCTTGCTTGGAATATATGATGTTGAAACAAACTCCCACTCATTTTCCATATTGCTGCCCTGTCTGTCTAGAACTGCCATTCCTTCTCCTATACTTTCAAGGTGGTAGTCATTTAAACAAAGACTTTCAAATGCGGTGCTTCCTGACCAGGAAATTAGAACTACCAAAGCATCTTGAAATGCTAACATTTCTCCTCTTGTATGTCAAAAAGAACTGGTGTTTACATTTTTTGGAACATCTCAGAGATCTTACCCTACATCTTGTTTAATTTCAGCTGATGTTATCACAACTGGTAATAATGCAAGTATCACCCTCATCATATAGATTTGAAAATGAAAAATAACAGAGGGTATATGACCTGGACATTCAGAACTCATTCGGCTTCTGTCCACCAGAACAGGCCTGTAAAGAGAGTGCGGTGAAAAGGCCTGACACCCATGGGCAGGGCGGTGTGTGTTCCTACAGGGTGAACTGCTAGGTACCAGTGTTTTCTGGTTTTCATCAGGTATTTAAACAGTTGCCCACATAGCAGGTATTTTGTCAAGGATTGTTGTAGTACATCTTTAAGTAATTTTGGAAAAAAGATTAAATTTTTTCCTTTATTCAGAAATTACTTGAATTGCAAGTTTACCGTCAGAGCTCTGGGAATTTTAAGATGAAAATGTTTGGTCTGTACCTTCAGTCTAAAGGACAGTTAGTGTCAAAGTGAAGTGGGACGTTGGGGAAGGAACACTCAGGTCAGCCTGCGTTGTTGAAGTTTCACAGGAAGTTGTCCATGAGATTGAGTCTTGAGTGGAGTGGGGATTGTTTTCCAGGAAAGTAAGTCCATGTAGGAGTAATAATAATGATGACAATATTAATGAAGCAGCTAATGTTTGTTGCATACTTGGATGTCATTTTCTTGTCTTCTGAGTGTTTTACATGTATTAACCTGTTTATTCACAACAACCCAGGAGAGATAGGTACTACAGATGAGGAAACTGAGGCAAAGAGGGGTGAGTTTTCTAACCTGCAGTCACACAGACTCATGAACACAGAGAATGGATGATTGAGGGTAAGGGGTGAAATAGGGGAAGAGTATAAAGAGGTACAAACTTCAAATGAGAAGAATTTAGTCACAGGGATGGGAGAAGAGCATAGAGAATATAGCTCATACTATTGTAAGGTCTTTGTGTGGTAGCAGATGGTAACTACTCTCCTAATGGTGAGCATTTTCATAATGTGCATAATTGAGGAATCCCTAAGTTTTTCATCTGAAACCAATATAATATTGTATATAAGCTATTCCAATAAAAAAAGGATTTAAAAAATGGTAGAGCCATATTTCACTTTCAAACGGTCTGGTTCCATTTTCTTTTGTGTGAAAAAAATGACTGTTTCAGGAATGGTAAACTTGATTGGAAGTTAAGGTCTGTGGGTATTTGGTATCCTTTTGACTGGTTGGTAGTTATGGGTCAAATTATGAGGAAACTTGAAGACATGCTAAGGAGTTAGAATTTTATTCTGTAGAGTCAGTATCTATGTTTCTTGGAAACAAGACCCAGAGCTTTACCACCATCAGAATCACTTGGGGTGCTTTTTGGAAATACACACCCCTAGACCTCACTTAAGATCTACTGTATCAGAATTTCCCTGCTCCAGAAGGTAGCCAAGGGGCTGGTGTCCTGATATGGTCAAGTGGTAAGTAGATCTATAGTTCCTAACAGCAACTGCTGCTATTATTTGCCCCAGATTTCTTGGTATTTAAACTTGCTGGGTTGAAAATTAATGTAAAGAAGGCTATGAGTTCTGTTTTGTATGTGTTGGGTTTCATTTATTTGCAGAATATCCTGTTGAAAATGTGAAAAAGAAAAAAGCTGCCTGGTTAATTTGAAGATGGGGAATTTTTGAGTCTTCTATTTTTGGCACTAGGAGATTCTCATAGATATAGTTGAGATCACTTGTGAAAAAACAGCACTCAGCATGGCTGGAAAAGATTGAAATATGAAAAACAACATGGAATGTGAAATATGAAAAGACAAAAGGTTAAGAAGAGCCTCTTCAAAAGCGAAAGGGGACCCAAGGAGAGGGGGATTTCAGGAACCAAGGAAGGAGGGTTTCGTGATGTCTTTGTTTTTATTCAATGCACTTGAGAATTCACATAAGAAAAGACTAGAGAAGGGAAGGCCAATGATGACCTGAGAAGTAGAGTTTTTGTGGGCCACTAGGAAGCCAGGTGGTAACGGGCATGTACAAGTGGGTAGCTAGAATGGACGGATTACTCTTTGTAAAAACTTTAAGAAGAAAAGTAGGGTGATAATTTTAAAAGGCTACAAGGTAAAGGGGGAGCTTAAAGGTTACTAGCTTTTTTCTTTTTTATATAATACACACTTATTATAGATTGAAATAACTCAGACACACAAAGAATAAAGTTCCCTTTCATCCAGTAACCAAGAGCTAACAACTGTTAAAATTAGTCACTGTTTTTCAAGCCATATGTCTATCAGTATATATTTGTAGTAGATAGGTGTTTATACACTTTTATTGAAAATATCTTTCAGTTGTCTAAATTTTCATTATGTACCTTAATGTATCAGAAGCATTTATCTCTTTCATTACGTACTATTTTGCACCATTACTTTTTCACATGCCTGGTGGTACATTGTGTGTATATAATACTTTATATTATCCTATTATTGTCCCTTTTGTTTTTTGGAGGGTACTTTTTCATTTTAAATAGTGCCACAGTTAATGTTCTGTGGGTATATCTTTTCACACTTTCATAATTATAAATTTCTGATTAATTTCAAATTGTGGAATTGTTTGGTTTATTTAATTGAATAAGGTCCCAGTGGAGTCTGGGTTTTATAGGATCTATAAATCAGGTAGATGGATTAGTTTTCAGTAAAAGGGCAGAGATTTCCTTCTTCCTGGGTGCAAGCAGAGAAACATGAGCTTAAAGGTGGTTGGTGGAAGAAAGAATTGAGAGAATTCATTAAGGGAGTAACCATATGATAATCTATTTTATCTTAATGTGGAAAGTGCAAGGACAGGTTGTGACAAGGCGTTGGAAAGTTGTGAAGGTTTGAAAAAACAAGAAGAAAAAGCATACAAGCATGTAAATGATGGATTCTAGGCTTACTGAGCAAAGTTGTGCAGAGCTGGTGTGGAGCACCACATATTGGTAGTGGTACCAGGTTTCCTTATTCCCATCATCCTTCCCAGTAGCCTTCAGAGCCTAGGTCTAGGAGTTGGGAATGCCAGACATGACTTAATCTGTGGTTTGGTGAATGTAGTTCAGGTAGGTAGTCTGCATGGGCAAGATAGCACATGATGAAGGAGCTGAAGGTGGTGCGGTGAGCTCAGTTAGGTGTCTCTGGTCTCATAAAGAAGGAAATGAAGCCAGGAGGGACTGATAAAGAAACACAGAGTGAAAGCATGGGAATTGAGGATGTCAGAATAGCAATAAAGGAGTTAGGGCTGAAAAGAAAAATTGTGGCTAGAAATGGGACACCAGGGTTGAGATTTTAGGAGGAGAGCTTAATCACATTCCAAGTCAAGGTCTACGGTGTAGCCATGGATTTGAGGAATTAAAGTTAAGGGAAGGTGAGGTCAAGGAACCTTATGCAGCTTAACGTTGTCCATATGGGTTTGGGTGATGTGAGGATTTTTAGTAAAGAGGAAGAGTGTCTTAGAAATCCCTGATCCTGGATAAATGAAAAAATGATTAGTAGCTAATAATGGTAAAGAATAAGGGTGCTATAGCTGGTTGACCTGGGTATTTAGAAAATCCTTTTGGAACATAAAAGTGGCGATGAATGTTTGTGGAAGTGTATGGCATCAAAATAGCAAATGTGAGCTTCTAGCATGCCAGAAACTACCTTCAAATCCAAGAGTTGGTTATAGAGATAGGTAGCTGGACTAGTGAGTGTCCTTTCACCCTGTCGCACTGAAGAGTGAGGAAGACAGAATTCTAAGTGCTGGAGTGACTTTACTTATAGTAATCTCCCAGTGGGTCTGAGCATTGGCTAGGGTACATATATCCTCAGGTCTAATCTGTTGCCTTGCAACTGAACACACAGAATTTAGGGCTGTACTCATAAGCATTGTAGCTAGGGTGGAGGACTATGTGCTCTTGGCTGCAATTTTTTGTTAGTTTAGTTTCTGCATTTTGCTTTATCTCATGTAAATTTTAAAAGTGATATAACTGGGAGAGAGATACGTAAGGATTTTATTTTTCAGAGAAATTGTTTTAAATTTTAAAGTCTAAGGGAAAAAAGAGTTTTGTACAATAAAATATTGGGTTTCATTTGTTTTGTTAAAACCCCTGGGTGTAGTTTCAACTTTTATGAGCTGAGGATCCAGGAGTTTTGAGTTAGAGGTAGCAGAAAGTCAAAACATTGTAGGGCCCACCTGTAAATTACATTGAATTAAGTACCTGTGAAAGGTCTTCTAAATCTAAAACTCATTCAATTTTTAGTTCTTTGCAGACATTTCAGAAGGACTAAAAAGGTAATGGAGCAAGTGGTAAGTTTAGATAGAAGAATTACCATATTAATTATTTTAATTATGAGGAAAACAAATATGTAAACAAAATACTAGATTAGGTAGATATTGAACATCTGAGGGCTTCCCCAGGCGCTCCTTTGGAGGTTCTTGGCAGTCAGGAGATATCTTTGGTTGGGACAGATGCTTTCTGAGGAATAAGGGGAGGAAGCAACCATTTTATTTAAAAAATGATTCAGGTTATAGAAATAATTTATAGATTCTACTTTTAATCTTGCAGTATGAAGAACCTAGTGCCGTGCCTTGCTTATAGTTCGTAACCAAACACATTGACTGACCTGAATTACTCTGGCAAAGCACCTCAATGTAATTATAATTTAGCTTATTCAAAAATCCTGAGGTATTTTTTCCTGAATCAGAATAAAGAGCTTGCTCCATGTTTTTCTTCCTTCTGGTGTTCATCTTATTTGACAATTATTTTTGCCTGCGTTAGTATTTATTATATACAGCACATGCTACCCTTACTCATATCTACTTAAGCTTGGTTCTTTGCCCTTTTCTTGGCCTTACCCATTAGATCCTTTAGCTTAATCATCCATGTCTGCTTCTACTGGATTGTTTCCCTAAGAACTCTGTAAGCCACAGAGTGAAACTGATTCAGATTTTACAGCCCTGGCGATTTTCCTTCTGGTGTGCTACATCACAGGAGCTGATGAATCATTTTGTAGGGCTTTTACTTTCTACTTTGTATTTGAAAAATTAGGTATGGTCATGAACAGGGAAATGTCTCCTAATATCATGAGGCTAACACAGCCATGAAATAAAATCATCAATGTCAACTTTGGTCTCTGTTAAAATGTAGTATATTGTGATTTTGAGCAAATTGAATTCCGCAGAGGACATTCATTAATGTAAAACTTTACTTCTGTAAATTTTCATTGCTTGTACTGGAAGCTGACTAAAATTCCTTGGCACTTGCTGCTATGTGTCTGGTATTGTCCTGGGGACCTTACACCTGTTAGGCCATTAAGTCCCCATAGCAGGCTTGTAAGGTAGGTCTGGATTCTCCCATTTTATTGAAAAGAGATAGAAGCTGGGTGTATTGGAATGTCTTCTTATACCGCTCAACTAGTAATGCTCAAAGCTGGAAATTGACCCGTTTGGCTCTAACTACAGCAGACTCCCTAATTGGAGATAGACGTGAGAATATATTAAGCCTTCATTTTGGATTTAGACATTGATTTGGATGGAAAATGAAGCCAACTGCTGTTGGTTGAGATGGTAAGCTGTTGGGAATTAATTCAGCTTAGTACTGAGTAAATCTCTGGCAAGGTCCCAGGCTTCTGTCACATAGTACTGCCAGATGAAAGGTTCCCTTGACCATCAGTAATTTCATTTCTACATAGTATAGTTCCATTATATAATGGAATGAATTGTGGGAAATAAATTCATATGGGACCATAGTGTATGTTTCCCTCAGCTTGTTTGAGGCACCACTGGCATGATTATTTATCTTCTAACTCTTGTCATTTGATTGAGGGCTATTAATCCCAAATCTCAGCTCTTGGCTAGGGTCCAGCATCTGCCATTTGTTCCTGCTTTCCCCTTCCCATTGCGTACTCTCCCCTCCACTGATAATTTGCTCATATTTCATTATTATGGTAGCTTCTGAATCTGATCTCTCTACTCTTCATTCTATCCTAAATATTGATAATCACAGTGGTTTTTCAAAATACTAATTCTGCCTTAAAATACTATGGTGCTTCCTACTCTGTTATTCCATTTATAAAGTATTCTTGAAATGACAAAATCATAGAGATGAAGAATTGATTAGTGGCTGCCTGGGCTTTGGGGTACTGATACAGATAAGACTCTAAAGAGGGTAGCACAAAAAGCTTTTAGTGATCAAACAATTATGTATTTGATTTGCGGTAGTGAGCACATGATGCAAATATGATAAAATGACATAGAATTAATACCCAAATTTTACACTAATTAATACCCAAACTTTCCTTGATATTGTACTATAGGTATATAAGTTGTAATCAGTAGGGGAAACTGGGTGAAGGATACATGAGGCCTCTCTGTACTGGCTATGGAACTTATGTGAACCTATAATTATTTAAAAATAAAAAGTAAAGAAGAAATGCTGCTGTGCTTTTAAAATATGCAGGTTCCTTTGTCTATCATGTTCATGTTTCATATTCTTTGTTTCCCTCTGAATTAAACATTCAAAGTCATTTCCTTATTTGTTTCTACCTAAATCTTGTTTGACATAAACACAGTGTTTGGCTTCTGCCAGGTTAGGAAGACATGCTTCTTGAATTAATTGAACAATTAAATATGCTTTATGAAAGAACAGTATATCAATATTTGGTCTCATTAGGAATCATCGTTCTTTTCTACTTACCTTCTTACTCAGTTTTCCTTGTCCCTGCCCAATTTCTTTCCAAGGACTAAGCAGCATGCCAGGGATTTAACTGGTGGAGGTCTGGAGGCTTGGGCTTGACTGGGAGGGTTACACTGCCTGTAGCCACAGTCATGTAGCCCAAAGTCCAGTCACAAGTGCTAAAAAGCAGTAGCTTTTTGAGGACTTAAGAGCGTCATAAGGGGAAAATGAACCAGGAGATCAGGATATGAGTTGTGGTGTACCATGACTATCCATCCACTCAATTTTACTGGGACTATAGTCTTATAGCCCAGTTCATGATCTGTATTGGTGAATATTCCATCATGTGTATCGGAAAAGAAAAGGCTATCTGCAATTATAGTTTTCTATGAAAATCTATTTCAGATCTTCTGTTTTTAATGGCTTTTAGGGGCAAGGGGTGCTGGTTCTGTCAGTTACTCAACTATGGAGTATTGTGGAATTGCCTCTTTTTCCTTTTAATTCTGTCGGGTTTTGCATCATGTATTTTGAAGCTCTGTTACTAGGTGCATACACATGATTGTGTTCATCCTGATGATTTGATTATTTTATCACTATGAATAAATCTCTTTGTATCTTTGTCTTAAAGTCTGTTATTAATTTAAACACTTCAGTCTTATGCCTACTGTTTGCATGGCATATCTTTTACGTCCTTTACCTTCAATCTGTCTGTGTCTTTATATTTAATGTGGATCTCTCAAAACAACACAGAATTGGATCTTGATTTTTTTATCCATTCTGGCCATCTTTGCCTTTTTTTTCAGTGTGTTTAGTACGTTAGCATTTAATACAATTCTTGCTATGATTAGATGCAAGCACCAGTTACTATTTGTTTGCTTTCTGTTAGGCTCTTCTGTTTTTTGTTCCTCTGTTCCTGTCTTCTTTGGATTAAATGTTTCAAAATGATTTTAGAATTCCACTTTATCTGTTGTTTTTAAAGCTTTTTGTGCGTGCTGTAGGGATTACAGTATGTTTCCTTAACTTTCCTTAGAGTTATTATTAGAGTTAATAATACACCATTTCACGTAAGATGTGAGGACCTTGAAATTGTGCATGACTGCTTAACCCCTCCTTGACGTGATACTGTAGTTGTCATGTATGTTACATTTGCATCTGTTATAAATCCCACAATAAAGATGGAATTTTTCCCTTAAAACAGTCATGTATTTTAAAAACATTAAGTGAAAAAAATAGACTTTTATCTTTACAACTTCTGGGGATATTTGACTTTCTAATGACATTCAGCCTAGAGAACTTGGTTTGGAATTTCTTGTACTTAAGTCTGCTGGAACAGATTTCTGCAATTTTACCTGAAACCTCATTTTCCTTGATTTCTGGTGGCTAAATGGCCTAGATGTAGAATTTTGGGTTCACAGTTACCTGCTCTCCCTCTTCTCCGAGCATTCTGCTGTTCTGCTGCCCTCTGTCTTCCATAGTTTCTTATGAAAGGTCAGAATTGATTTCCTGTATGTAATGTAATGTGTCATTTTTTTTTCTCTTAAAAATTTTTTTCCTTATATTTGGTTTTCAGCAGTTTGAGTATGTGTATCTGGTTGTAGTTACTTTGTACTTATCCTGTCTGGGGTTTTCTGAGCTTCTTCAGTCTGTACATATGTATCTTTCAACCTTCAGCTTCCTTTTCTTGCCTACATTACTCTATCTTTACTTGCTAAAACTCTAATTATACAAAGTGTTGGCTCCGTAACCAGTGTCCCACAAGGCCCTGATGATTTGCTTTTTTGTTTGTTTCTTTTTCAGATTGGATTTTCCTTTACATCTTTAAGCATACTTATAATAACCATTTTAATATCATTGTGGGCTAATTTCAACATTTAGATCAAATTGTCTCTTGAGTATGTTAGATTTTTCTGTTTCTTCAAATGCCAAACAATTTGAATTGTTTTGGATTCACTTTGTGAATGGTACTTTGCATGGACTCTGTGTTTGATATGTTCCTTCAAAGAGAATTGATTTTTTAGTTTTAACAGGCAGCTAATTTGGCTGAATGTGAGCTAAATTTTGACTTTTGTGTGGCAGGTGGCGGTTCCGCTGATCCATTCAAAAAACTAATATTGAATATGTGCCGTGTGTCATGCACTAAAATAGGTGACTATGCTAAAAGTAAAAATAGACGTGGGCCATAAGCTTAAGAGACTGGCAATCAAGAGATAGGAGAGTGAACAACTCAGCATGATAACTTCCCGTATGTCATTGTGATGAGTACCCGGTGGCAGTGGGGTTACTGAGAAAGGATTTGTGGAATTGTTAAAATGAATGTAGAAATTATTTTTGAAGCAACTTATCCCTTTTGAGAACAGGAGGTGGATGAAAGATTGGCTGATAACTATTAATTCCACTTGACATTTTGTTAATATTTGAAGAAAAGGATGTTTCAAAAACAGCATATTGTAGGGAGCAATATTAAAAATAAATGGTTAAATTCTTGACTGTCATTCTAAATAGGAGGGATGCTTTATTTTCTGGGAAAAAAGATTATTTGATAAAATCTATAAGCAGATAACATAAATGATCATAAATTAGGGAATATTGACATTGCTGAGATAAAAGACCTTTCCATACTCATAAAAGTAACACTCTTGGGAGAAAGATATTTCAAAATCCATTTATACTCATAAAAAATATATCTGCAAATCTGTATGTTTCCTAGGTCAAATATCAGAGAGGTTTTCTAACCCATTTTGGGTGTTATCTGCTTATACTTAGATCTGTATACAAATGAATGGGTAACATGGGGTTGTTTTTTACTTTGTAAAGGCATATCTACCTTAGCAGTAACCTGAGCCTTTCTTTTCTCTCTTTTTTCCTGTTTTAACAGTGTATCCTATTCAGTACATGTATCTGAAGATTACCCAGGTATGCTTTTCTTCTTTTTATTAACAAGTTGTTCACGTCATGATTCCTTTGAATATTTTTTTGTTGTTGTTCCTGAGATGTAAAAATATACCTGGGGTGAAGCATTGGCAGGGGAAAACTTAAAGATAGAGAAGAATTCTTTAAATTGCCTGTTAGGTACATGTCTTACCCTGAGACATAGTCCAGTATCAGAATAGTTTTCCAATGAAAGCAGTTTACTTCAGCCCGTATGATAACTTCAGCCTATGTATTTACCTCATTACAATTATAATAAAATTGTCTAAACTAGGTTTAGTTGTTGGTTTTGGAACATCATTTAGCTTTTCATAATGTAAAAATAATAGGTGAAAATAACAGCTAAAATTATAGCTAAAAATAACAGTGTAGCTAAAAATAGGGCTTTCTTCATTTCTTCAAGTATATATACACAATTAAACAATTCCCACAATTCAATGGGATTATTACCATAATATCCCTATTGTACTGATGAGTGATGACACTGCTCTTAAGAGGAAGGGCTTGGATTTGAACCCAGTGGTCCAGAGCTTGTGGATTGTACCACTGGACTGTGTTAGGTGTCATGCATATATATACAGCTGTCCTACTGTGTGTCCTGAAATACATTACTAGGCCCACAAACACATGTCCATAGAAAACAGAATGTAAGATACCTGCAGATCCATTTTTCTATAAATCAGACAAGTAGTTTTCTTCTAGGGCATGGTCAGTCTTAATTTCTAGACTCACTGTAATCTCATCAGAGCACAGAATGTATATGCCAACGTTTAAGTCATGGTAATTTGAAGATATAAACAAATTGTTCCTTTAAGTATTTTTCTCACAAATGATATCTATAATTTTATCTTGAACAAGAGCATAGCACTGTAGACTTAGTGCAGGTCAGATAAGACTTGATTTAATGTACCCAGACTATATACTGCAAGAGTATAATGTAAGAATCTATTGTTTATTGCATTCTGTGGCAAAGAAAGCAAATTTTAACTGTGTGTATTTCATATATGTGTGTGTGTGTTTTTTTTTACTACAGTATTCCTACTTAATAAAATCAGATAGTTAACAAATTAACTGTTGTGATCTGTGAGGGTCATAAATTGGAATCATAATAATTCCAGTTCCTATTCAAATGTAGCCATTTTATTCATATACTATGCTTGATTGGAATCGTATTTTTCCATACAAAATGAGTAGATTACTATAAGTAACTTTGATTGTATATACCTTAGGCATTTAAAAAATAATTTGTTTATAATGTGGTATGAGGGTATTATAAACCTAATTCTTTAGCATTTAAACTAAGTATTTCTTGTGGTGTGGCAGTTTGCATTATGCAATTAATCTTTTTATAAGATCAAATGTTACATTTTAAAATAATTTCATAAATCATAAACCCCCTTGCAATTATTTTGCTATGATCTCCATATATCTGTGCTAAGTATAGTACTCCACAAAACTATTGTACAGTTTTATAGGGGAGTTATGCATTATTAAAGACATGCCTATTTTTTGATAATAGTATAAAAATATTTTAGGCAGATTTTATTAGAAGAACCAAGACAAGAGGTATTTATAAAGAAATTTTTTTATATAGATGCTTTTAGTCAGCCCTCTCGAGCTCTCCTTTACATAGTATGTTTTTGATGCTGAATGTTTGCTGAGTATGTTAGGTAAATGAAAGCCCCAGTGTTTCTTGTAAATATTATATAATTACTGTGCTTCTCATCAGAGGCAACTCCTAGAGATGTTAGCCATGAGAGGGGCAGAACTTTAAGTCAAGGTGATAGAAATAATGCCACAAATGGAAGCCTAACTTGAAGACAGTAAGAGAATTATTCTGTAGCACAGGAAATATGGTAGATGACTTCTGTAAACCAAGTGAATCAAATGTCTGGCTCCCTCTTGTGGACAAGAGGTATTACTCTGTTTTTTTCTCATCACCCAGGAGACCCCCTTGGAAAAACAATATCCAAAAATTGAAATTTAAAAATAAAGCGTGTGTTATTATTTGTGATTTTTAAAACTTAATTCCCTTCTTGGAGCAAGTTTTAGTGAATTTCCAATAAAATTTCATTTCTGGAAGGAAAAGGAGTGCAAATAAAACACAAGAATGGGAGAGAGAGATCAGTGCATTCTGAGGTAGAATTTTGGATTCGTTGTTGCAACCAGTACACTGAATAGCAAGTATTTTCATACACGTAATTTAATTGACTTTAAATACCAGTCTGTGCATAGACAGAACAGGGGCTATGATGACATTTTATACTTGAAGAAATGTGCCAACAGAGGTGAAATAATATTTCCCAAGGACATGTAGCTTGGTGGTAAAATAACGTCTTTAATTCAGTTCTGATTCCTGTCTCTTCTGGGGAAGAAGTAGCAATAGTATTTTTATGGCACTTCCTTTAATGTGACTATTACGATGATATTTTATCCATTATTAATCTTAATGTACATTTATTTGTTCAGTTACTATGTTTGATTGCTCTCACAATATTATATAAAAATTATATACTTCCTCTTCCCATCCAGTATTCATACCTGTGTTTTTTCTCCTCATGCACTGGCTAGAGTTTCCAAAATAATTTTTAATAATCGATATGAAAGTTGTCAGCTTTGTCAGCTCACTGAGCATGCTTCCAATTGTTTTCAGAAAAGAAAGTATCATTCCTTCCTTTTCTCATCTTCCAAACCTTTTTTTTTTTTAAGAATGAATACTAAATCCTTACCATCTTGTTTGGCATCCATTGAGGTTTCTCAATATGTTTCATCCATATGTATTTTCTCCTTTGAACAACAAGGTGACCACTTAGACTGGTTATATTAGGTATCTTCATGTTGATCTACAAAAATTGTGTGCATTTTGCCAAACAGTTGGTTATTAAAGACTTTAAACTGCTGAAGGAATTAAAGTGTTCTCTGGCATTTGATAGAACTTGCAAGCAAGTTCTGAGCCTGATATCTTTTTAGGGATGCTTCTGGGGCACTTGCCATGCTTTTCTGTCCTGGTTAACTGATCTGTTCTGTTTTTCTGTGTCTTAGATACTTTTTAACACATTCCTGAAGGCCTGTATGTTGGCGGGAATGTCCAAGTTGTTTTAGCTTTAAATTAAAGTTTTTTATAGTGTTCTATAAATCTGAAAGTCTCTGCATCTCTGTGGCTATTTATCTTCTTTCACTTCTATTGGTTTTATGTTTGTTGTTATCTTTTTCCTCGGATTTTTCTTCCAAAAAGTTTGCCTATTTTAAAAATCCTTTCAAACAAAAAGCTCTCTTTTATTTTGTTTTAAATTTTAAAATGCAGTATTCTTGGTAGTACTTTTATTAATTTGTTCTGCTAATGTTCCTTAGGCTTTTTAACCCCTGATTTATCTGAATGATATGGTTCAATGATCAGCTCATCACCTAAGTTTGAAAATAGGGAATTTTCTTTACCCTATATAAATTTATCAGCTTAATCCTCCAAATTCAGGATTATGTCACCCTCTTTATTTCCTTAGGAGCATGTTTGTCATTTAAAAAAAATTTTTTTATTAAGGTATTATTGATATACACTCTTATGAAGGTTTCACATCAAAAAGCAATGTGGTTACTACATTTACCCATATTATCAAGTCCCAACCCATACCCCAATGCAGTCACTGTCCATCAGTGTAGTAAGATGCCACAGATTCACTGTTTGCCTTCTCTGTGCTACACTGTTTTCCCTGTGACCCCCCACACCATGTGTACTAAACATACTACCCCTTAATCCCCTTCTCCCTCCCTCCCAACCAACCCTCCCACACCCCTCCCCTTTGGTAACCACTAGTCCCCTCTTGGAGTCTGTGAGTCTGCGGCTATTTTGTTCCTTCAGTTTTGCTTCATTGTTATACTCCACAAATGGCGGAAATCATTTGGCATTTGTCTTTCTCCACATGGCTTATTTCACTGAGCATAATATCCTCCAGCTCCATCCATGTTGTTGCAAATGGTAGGATTTGTTTCTTTCTTATGACTAAATAGTATTCCATCGTGTATATGTACCACTTCTTCTTTATCCATTCATCTACTGATGGACACTTACATTGCTTCCATATCGTGGCTATTGTAAATAGTGCTGCAATAAACATAGGGGTGCATATGTCTTTATGAGTCTGAGAAGTTGTATTCTTTGGGTAAAATCCAAGGAGTGGGATTCCCAGGTCAAATGGCATTTGTATTTTTAGTTTTTTGAGGAACCTCCATATTGCTTTCCACAATGGTTAAACTAGCTTACATTCCCACTACCAGTGTAGGAGGGTTCCGCTTTCTCCGCATCCTCGCCAGCATTTGTTGTTCCTAGCCTTTTCTATGTTGGCCATTCTAATTGGTGTCAGGTGATATCTCATTGTGGTTTCAATTTGCATTTCCCTGATGATTAGTGATGTGGAGCATCTTTTCATGTGTCTGTTGGCCATCTGAATTTCTTCTTTGGAGAATTGTCTCTTCATATCCTCTGCCCATTTTTTAATCAGGTTATTTGCTTTTTGGGTGTTGAGGCATGGAGTTCTTTATATATTTTGGATGTTAACCCCTTGTCAGATATGTCATTTACAAATATATTCTCCCACAATGTAGGATGCCTTTTTGTTTTGTTGATGGTGTCCTTTCCATACAGAAACTTTTTAATTTGATGTAGTCCCATGAGTTCATTTTTGCTTTTGTTTCCCTTGCTCAAGGAGATGCATTCAGGATGAAGTTGCTCATGATTATATTCAGATTTTTGCCTATGTTGTTTTTTAAGAGTTTTATGGTTTCATGACTTACATCCAGGTCTTGGATCCATTTCGAGTTTACTTTGTGTATGGGGTTAAACAATAATCCAGTTTCATTCTCTTGCATGTAACTGTCCAGTTTTGCCAACACCAGCTGTTGAAGAGGCTGTCATTTCCCCATTGTATGTCCATGGCTCCTTTATCATATATTAATTGACCATATATGGTTGGGTTTATATCAGGGCTGTCTAGTCTGTTCCATTGGTCTATGGGTCTGTTCTTGTGCCAGTACCAAATTGTCTTGATTACTGTGGCTTTGTAGTAAAGCTTGAAGTTGGGGAGCATAATCCCCAGCTTTATTCTTCCTTCTCAGGATTGCTTTGGCTATTCGGGGTCTTTTGTGGTTCCATATGAATTTTAGAATGATTTTCTCTAGTTCGTTGAAAAATGCTGTTGGTAATTTGATAGGAATTGCATTGAATCTGTAGATTGCTTTAGGCAGGAAGGCCATTTTGACAATATCAATTCTTCCTACCCATGAGCACGGGATGTGTTTCCATTTATTGGTTTCTTTAATTTCTCTCATAAGTGTCTTGTAGTTTTCAGAGTATAGGTCTTTCACTTCCTTTGTTAGGTTTATTCCTAGGTATTTTATTCTTTTTGATGCAACTGTGACTGGAATTGTTTTCCTGATTTCTCTCTCTGTTAGTTCATTGTTAGTGTATAGGGATGCCACAGATTTCTGAGTATTAATTTTGTATTCTGCAACATTGCTGAATTCTGATATTAGATCTAGTAGTTTTGGAGTGGACGCGTTAGGGTTTTTTATGTACAATATCATGTCATCTGAAAACAGGGACAGTTTAACTTCTTCCTTGCCAATCTGGATGCCTTGTATTTCTTTTTGTTGTCTGATTGCCATGGCTAGGACCTCCAGTACTATGTTGAATAGAAGTGGCAAGAGTTGGCGTCCTTGTCTTGTTCCTGATCTTAAAGGAAAAGCTTTCAGCTTCTCGCTGTTAAGTATAATGTTGGCTGTGGGTTTGTCATATATGGCCTTTATTATGTTGAGGTACTTGCCCTCTATATCCATTTTATTAAGAGTTTTATCATGAATGGATATTGAATTTCGTCAAATGCTTTTTCAGTATCTATGGAGATGATGTTGTGGTTTTTGTCCTTCTTTTTGTTGATGTGGTAGATGATGTTGATGGATTTTCAAATGCTGTACTCTCCTTGCATCCCTGGAATAAATCCTACTTGATCATGATGGATGATCTTTTTGATGTATTTTTGAATTCAGTTTGCTAATATTTTGTTGAGTATTTTTGCATCTATGTTCATGAGGGATATTGGTCTGTAATTTTCTTTTTTTGTGGTGTCTGCCTGGTTTTGGTATTAGAGTGATGTTGGCCTCATAGATGGAGTTTGGGGGTATTCCCTCCTCTTCTACTTTTTGGAAAACTTGATGGAGTATGGGTATTAGGTCTTCACTAAATGTTTGGTAAAATTCAGCAGTGAAACCATCTGGTCCAGGAGTTTTGTTCTTAGGTAGTTTTTTGATTACCAATTCAATTTCTTTGCTGGTAATTGGTCTGTTCAGATTTTCTGTTTCTTTCTGGGTCCCCCTTGCAAGATTTTATTTTTCTAGAAAGTTGTCCATTTTTTCTAGGTTATCCATTTTGTTGGCATGTAATTTTTCATAGTATTCTGTAAAAATTCTTTGTATTTCTCTGGTGTCCATAGTGATCTTTCCTTTCTCGTTTCTGATTCTGTTTATGTGTCTAGACTCTTTTTTCTTGATAAGTCTCGCTAGGTCTTTATTTTGTTTATTTTCTTGAAGAGCCAGCTCTTGCTTTCATTGATTCTTTCTATTGTTGTATTCTTCTCAATTTTATTTATTTCTCTGATCTTATGTCCCTCCTTCTACTGACTTTGTCCCTCATTTTTTCTTATCTAGCTTTGTTAACTGTGAGTTTAGAGTGTTCATATGGGATTGTTCTTCTTTCCTGAGGTAGGCCTGTATTGCAGTATACTTTCCTCTTAGCAAAGCCTTCGTTGCATCCCACAGATTTTGTGGTGTTGAATTATTGTTGTCTTTTGTCTCCATATTTTGCTTGATATCTGTTTTTATTTGGTCATTGATCTATTGGTTATTTAGGAGCATTTCGTGAAGCCTCCATGTGTTTGTGGGATTTTTCATTTTCTTTGCCTAATTTATTTCTAGTTTTATACCTTTGTGGTCTGAGAAACTTGTTGTTACAATTTCAGTCTTTTTGAGTTTACCGATGCTCTTTTTGTGGCCTAGTGTATGATGTATTCTTGAAAATGTTCCATGTGCACTTGAGAAGAATGTGTATCCTGCTGCTTTTGGGTGTAAAGTTCTGGAGATGTCTTTTAGGTCCATCTGTTCTATTGCATTGTTCAGCGCCTCTGTCTCCTTACTTATTTTCTGTCTGTTTGACCCATCCTTTGGAGTGAGCGGAGTGTTGAAGTCTCCTAGAATGAATGCATTGCATTCTATATCCCCTTTTAATTCTGTTAGTATTTGTTTCACATATGTAGGTGCCCCTGTGTTGGGCGCATAGATATTTGTACAGGTTATATCTTCTTGTTGGATTGACCCCTTAATCAATCTGTAATATCCTTCTTTGTCTCTTGTGACTTTCTTTGTTTTGAAGTCTATTTTGTCTGATACTAGTTCTGCAACTCCTGCTTTTTTCTCCCTATTAGTTGCATGAAATATTTTTTTCCATCCCTTCACTTTTAGTCTGTGTATGTCTTTGGGTTTAAAGTGAGTCCATTGTAGGCAGCATATAGATGGGTCTTGCTTTTTCATCCATTCAGTGACTCTGTGTCTTTTGATTGGTGCATTCAGTCCATTTACATTTAGGGTGATTTATCTATAGGTATGTACTTATTGCCATTGCAGGCTTTAGATTTGTGGTTACCAAAGGTTCAAGGTTAACTTCCTTACTATCTAAGAGTCTAACTTAACTCACTTAATATGCTATTACAAACACAATCTAAAGGTTCTTTTTTTTCTCCTTCTATTTCTTCCTCCTCCATTCTTTATATATTAGGTATCATATTCTGTACTCTTTGTCTGTCCATTGATTAACTTTGGGGATAGTTGATTTAATTTTGCATTTGCTTGGCTATTAACTGTTCTACTTTATTTATTGTGGTCTTATTACCTCTGGTGACAGCTATTAAGCCTTAGGAAGACTTCTATAGCAGTCCCTCCAAAATACACTGTAGAGATGATTTGTGGGAGGTAAATTCTCTCAGCTTTTGCTTATCTGGAAATTGTTTAATCCCTCCTTCAAATTTAAATGATAATCTTGCAGGATAAAATATTCTTGGTTCAAGACCCTTCTGCTTTGTTGCATTAAATACATCATACCACTCCCTTCTGGCCTGTAAGGTTTCTGTTGAGAAGTCTGATGATAGCCGGATGGGCTTTCCTTGTATGTGATCTTATTTCTCTCTCTGGCGGCTTTTAATAGTCTGTCTTTATCCTTGATCTTTGCCATTTTAATTACTATATGTCTTCCTTGGGTCCCTTGTGTTTGGAGATCTGTGCACCTCCATGGCCTGAGATACTATAGCCTTCCTCAGATTGGGGAAGTTTTCAGCAGTTACCTCCTCAAAGACACTTTCTATCCCTTTTTCTCTCTCTTCTTCTTCTGGTACCCCTATAATGCAAATATTGTTCCATTTGGATTGGTCACACTGTTCTCTCAATATTCTTTCATTCTTAGAGATCCTTTCTTTCTCTGTGCTTCAGCTTCTTTGTATTCCTCTTCTCTAATTTTCTATTTCATTTATCATCTCCTCCACCATATCTAATCTGCTTTTAATACCCTCCATTGTGCTCTTCAACGATTGGATCTCTGACCAGAATTCATTCCTGAGTTCTTGAATATTTTTCTGTACCTCTATGAGCATGTTAATGATTTTTATTTTGTAATCCCTTTCAGGAAATTCATGAGATCAATTTCGTTTGAATCTTCCTCAGGGATTTTATTCATAATTTTACTTTGAACCGGGTTTCTTTGGCAGTTTGTATTTGTAGGTGGCACCTCTAGTGCCCAGAAGCTCTACTCTCTGGAGCTACCCAGCCCCTGAAGCAATGTTGGGGGTCGCAGGGGAGCAGTTTTGGTGCTTGGGGGTGAGGAAAGAAAGAGCTGTTTCCTGCTTCCCGGCTGCTATGCCTGCCTCTACTGCCAGAACCAGTGGGCCAAGCACACAGTTATAAGCCTCTATGCTTTGCATTTGTAGTTGCTGTAGAGGGGCTTCCCTCTGGCTGGCCTAACGCCAGGGTAGGGTTTGCCAGTTTGCGAGCCAGGTGGGACTGGCTGGCAGAAAGGCACAGTAGTCTGCCTATAACTAAGGGTGTCCTTTGAGGTGTGTAGCCAGCCAGTCAGGTAGCTGGAGCTCCTGAAGATCGAGAAAGTTCCCAACCTGGTGGGCAGAGTGCACCTGGACAATTTTGCCTACCTGTCCTTTCTCCTGAGCAGTAAGCTCTGTGCAGTCCTTGCCCCTTTAGCAGCCCTCTTGCTGTTAGG
Organism: Smutsia gigantea; assembly: GCA_032199065.1. NCBI lineage: Eukaryota > Metazoa > Chordata > Mammalia > Pholidota > Manidae > Smutsia > Smutsia gigantea. The sequence continues at coordinate 43,927 of JAVSCE010001215.1, forward strand.
AAGTCTCTTAGACTGCCTGCCTTTCTTTTGTCCCAGAGCAGCTGGATATGGATCTCTGCTTTCCACAAGTGGCTGAAATCTCAGTCTCTCCAGGTATTCTGCCTGTCTAAGCTTTCCAACCCCCTAATCACAAGAGTACCATGTAAGCACCATGAAATGTAGGTTTGTGCTCCCAGAGCAGATCTCTGGAGTTAGGTATTCAGCAATCCCAGGCCTCCACTCCCTCCCCACTCTGTTTCTCTTCCTCCCACCAGTCAGCTGAGGTCAGGAAAGGGCTTGCGTCCAGCCAGGCCACGGCTTTGGTATGTTACCTGTTCTGTGAGGTTTACTCTTTTCTCCAGGTGTATGCAGTTTGGCACAGCTCTCTTTCCTGTTGCTCTTTCAGTATTAGTCGTATTAATTATGTTTTCATATTATATGCGGTTTTAGGAGGAAGCCTGTGTCTCCCCTCTCATGCCACCATCTTTAATCCCTTCTCCTCATGTTTGTCATTTTTAAGTTTTAATCTATTAAGTAACCTGAGCCATGTATTGCAACTGATTTCATAGTTTGTTTTAGTGTCAATGAAAATTTATAGGGTCTTTATTTTTAGGTATGCATTAAATAGTATGTATGTAAACAAAATACTAAATGATACGTTGGCTCTTTAAAATAAGTGAAGAAATAGAGCAGCCTTCTGGTTTACTTGTACTGCTTTATGGAGTTTATAGTGTAGACAGATTTTTTGTTTTTTAAAGGTAAGTATATTACAAATGACAGATAATTGGCTCTGATATAACAGAACAGCAGTTCCTTCTCATCAGTTTCTACCTTTAATTAGGAAGTTTATCTATTGGTAGGTGTGAATTCTCTCATCCCTTTTATATGTTTTACAGGATATCGCAATTGTTGAGTGACAAATATTTGATGTTAAAAAACACAGTAAATCCCTGATTATTGTAGTCAGGCAGTTTCACACTTACTAGCTATGTGTTATTACTTTAATTACCTCATTAATATTGTCAAAATAATTTCTCTGAGCCATGGTTTCCCCATCTTTAAAATAAGGATAATAATTGATTAGCCTGGGGTTGACATTTTTGACATTGTATTTAACATCCATAGAAAAATATCCAGATTATATTATAAAACCAGTATAATTCTTATAATAATTTGTCTTAGGTTTCATAGTAAGGAATAAAGGAATGACTTTGCTTATATTATGTTTCATGAAAGCAATAGTTTGAGAGATGATTTTCCATAGCTCTTCACCCAATTCTCTCAGTTGGCCACAGACATTTCAGCGATGCTTGCATAGTCTGGTAGGGAAGGGAAGAGAAAGTATTCCAACTATTAAGTACCTTTAGCAAAGAAAGATATAGCATAAAACACACATGCTATAGAACCTAATTGTCTCCAGAAGTTTTAAGGAAAAATTGGCAGCTCTAGAGTGAAGTGGGAGAATTCCAGTGAAATAATTTGACTTTCTATTCTTTTACCGACTTACTCTGTTACCTTACACGCATTCCTTACCCTGTTTATGTCCTATTTTCCCATGTCTAAACAAAGGTGATGTTATTATTACAGATATCAGAATAGTTTGAGGAAGATTTAGAAATAATTATTTGAGCAACAGCAAACAAAAAGAATATAGAATCCATTCATTACAGCTGGATGATCCTCAAAGATCCTCAGCAAACTTCTCCATTTTGTAACTAAGCAGACCATGGCTTGGGTTAAAGGAGACAACGGCTAGTTGGTAGAGGGTCTGGTTTTATGTGCTTTGTCTACTCTCCTGCATTTCTGTTCTTGCCTTGGGTGTACCTCTGATCTGGCCTAGTATATTGTAATGATGATTTAATAGATAGTGTCATGAAAACTAAAGGCATTTTGGTTTGAATAAATAAAGCCAAAAACAGAAATTAAAAGTGTTCTAATGCCTAAATACTAATGAAAATACAAACTGGTAGAAAATCTCATAAAAAATAATAGGTTTGAAGGCATAGTCTTGTCTTTCAACATTATGCAACATTTATTCACCAAATTATAGTCTCTTTAATCAAATCTCACTGCCTTTGAGTATCAACACTTTATGTAAACCATTTTTAACTTGAGTTACTCCTTCCCTGTTTTCTTAAATAAGAAGTCCCAATTTTCTTGCTTCTTGATGCTTGAGTAAATCCTACTCATTCCATGGTACTGAGATATTGCATGATACTGTGTCCACTTTATGGATTTTTCTGGATCTTCTAGTTGGTGGTCAGCTATTATGGCTGCTGCTTTAATGCTTCCTTTTAATACTCCTTTTCTCCATAAGTTTGCTTCAAGGAATCATTGTGTTTGGGAAAAACCTAAGTAAGTTGATTCAGTAACAAAATGACTTTGAATCAGTATGACTCTGAATGAGGGTCGAAGAAATGTAAATACCGGGTTTAATTGTGGGGTTTTTGATCCTTATCTCCAAGTATAAGATTAGTGACTGAAGAGACTCCACAGTCTCAGCTAATGTGATGAGTCAGTAATTAAAACACATTCACATTGAATCTGTTTCTTAAACTGTGGATCCACTGGATAAACACAAAAATTTCCCACTTACTTGGTGTTACTTGAAAATGCAATGGGGCAAAATTTGTAATTAAAAAAATGAGGCAAACCTGTTTCAAATTTAACCCATATCCATTCCATCTCACCTTGAATAATTGTTAAAGCCAATGTCTGTTCAGAGTCTTGGGGCTACACTGTGAATACATATCACTGTTGTTGACTCAGTACTCAGGGTCTAAAAAAACAGTACAGATGTTTCTTTGGAAGCAGTGACTTATACACCTATCAATCAAAAATCGTGTTCTCACTGTCATGACACAATATTATGAAAACTTGGCTCAAGATCTTTTATTGTGTCAGACATCTGAACACTCATTTCCCTTAGCAGAATTGGTACAGGCTTGTTATTTATTGTCTTACATTTTGATTAAACAGCTAGATGTTATATTAGTAATTATCAGGAAAAAACCTTAAATTTATAAAAATACTATTTTTTTTCCTCAGAGGAAACAAGTAATGAATAAAAGCTTAAATAATCTGTGGAACAATTTAATCTCTGCATTCAACTTCTGTACTATTATTTAGGTAAAATTAATTCTTGGAAGAAGAATCAGTGTGAGACTTTACATTAATTTAAAACTATGTATGAGTAGTATGGTCATGTGATTTACAACATACTGACTGTTTTTATTGCACCAGAAGTTCTTCCTCAGTGCTCTCCCTCCACTCACCCTGCTTCATGTAGATGTTGATACTGAATAAAGATCCCTGTTCACCCAGTTGCATCCAAAGGATGAATTGCCACATGATTAATTAGAGTTGCATTTTGAATAGATGTATTTGGATAGTCTCTGTTTCTCTAGGAGAGGCAGGCATCTTCAAAGAGGCCATTTACAATTAATTCACACATAAATCTACAATTTAATTTGCTTTTTTCTGAGATTAATCAGAACATTAGTATGCTTCATGAGTGTTGGAAGTGATGTGACTCTAACTTCTTTTTTATAAAGAATGTATTTTTTCAAGTTACTTTTCCTTGAATTGTCCGTGTTTCTTTGCAGATAATACATATGTGTCAAGTTCAGAAAATGATGAAGATGTATTAGTTACTACAGAGCCAATTCCAGTGATTTTTCATAGAATAGCAACAGGTAATAATAATACAGTTTTTTTATTACAGATTATATTTTCTTGATTATAGGTAGCTTTGTTTTTTTGTTTCTTTTAAGCCTTATAAACAGATACTTATCTTTAGCATCTGTAAGTCTGGTTCTCCATACAAATTTTCTATATCTAAAGTACAATAGTTTGTTAACCAGTTTCTTAAATGCATAAATGTACAGTACTTTAAAAAAAGTTCTGTTGAAATGTATTGTGTTGATGTTTGCTTTTGTGAAAATATTTCCATGTGTCATGACACTGCTAGACAAACTGAATATTTAAAAACATACTTAAGGCAATGTAGATCCCATAAAGCATAATGAGAGCGGAAGAAATCTGTATATTGACATTTAATTTGACCATATTTTTATGGGAAATGAAAAATCAGAATAGCTTGTATATTGTGTAACTCCCAAAAGCATAATATAATTTCAAAATATCCCTTACCTCTGCAAAGGAGAAAATCACATAAGGGATGTTTTTCTACTGAAAACTTTGAATGTTTGGTAAATAGTATATTGAAAACTAAAATAATTTTTTAAATGCAATTTTCTTCTAGAATTAAGAAAGACAAATGACATTAACTGTTGCCTGTCTATAAAATCCAAATTGCAGAAGGAAAATGGTGAGGTATGTAAAATTATATTTCATATTTCTTCAAAACATTATAGATATATTTTAAATTTACTATACATAGTTAATAATCAGTTTACTGTCAGATTTACAATTTACGATCAGCTTGTAGTTATTTAGGTTATAACTGCATATAGTGAATGAACCTTAAGGCTTAGGGACTTACTGGGAAGGGGTAGTGGCCTAAAATTAACTCTGAGAAGGGAACTCCCTTTGAAATAATAGAAAGAACATCTGGTTTAAATCTAAATAAAATGCATACAAAACCTAACTTATTCTCTGTATTTTCATCAAATATGTAAAAGGCTAGAAACATGAAACAACTGTATGTGGCTATACATATTTTGGTGAGACACTTAAAGTTTCATTTGTAAAAGATAATCTCTTTAGCTAAAGTAGCACAGAGATTGTGTATAGTATTATTGTCCAGTGTTAAAACTATAACAACAAACTCATCCCCTTTCCTCTCCTTTAAAAAATTTACTTGAATTTGTAAATACTGGGACATAAAAACAAATGAGCGCAATGGGACCAACAGTTCCTTACTTTTAAAACTATGCACTGAATATAACTCTCCCTTCCTCTTGGTGTTGTACATTTATTCTGCACTGGGAATCACTGAGCCATGCTGTTCCTAAAACCAAAAATTGTTAGCATTTTATTAAACCCAGGTCCCCTTTTCTAGGTCTTTTGTTTTCCTTAAGAATTTGTTTTTTTGTCTAGAATTAAGGGAGATGACAAAATACTGGATAAATAGATTCCTGTGTCTAAAGGAAGCTTCTTTTCTCCTATTATTTTAACAGGGCCAGAGATAGGAATGACCCCCATTAGTCACTTCAGAAAAATGTTCATTGTTTGCACTTCAGACACATAACAGAAGGTGGTTCAGTTAATTAGAAACTCTGACTTCGAAGTTCAAGCATATTTAATTAAATATCCTTTTGAAATCTGAAATCTAAAACAAGTAATTTCTATATTCTGAAAGTTCTTTTTATAATATTCATATTTATTTTCATAATTGGATTTTTATATTACTGCATTCAAAGGGTCTTTCTTTCATACCAATTGTGTAGAGTTGGCAGTAGAAGTGAGAATAGTCTGGGATAAATAATGCTAAGGAACTTTTCAATAAAAAATTGAATAGGCATGAACTTGTTGGATGCTTTCTCAGAACAAAACCAAAGTTGTAATTGATAATAAATAGTTTTTTATGTACATCAAATATTGTGGTACAACTCAGAATCAACAAAATAGAACTCTTAAAAAAGTTGTACATAGAGCTTACTGCATCCACAAAATTGTCTCTTACTACCAGAAGTATCCAGGTACTACACCAAGGGTCTTTTTATGTAAAGCACAGGTAATATGCACAAGACCTACCTGTTACAGCCACTTGGCTGTTTTGCTTTCAAAAGTTGGCAATTAGTTTGACCATTAAAATTGTTTTCTATTGTTTTAAGGAGTCAAGACAAAACAGTACAGTGGAAGAAGATTCTGAAGGTGATAATGATTCTGAAGAGTTTTATTATGGAGGACAGGTAAGCACACCAGTTCCTCCAAATATCTACTCTCAAAGAGAGCAATAGCCATTGATGGCCTAGTGGAAGTCTGTGCTTATGATCTAAGAGTCCTGTGCATTGTTCAGGGCTGTGTAATTAATGAGGAAATCTGTATAATTTATCTGTTTCTCGTTTTCTACACATTTTCAGAAATTAAGGTTACTTTTGCAGTTCTTTGACTGTAATCATTCATTTACATTGAAGTTGTTTTAATTCAGTACGCACATTTTGCAGACAGCATTTAACTATGCTTTCGAATTTTATATTTCTTAAGCATACTGTGCTCAGTCAATATTTTGAATTGATGACACTTCTAACAAAAGCATGGATTAATAGTTCTAAACAGACGATTGACCTTTATAATAATTGATGAGACCTAATTATTGCACATCCTTATTATTGTATTTAATGTCTTCAGTTTCCTCTTATACTAATGTAAAGTGTTTGTTGAAAATCGTTGTGAAGAAACATCATAATTTATACTCATGAAAAGGGCATAGCCACGTGTGTGTGTGTGTGTGTGTGTGTGTGTGTGTGTGTGTTTACATACATAGATATACACAAAAGAATTTATTATACTTTTTCAGGGTAATATTACAGTTCATTTTAGGCTTTGGCTATATAAGGCATCTTGTTCTGTTTCTATAAACTTCTTGATCAAATATGCTTTATAACTTGGATAGTATAATGGGAAACTAGTATGTTACAGAAGTGCTTTAAAGCCAAAGTTGTTATTACATAAAAGAATGCTAATCAGTTTATTCACTCAGAATCAAAATCAGTAATTTGTAAGCCAATCATACGCAAGATAGTAGAGGTACAGATGGAAATAAAAGTAGGTTTCTTCTCTCCAGAAATGCTTTTTTAGCAAGGGAATTCTTTTCCTAATGATTCTTTCACCACTGTAACACTTTAGCATCATGTAAAGTAACTCTTCCAGTTTTGATTTTTGTTTACATAGCTAATTTTTATAGAGGGGAAATAAATGCTTTTCACCAGTCTGGGAGTTTTTCAGATCATCTGCTAGATGTTCATTTACTTCTTTCAATGTTTGCATTTTCTTCCTATCAAAGTAGTCTAGTTTTACTTTTTAAGCTTGATAAATTACACCAGACATATTTGAACTGAGGAACTTTAGTGAATCTACTGCTGCATTATCTGTAGTTTTCAACGAAGTTGGAAGATATCCATGGCAGAACCTAGAGGGTGACCTGTCCAGGAGCTGGTTTGTGTTTGATTCTTCTGCTTCTCCTCACCCCTCAGTCACCTCACACCATCTCTTTGCATCAGGTGAACTATGACGGGGAGCTGCACAAACACCCTCAGCTCGAGGCTGATTTGTCGGCAGTGAGAGAGATCTATGGGCCACATGCAGTTTCTCTCAGGTAAATAATGCCTCTGTGAATAAAATGTAAAATTACTTTTAATTTTAAAAGTGAATCATTTGTAACAACTCCATTCAGATGGAGCTTTTTAAGTGGAAATTTTCTTGGGCTGAATTGTATTTGAAAGTATTTGAGAGAGATTCTATTGTGTATAAGACTCATCTTCTACAAAAGGGCATATTTATGGCTGTATGGATTTTTTTTTTGTACATGTGGTTTAACATTACATTAAAATTTGGACAGTTAGTTTGATAAAATACCAGACTTAAGTAGTGTCATAATCAATTCCTGTTTTAGATTTGGCTAGCTGGGCCTGTGGTGTTATCATCAATCAAGGACACATCCTCGTGAAAAATAAATCACGCACAGCCACCAGTAACCAAATCCCATTGTGATATGGGATCAGTTCCCCCAAAAAAGAAAGGAAAAAAGACATCACTTTACACAGTGTTTGAGTGATAATGTATTTTTCTCTGCAGTTACTTAATATCTTATTTGGTGACGAATTTCCAGACCATTTTTTACTACTTTTTCTCATTCAGAAGATCCCACTATCTTTATTTACCTTTCTTTTCTCTCCTTAAGAAAAATACTTCTGCTGTCACCATATTAGTTTCCTTTCATGAGTCAGATGTGATCATTTCAGCCTCCTGTTCTTTTATTTGGGCGTCTCCAAGTCTCCATAGCATTGCAGACTCCTCTGACGAACTGATCTCAGTTCCAGTCTCATCCAACCCCAAACGGAATTGTCCTGTTCTCCAAATCCAAGTCCTGGGATATTCCCTCTTGACTTTGGGCGTTGGCACAAGCAGTTCTCTTAACCATGGAACACTTCCCTCTCGACCCTCATTGCTGTGTTCATTCACGCCCAGTTCAAAGTTCAGCTTTTCTTTTGAGTTTTACTTGAATCTCCAACAGATAATTTTTTTTTTTTATTGTGGAGTGGATGGAGCAAGCTCCTATTCCATCTCCCTGCTCTAAAAAATCCATTTAATATATTGTCCTCGGATAGAGGACATATCAGATATTAAACTGATAAAACAGATACTACACTTGATCTTAGCCAAAAGGCCGAGAAGCGATCAACAGATTAATTATTCTGCCCTCTGGACTCCCATCACGTATGGCTCTTATCCTATTTATTATACTTCTCGTGTCCTGTCATTATTGGTTTGCTTCTCTGCCTCCAGACTCAGAATTCTATGAATGTTGGGGCAGCACGCTTTTTTGTTGTTTGCTGTATTTTATTTGGGTTCAGTTTTTAATCACACTTGCATTCCAGTACTTAGCAAAGCACAGGGTGTATGTGGAATACCGCTGCTGGATTCTTGACTTTCTCAAGAATTGCAGTGGTGAAAGGCATTTGCATTATATGGTCGCATTCTTTTCAGTGGACATGCCAGATTCTGACAGAGCAAGCAAATACTGTTAGTTGGGAAGCATATGACACACTTATAGTGATTAATTGCCAAATGTTTCATTTTTAACTGCAGAAACAAACTCAAAACCACCTGTAGCCTAAATAAACTGGGGTTTGGTATACCCCACTCACGGAGGTATACGGGGCTGCAGTGGTGTGAGAGTGATTGGGATTATCCTTGGTAAAGGAAATCTTTGCTGTTTTCCAAGTTTTAGCAAATTAGCTACAATCATTTCACAGTTGATCTCTACTGTGGCTCCAGGGCAGGGAATCTGGATATTCAATAAGTGTTTTAGAATGAAGAGATGAAGGCAATAGATACTTACCAATAAAAGTCCAAAACAACAATTGATTTTTTTTAACTTTGGTCAAATTTTGCCTGAAAGCCTAAAACTTTAACCACAGTAATTTAACTCCCTCTCCCCCACTTAAAAAAAAAAGTGTGTGCAATATAATTAATCATACAATACAAATCTAGAATTCAGCTTCTTTTCATTTGAAATATGTATTTTTGCTTAGAAGGTTACCTTAGAACACGTTGATTGCTTTTATAGGTGAAGTTTTTTTTAACACATTTTACATGCTTATGTAGGCCCGGGTCATACTGTCATGTATGTCTGAAATTTTTTGTTTCTTCACCATATATTAAGCATCTATGATAATCTCTGTTAATATTTTTTCATTATTAATAAAATTATTGATAATATCAGTTGTTAAAATTAGGTAAATATTTGGAATTTCAATCAAATGAAGTATCAAAGTTCAAAATGGTTTTGATTATTTTACCCTTGCCATTTCACTTACAACTTTTAATCCAGCTTTAAATCTTAATGAATGCAAGCCATGTTCTTGCCTGCTCTAGATTTTCTGTAGCTACAGAGGATGTTTCCAGAATAAATAACCTCCCAGAGGCCTCATGGTAAAAAGGTGAATCACAGCAGGATAAGTCTGATTTAGTTAAAATAAATAAGAGTGAATTTACTGTCTAGTCTCAAATACTGAGGCTTGCACACATGGGAAAAGTAGTTAGGCCTAAGGTCTTAGAATCATCTTCCTTGCAAAGTTCTAAGTCTATTGAAAACAGACTGTTCTAATTAGCTGTTCTTTCACTTAATTGAGGTTTATAAGAACTTAATGGAGTTTGAAGAGCAAAAGTACCTCAGTATGCATAATAGGCTATTTGGTGTCATTTTTTTTATTTGACGTCTAATGAGAAAGGCAGCTAAGCACATCTAAATTCTACGTAAGAGATGGAAAGAACTGAGAGTGCCTCCACTGAGGCAAAGCCCTCTTTAAGTAGGTTGAAGGAGAATACAGAAAAAGTGACTGATGATAAATTACATAGGTACTTTCAGCTTTACATGGCCGTATCAACCAAAACAGAGTACTGGGTGTGTTGAACCACACTTGTAAACACTGATGACAAATCTGATCCATAGGCTTTTGTATATGAAGTGAATTCAGTCTCTAGGGGAACATTATTAACCCTATGATCAGTCTGAATATGTCTCATCTTGAATCATGCAACCAAGTAAGAGTATTTTTATGTTTTTCATTATAAACATACTCCTATAGCCATGTTATTTACAAAAATATATTTATTTTATCAGTGCCATCTGGAAACAATTTGAAGTTAATATGTTTAGGAAGGTAAGGAATTCCAGTCGCAAATAAATGACTTGGATCATTTGCTTATGCTGTTTCATACTTGAACCCCATATAAAATATCTTTTACTTTATGACCATACCATCTTCCATTTTAAAAATTGAAGCCATGGGTAATATTCGAACCTTTTTATTGTGACTACTGCTTAATGTAGGTTGGACATTTGAAGACTGACTGTTCAGCATTTCAGTCACTTGCTGTGGGTAGATGACTGTAATAGGGCCTTTTGGAGTTGAGGTTTTGGAAGACAGCATGCTGAGAATTTAAGGCTGGAGGCCATACTACTATATTCAGGCCCACCACCCAAACATGTATCTCCTAAAGAAAAGAGAGAGAAAGGGAAAGAAAGAAAGAGCCACATAAGTCAAGATGGACCACTTAATTTCTCTGGATTTCTGTGTTTCTGTTTGTAGTGGCGAGTAGGACTAGTTACAGGTCTTCTGGTTCTCCTCTTCTGGCACATGGTAGGTTGTATTTCCCCGTCCCTTTCATTGTTAAGAGAGGACACACAACTAGCTTTGGCCACTGAAATGTGAGCATAAGTGCCAGTGCATGAGCTCCCTTATCCCCTTGACTGCGTCCCTGTGCACCGTTGAGTGACTGCAGTGAGCGGCATCCTTCCTCCCGATAACCCTGCAGGGTGAGTGAGAGATAAATCCTTTTTATTGTGAAAGAACTTGAGATTTTGAGGATGTTTCTTAATACATCATAAATTAACCTACACTGAAATACGTCATTCATCAAAAGAAGATCCTGGGCTGGACATTTGTAATGTCCTTCCCAGAATATTGATTCTCCCATCTCTGCCTTCTAGAGTCCAGGGAAATAACAGTCTGACTCTGAAAACCAGGGGAAGTAGTGACAGGCGGCACATGGGAGAAAGGAACAAATGGGAGACTCTTTTCCAGAACCACTGGCCTCTAATCTAGGTGGAAGCTTCAGAAGTCAGGTCCCAGTCAGTCAACTCTGCTCCCAACACCTGTACTTTCTTCCAGCAAAGTCAAGGGTTTTTAAGCTGAGGGCAGAGGTGTAGCAGCTGTGTAGACTATACCTCTCTAAATGCTCTTATTCCTTGTGGGTTTCCTTTATCTGCCTCTGCTTTTTAAATTCTTCTCAGCCCTTGTTGTCCTTGAGAGAAATTTACAGCTAATTTAGATACAGTCTTGACAATGCTTCAGTCTGCCAAGATATCATCCTAACTACTGAGTTTGCGTATTTCTTGGCCCATTCACAAATGTCTCCCCCACACTAAGCAGAACACACACATCGAGTAGGCCTGCTGAGACAGACGCTCAAGCTGTTGAATTCCAGATGTCATAGGAGGGGTATATTTTGTTCAGAAAATATATTACTTCAGAAAATGTAACGGACCAGTTGTTGAAAGTAGGTATAAGTAAATAGCAATAGAAGTTTATTTCCCAAGAACCTGTTGTGCAGTTTCATGTGTGTGTGTCTATACATATAATTTCTTAGGCAGTTAATAAAGGAAGGCTAGATATCTAAAATATATTTTTATACCAGCACAGTCACTGCCTATTTTGGTCACACAGTATTATAAAATATCTCAACAACATAATGAATAGAGAAAAGAGGACCAACACGGATGGCCTAACATTTAATACGTTGTGAGATGGTATGTTATGTTTCTTTAATGAGGATGTTGTATTGATTAGTTCCATTAAGAAAATAGGAAAATGAATTGCCAGAATTCTAGCAAATAATGCCTTCAAAAATATGTTCATAGAAGAATATATTTCACATATACATATTCTGAAATGAACTAGGTTGTATGTAAATATCCAAAATCAAATGATGTGGTTTCAAGATACGTTGATTCAAAGAGTAGCTCAGATGTCCGGAAATTTGTGGAGCAGTTTTTTTCCAAACCCTCAGTTCCAGAGTAAAACAATGGCATCAGATAATTTCTGTGTTGTTTCCCTTATCTTAAAAAAGTATTCAAGCTGAATTTGATGTCATCTTTTTACAGTGAATAAATATAGGCAAATGCATGAAATTATTTGGAGTTATTATAAAGCCAACATGGCATTCAGGACACAATCAAAATATCTTGCTGTACAATTCAATTTGCATTCATATTTCAAGCTTTCGTCTTGATTCTGCATTTGCTATTCATAAGTTCCCCGGCCACTGAAAGTTATTCAGATATAGAAGCAATCGTGATGACAGGGTCGCTGCATCTGGACAAACTGTAATCAGGCTTTGAAGTGTCGCAGCGGGAAATGTGAAATTACTGGCATTGAATAAAAAGGGCATCACAACGAAAATTGGTTTGCATATACACAGTGTTGTTGTGAATTCTTTGAAGTGTGGCATAAAAACAAAAAGTGTAACTATTTACAGATCTACACCTGCAGAATCGAGTTAATTGCAAACCGTTAATGCCTCTGCCTCCTTAAAATTCTGTATTTGTGCTCTGCTGTGGTGAAGAAGAGCATTTGTAACCCTCTATTTCCTTTTTTTTTTTTTAAGAAATAAATGTTACTGTTAGAAATTGGGAAGATACTAAATGTGTAACCAAGAAAGTGTTGAAGAAATATGAAGAATAATTTAAAATTCACATATTAAAGGTTTTAAAATAATGTATGTCACATTTTGATCACGACTTGGTGATACACCGTGTTAAAGTGGCCTGGAAAACTATTTATGAAGTAAATAGCCGAGGGAAGGTTCTTACTGATTTTTGTTATTTCTGACTCCTTGCCCATCATAAATAAATCCAACAAAAGTTACTCTCCCTTACAAAACTGGCAGTGATGGGAGAAAAAAATATGTCTGGTGAAGAGGAGGATGTGGGAAATGGTCACTGTGATGATGACCTTGCTGGTGTGATTACAAATTGTTAGAACCTTTTGAAATTGTAATTAAGCAATATAAAGAGTCCCAAATACACTGTTTCTTCACTCAGTAATCCTAGAAATTCTATGAGAAGACAGATGCATGTAGAGTTTTATCTGGAGGGCTATTTCTTAGTGTAAAAAAAATTCATAAGCACCTTAACGTTTTATTATACGATTATTGTTATGCAAATACACCCATTTATTTAACTTTACGATTTAAAAACAATAATGTACAATAAAGAAAATACTGATTATAGAAGAGGTGAAGAGCAGCCCAAAAATCTTTCTGTACCATATTATCTTTATATATGAAAGAGACTGGGATGAGATCTAAGCAAAAAAATGATTTCTCAGTGGGGTTATTGAAAGTTACTTTTTTCTGTTTTTCTGTGTCTGGTATTTTATAAAATGAGCCTGTATTATCTTTGTAATGAGAAAAAGTAGATGTGTTTTTAGAAAATAAATTACATTTTTTGTAAAAATAAGTCTTACCCATAATCTAGAGTTAATATATAAATACTCCTTTTATTTTCTGGTTCCTATTTCTCTTTATTAAAAAAAAGCATTTCAGTCATATGTTTTTGGTAATCTATCTGCTTGCTCAGTTAATATATTAAGAACACTTCCCTTGGGATGATAGTAAATGTTTCATATCTTTAATAATGGGAAAATTCTTTCATCATGGCAACATGCTCTAGTTTAAGTATTTCCTTATTATTCAGTATTCATTTTTTTCCAACTTCTGTGCTTACACACGTTTTTCTAGGTAAAAGTACACTTATTTGTTACAATTTTCTTGGGAATGCTTGTCGTCAGGGCCTCTTCACCCCACTGAAATGTCTCACTGAAATGTCTCTTCAACATCATTAGTCATCTATCCTCATCATCACCTTTACGGCTCTTTCTTTTAACCTGCCTAACAGAAGATATTTGAATTTTTATATTTATTATGAATAATTTGCTGATGTTAAGGGTCAGCAAAATATGACCCTTGGGCTATGGGGCCTGTTTTTGAATAGCCTGTGAGCTACACACGGTGCTTCCTTTTTTAAAGGGTTGCAAAAAAAACAAAACAAAAACAAAGAGGGAATATGTGACAGAGAATCTATGTGGCCTGAAAAAGCCTTAAATATTTACTATCTTGACCTTTACAGGAGAAGTTTGCTGAACCCTGGACTAGAGGCATAGAAGAATGGTTCATTTGATTGGTCCTAATTCTTGTCAATTATATTTGTGTCTGTATAATTTCATAACTAAATTGGCTTATTTTTTATCTAAATTTGCCTCTCACCTTAAGTTTGCATATGGTTATAAAGTTTCTTATTCTTTATGAATAACACAGATGCTTTGATTCATTCAGTGTTTTAAAATTAATTCCTATGTGAATAATTTTTATTTTTGTTTTTATATAATCTTTAAAAATATTACCATGAAAGAATAAAAATAAAAATTTCATAAATAATGAAATATGCAATATATTTTGATATCTTTTTAAAGGGTGAATAGAGAAAGCACAGATCCTGAGTGACTGTATTCTAATATGTTGCTTTTTTGGGCATGGACATCAAAAACCAAGAAGACCCCCTAGATTTCTTTATTATCAAATTACATAAAATCTTTTAATCATAAAAAATTATCTCCTCAGAACCCTATGCAAGTGCCACCATATTAGCTTTACTTGAACATATAATACACAACAGTCTTCACTGAGTACTTGCTGTGTGCCAGATGCTACACACAGTTCTGAAGTTGGACGTGAATTCAACGCCTGACTTCAGCACTGACGTGTCTGTCCTTTGGCGTCTTGTTTCACCTCCCTCAATCTCAGTTTTCTCATTTGCAAGTTTGGATAGTAATAGTATCCTCACCATGAGGCTATGATGAGGACCTAAGGAGATTATGCATTAGTGTTTGACCTGATTTACAGCACAAAGTGATAATTTATTGAATATTGAACCAGTTAGGCACCTGCTTAAGTAAATAGGTATCCTTGTCATAAGGTTGTCATGAGGACCTAATGAAATCATCCATTAATGTTTGACCTGGTTTCCAAAACCAAGTGATAGTTTATTAGATACTAAACCAACTAAGCACTTGCATAAATAAATAGTTACATGTTTTCGAATCTCGACTTTGTTACGGAATGATGGTAGGTAACTTATGTCATTACTCTGGGCCTTCGTTAATGAGTTTTAGTTGTAGATGGTGGTCGTCAATAGTGCACTGTGATCACATGTACATAAAATCCTTTGAACAGTGTCTGGCACGTAAGTGCTCAACAAATATTGGACATTAACTTTTATCATTTCAGTTATATCTTTAATTTTCTCCCTTACTATGTATAGCATTTGTGACTTTAAGAATTTTATAGAAATATCAAAAATACAGATGCTTGTATATGGAGAATGTAAAAAACTATTGATTGTATGTTCTTCTTTAACTTTTAAAATATATGCTTGTTTTTGTCACTACCTGGGCTGTAGGAAAAGTTGGTCTTCATAATGTCTTCATGTGGAACATACTGTTGTTAGTTATTTTAATTTTGATATATGCTGCCTGCTAAAGCACAGTGACATGTAAGTGGCAGAGCACCTGAATCAGATTCAGAACCGCTAATGTCGAACATGGCAGAATCATGGACCAGTAAATTATCCTCCATCCTGTCCCTATGCCAGAAACTCCTTTCTTGCCTATAGAAGCAGCTCCATCTGCAGAGAGCACAGTGAAGACAGAGAGGACATATAAGAAGACTGGTTAATCTGCTACTGAGAACTGGGGATGTTTGAAATTATGAACCAAACAAGTCTTGAATCTATGTATGCACATACATGTACATAAAGATAGATGTCTACATGGTATAATAGATCATAGAAGACAACATCCAACTAGACTGTTAGTTAATTCATTCATGTCCACAGTCACTTCTGAGCTGTCTGTGGGAATAATCAGGAATACAAGTTTGCAGTTGAATTTAACCCAGCACATTATCTTTTAAGAAAAATGAAAGAAATTAATGTTAATCTTTGCTTTCAGGGAATATGGAGCCATTGATGATGTAGATATTGATCTGCATATTGATGTTAGCTTTCTTGATGTAAGTATCAGTTTGTGCAATATGATTGGTATGTTTAAAAACATTTACTGGAAGAAATTTAACTTTAACTTCCCATAATACTATTAGTAACGTACTGACTTTGTTAAAGTGATTTATGAAGAAATACTTTAACTGTTTTAAGGATTTTATGTATATATATAGATATATATATATATATAGTGTTGGCTTTTTTAGCATCTTTTAGTATATTCTGAAACTTACAAGCTCTTATTATAGTATTTTCCTTATTTCTTAAGTTTCCACTTTTATTTTTCATATGTAGAAGGCACAAAGTAAGAGTACTTTGGTTTTCTTTTCATAAACTGGAAGGTTTTGAGATAGTTTGTAGGCCTTAATGATTGATGTATTTCTTCAAAATAAATTAATTTTTTTAACTTTTGTAAACAAATCAAGAGCTCTAGAAGATGACTAATTTCAAATATGTTTGCATAGGAGGAAATTGCTGTGGCTTGGGAAGTGATACGAACAGAACCTATAATTGTCCGACTACATTGTTCACTTACACAGTATTTGAATGGCCCAGGTTAGTTTTATTTCTCTATTTATCATTTTGTATATTAGTTGTGCATTGTGCATTAAGCAAAATTACTCTTTATTTGCTAGGTCTGAGCAGAATTGCAGCTACTTGATGATGATACTGTTGAAATATATTAGCATCCTAACAACAATGGTTTATTGCCAATATACAGAAACATACAATATTTAATTGTATAGATTCCATAAGTTGACAAATTGCTGTGAAATAATCACAATAAAAAATGAAAGAGAACTTTGCATATAGTAGAAGCTCAGTTAGCATATTTTGGGTTGCCCATAGATTTAATTATTTGTCTCTGATTCTGAAATTTAATTTTAATGTTTATTTATCTCACCTTTGATCACTGGTGAATTTAGCCTAATTAAATGTGATGTATTTCAGGTTTCTGAAAATGGAGACCTTAATAATATTTTTGTTTTCCAATACCTCAAGAGATGATTTTGCTGTATCTTAACTGGTTGCTATTTGCAGTGAAAGATCCTACTGTAAACTTTGCCAAGATGTACTGGATCAAAATGTTTGCCCCTACCCACTAACACACACACATACACTGTATTGGCTCATATTGTTACTGGATCAAAATGTTTGCCCCTACCCACTAACACACACACATACACTGTATTGGCTCATATTGTTACTGGATCAAAATGTTTGCCCCTACCCACTAACACACACACACACACACACACACACACACACACACACACACACACACACACACACTGTATTGGCTCGTATTGTTCCAGTTATTTACTGTTGCATATCAAGCCACTCCAAAACTTAGTGGCTTAAAACGACTTACTATCTCTCACTGTTCTTTGGGCTCAACCAGGCAGTTCTTGCTTGGAGTCTCACATGCCTTTTTAGTCAGAATACGGGTGGAGTTATGTTATATTAAGGTTCCGCTGGGCTGGATTCTCAAGATGCTTTACTTCAGATGGCTGGCAATTGAAGCAGGTGTCGTCCTGGAGCTCAGTTGGGGCTCTTAAGCAGAGTATCAGCCTTACACATGGCTTCTTCATGTGGCTTGGGCTTTTGGTAGCATGGTGAGTGGGGTCCAAAAGCAAGTGTTTCAAGCACCCATTCAATTTTATTCTGATGGTGGTTAAAAGAGAAAGAAGTCCTCATGTCTGAACTTTTTTAAATTAATCAGGGTTAGGAACAAAATTGGGCCAGGTCATCTCCACCCTGTCTCATGATCTCCAAAATCTACACAGATAAGGGATAAATAGAAATGTATAGGACTCGTGTGTACACTATTTTTAAGGTAGATGTATACACTACATTATGTAATATGTAATATATATATATACACATATAGAATTACGTATATGTATATGCATACACACACACATACATACATACACACACACACATTACTTTTCACTCTTTTCCTGGCTGATGGTTGAGCTTCAGCTCAACATCGTGACTGATTTTTTTTCCTTTGCAGTGCCCACTGTTGATGTTTTTCAGATTTCTACAAAAGAGCGATTTGGATTGGGACATCAGCTGAAAAAGTAAGTTTCCCAAAGAGCAAAAAATAAATTTCTATTAAAGACAACTGAGTTCTCAATTTGCTCCACCCCTCGCCCCCCTTTTATTCAACAGGAATGTTTTGAAGCAAGCTCTTCTGGAGAGGAAGGCTTGATTTGATGCTGAGAGCTGCATCAATAATTTAGTTGGCAGAGCTCACTTTTAGAACTGGGCCAAGTTCTTTCTGTCTGCCCCTCACCCTGCCCCATGTCCTTTCTCCTTCCTGCTACACATTCACCACCTAAGGAGGTTGCTGTGTCTCAAATGTGACCACCAGAAGAGGAAATAGTGTAAAATAGGAGCATTTATTACCTTTGATTTCCTCCCTGAGGTCACCTTGAGCTGACTGCTCCAGTTGGAGCTTTCTGTTCTGCAGGCAGCTGCCTTTGCATGACTTTTTCTGGGTTCTATTAGCATTGCCCTTTGCTCATTCCCCAGGGCCTAGAGGTGGTAACAGCTTGGTAGCCACTGGCCCTGGGCTACTGCACTCTCCTAGTTTTTATACCTATACTCCTGAAACATTCCTTTTTGTAAATAAGCCCTTAATTTCTTGTTTGGATATTGACTAATATATTGAGTGAATTTATATGTTATAAACACAAAATTATTGCAGTTGAACTGACTTTTAAAATACGGGCATGTACCTCAATTAGCTATAGTCAAAATATAAACTTAATAAATCCTATAGTTATCAAAATATCAGCTTAAAGAATTTATATTTATGTAGAATTCCTGAAGGACTATTTATTTTTTTGAACATGCAAATTTTGCTTCAATATAAATTTATCAAGAGAGATCATTAGATTACTGTATATTGGGCCTTCTCTAACGATGAAGTCCACATGTTCATCCTACTCTAAGTGGACATCATACACTAGCCTTCACTGAGCAGTGCTGTAAGAGAAGACACATTAAAACTTTTTATTTCATTTACTAAATAGGGAATTTTGTGGTCATTTTGCCTGAGACTATAGATGTAGAAGGAAGCTTTGTATGTGGTATCAAGGCTTGTATACATTATAAAAGTTGTACATATTACAGAGCTCTAGAATTATCTCAAGTTTTTATGACTTCATTGCTCAAATGTGAGTTATGTTTGACTTACGTATGAAAGGAAAAATTCTTTCAAATCCCCAGTTTTGGGTTTAAATATATGCATATAAAAATTAGATAACAACCCCTTAATGTTGAGAATTCTACATTTCTAAAACTAACTTCAGCTCATAACATGTTTATTAGCCCATTGTATTAGTGTTCCCTTTGTAAGGACTTGTCAGAGGAATTTTCTCAATTTTCTGTACTAGGATTAGATGTGCTTTTCCACTGCAATTGGTTTTGTTTTTCCAATTGGATATTGTTTCCTGTGTCAAGCCAAAATCTTCCAACAGGTCTTAGAGCTAAGCGGGGGCCTCCCCCTGTATTATGCCACCCAAGTTGGATACCACCTCACCTTGGCATATCTTTTTCTTTTTTGCTCCTGTGATTTTCTTCCCCCTCACACAGTTTTCTCCCTTGTTTTTTAACTTTTTAAAATACTTAGTAACTCTATTGTTTTTTTAGAGCAGTTTTAAGTTCATAGACAATTTTAGGCTCATGGAGGAAGGTACAGAGATTTTTCGTACAGCCTCTGCCCCCTGAGCGACACATGCATAGTTTCCCTATTACCAACACCTCCCACCAGA
This sequence comes from Smutsia gigantea, assembly GCA_032199065.1. Classification (NCBI taxonomy): domain Eukaryota; kingdom Metazoa; phylum Chordata; class Mammalia; order Pholidota; family Manidae; genus Smutsia; species Smutsia gigantea. Next base: position 64,000 of record JAVSCE010001215.1, read on the forward strand.
GGGGTAAGATGAGCCTGCCATTGACATGATTATCATTCACAGTTCATAGTTCTACTTAATGTACTTTCATAAGCCACCTAAGAACCTCTCTTTTTTTTTCTGTTTAAAGTGAAATGAGGTTGATCCAAACAAGACAAGAATTATAAAAACACAGAAGTCTAGGAATAAATTGCTTCCTATCCTTAATGGTATCTGAGTATGTCATTTGGGTTCAGAAAAAGAAATGATGTGTATAATTACAACTCTGAGAAATTAAGTAAAGCTGTGTTCCGTATTCACTGCTTAATCACCTTGTAAAATATGTAACATTTTATTAATACTTCCATCCAAATGTTTAACATTTTAAAAAAGTTATTTACTTGCAAGGGTAAGTTGTAGTTATGTGGAAGGTTTGGTATATGGGCTAGAACTTTTTTTGAAAAATCCTTGATAAATTTTAGTTTAATTTAGTTTGTTTCCTTAATTATAAGTGACTATGCTCATCAAGGTCTCTTATAATCTAAAATGGTAGGATTAAAAAATCTGATCTCATCCTCACAATAAGTCATAAGAGGAAATTAAAATGTAAAGAGGTTAAAAAAAAATGTAAAGAGGTTATTTTCCAGAAACATAAAGCAAGTTAGGAAGGTAGATTTAGAATCCAGCCCGTTTGTTATTGCTCAGGTTTGTTTTCAGCAAATAAGGAACACTCATTAAACTTTTCCTGTTGTAATTGTTTTATTGGGCCTGTCTCCGGCAACAAGGCAGTCTTATCAACGCCAGCAGCCGTAGCTTCTGTGGTGCCTCTTACATGTCAAGCACTATTCTGAGTGCTTTACAGACCTTAACTCACTTGATCTTCACAACAACCCTTTCAGGCAGGTACTGTTAATATTCACATCTTGTACATGATGAAAGCAAAGCCCAGAAATAATTAAGCAACTTGCTTAAGGTCACTTGATGAGAAAGTGGTAGAGCAAGAATTTGACTCCAGATCTCTACTTTGATCCCTCCACGAATCTGCCTCTCACACAATCCTCAATATTCCTTAACCTTGTATGAGACTTGGCATATATTTTCAGCACTGAATGAGTACTGGGAAAATGGGAAGTCATGGAGCCTGAGAGAAAACATCCAGGTGTAGTGCAGTGATTAACCTCATATATGGTATGTAGCATTCCAAAGGCTAAGCATAGAGACTATGGAAATAACCTTAAATTGTGTATGATTCTACGCTGCATTTGCATTGATCAAATTTAAAGGTTGTTTCTAAAAGGGAAAAGAAACTGTAGGTCTCCAGTATTACTTTAAATACATAAAACATAAAATTAGGTATAAACTCTCAATATGTTGAGTTTGCATTTATAAAATAGAATTCAATTCATAACCTAAGTGCAAATCACAAAGAAACAGTCAGATTTCAAATTAATACATTTAGTTTGATGTATGGCATTATCTTGCTGAAGCTGTTTTACCACCACAGTCTACTCTAGCGCATGTATCTCTTAAAGTCAGCAGGAAGAAAATTATGAAGTTGCTACATGTTCTCCCTTTTCTCTGTATGACCTTGGGACCTTTGTTCACTTAGTGGGTAGGACAGCATCTGGTCTTCACTTGAGGCAAACGTCTAATTTACCTTGAAGTGTTTTTTTCTTCTTTTTTCATTAACCAGTGGCAGTGGTGGTAGGTCTTGGTGCAAACACAACAGTAAACACAAACACTACTGTGAGTACTGAAATCTGGTGGCTGTCAGTCAGGAGGAAGTGGTCATCACACCAAATGTGCTTATGTGTGTGTTTCAGATTACCATTAAAACTAAACACAGAATAAATTTCTTATAGTGACCAGTTAACACCCACCCCCATTTTTGAATCCGAGAATATCTAGGGAAGTGGGTACCCAAGTCTAAGAATTATTGGTGTTGGATATTAAAATCATACTTTAGAATGCTAATATAATATGAAAATGGGAACAATTATAGCTATTTGGCTTATTTTTTGTTCCAATTAGCTTATCAAGAATAAGAGAAGCACTTGCTGGGTTTCTTAGGGAATGATACACAGGAATGGAGATTTTTCATAGCAGGGAAAGAATCTGAATCTGCTTGGTACAAAGGGTGGTGTCCTTGGATTTCTGGTTAGGTTTAGGTATAAGGATAAACGATGACCCTGTTATTACTGTGACATTTAAATTTGCTGAAATCTTGGGTGAAAATCTTTAAAAATTAAGTGTAAAATAAAAATTTGCCCTTGTCCTGAGCTCTAATGTGTATACTTGCTGCAAATTTGGAATCATTTATCATTGACTGCAATTTTATCCCCTTCTTCCTCACTACACCAAAATAGTTCCGTACATGGGTGTTTCCTCTGAACTCATCCAAGCTATCTGACTAAAGATTGGGGTAGCAAGTCTGAGTGATGTACTTCTGGCTACCTGAGTTAATTTGGTAAGACATGAGGATCTTGAGAAATTAATAATTGGCCTGGTGCTGAGAGTCATAGCTGTTCCTTTTGAATAACATATATTAACACAGGATCAAGCCATATTAAATAACATAGGTATTACAGCTCTACCACCTACTATGCAGGCTAATCTACACAGTTCAAGCAGATTTAATTTCCTTACCTCATTTGTGAAATGTGAAATAATAGCTACTTTTGGGGGCTTGTCCTGAGAATTAAAGAAAAAACTGTTTTCCTCCCTGGTGTTTTGTAAATAGTAACTTTTGGTACTATTTTCCTGTTTCAAAGGCAATCTGTGTTAGAACTAACAAAACAACATGAAAAGCAGGCAACGCTGAATTGACTTTTGAAAGAAAATGAAAATGTTTGATTTATTTGTATAATAATGTTTAATTGTAAAATTTTGTGTCTAGTCTACTTAAATATTAGCTTTAAGGGGTCTTCCTCCATTGCCCCTTGAAAGATGGAACACAGAGATGCTATCACAGCCTGGGATCCTTTTCAGAAAATAATGTGGTGTCTAAGTTCACAGCTGACATTCCTGAACTCCTTATCAGAAAACAATGATGTAATGATTTTGACTCAGAAAATATTGAGATCAGGAGTTACCAAATCAGATCAGTTACCAGATCAGGAGTTCCTACTTTTTATAGTAACTAACAATTTTTAGAGACACACGCATTTTTGAAAAACCATTATATTTAAAAATGAACTGGTTGTGCTGAAGACAAAATTTGCTGAGCCCCATAGAGTCAGTTTTACATGGTTTATTTCTACTTAGGATTTTCCTGTTTGATTTTTTTTCTTTCTCATGAAGAAAAATACACAAGCAAATCAAGCAAAAAGAAATGGACTTTACTTGTATCTTAATAATGATTCCCAAAAAGTTTTTAAAAACTGTTTCCTACACCCACAAAAAAATTCAGAGTTTTATCCCCCTCATCTAAAGTTGTTGATATTCTCTACGTAATACAGAAATCTTATATTAAATTACCTAGAACTGTGATAACAGACTTAACCTTTGGATTGACAGAATCATGCAGACATTTGTTACACAGCAGTGGAAACAGAGCAAAGAAAAATCCAGTTGTCTCCACAGTAAGAAGCTGTCAGAGAAGAAGGTGAAGTCTCCCTTGCATTTATTTTCTACCTTGCGCAGGTGGGTAACAGATGAGTTTGCTCTTGTCTTACTAAGTACTGAGCTTGTGATGCTCCGTGGTTATTTAGTTCAGACCATTCTTTCCATAGTCTTAACATCTGTTTATTTTGTTTATGCTTTCAAAGAACAGACTAAGTTATATCCATCCATCAAAACCATAAGATATTCATGTCTATGAATAGAGTTTTTGTTTCTTAAACTTGGGTTAAATTTACTAATATTACATTCTTTGTTTTCCAATCACAGAGAGCTTTCCCTATGGAGACTAGTCCTGTATAGCTCTTACAGACAGGTAGGAGGGGGAAAACATTAACCATCTTCTTTTGTTTTCAGGAAAAATATAACTGAGTCTCTCTGATCATTCTGCACATACTTTTGGTTTCAGTTTTAGTGGATGGGCTGTATTCAAATGAGGTGCTATTTATAGCAAAGTCGAGTTGATTGAGCCTGACAAGTGCTCTTCTTGGTCTGTTATACTATACTCATGATTTGCCTCTTAATAATTGTTGTTCAATTCTGCAGGTCGCCAAGTTATCCTCCCCCTGGTTGCGGGAAGAGCAAATCCAAACTGAAGTCTGAGCAAGATGGGATCTCCAAAACGCATAAGCTACTGCGGAGGACGTGTTCCAGCACCGTCAAGACTGACGACATGTGCGCCACAAAGTCGCACAGGACCTTTGGCCGCTCCTTGTCCAGCGACCCCAGGGCTGAGCAGGCAGTGACGATGATTAAGTCGCACAAACTCTTGAACCGTCCCTGCTCGGCTGCTGTCAAGCAAGAGGACTGCCTGGCTCTAAAGTCGCATAAACTACTGACTCGATCTTGTCCTGGAGATCCGCGATGTGAGCACAACACCAGCTTGAAGCCCCACAAACTCTTAAGCAGGTCTTACTCCAGCAATCTCAGAATGGAGGAGTTCTATGGCCTGAAGAATCCCAAGCTGCTCAGCAAGTCTTACTCCAGTGGCGCTAAGTCAGCCAAAACGGAGCTTTTCAAGGAACCGCACGCAGAGTGCAGGAGGCTCTCTCTTACCTCAGGGCTTATTGGTATCTTAACACCGTCTTCCTCTTCATCCTCCCAGCCTCCTGTGCGTAAATATTTGTATCTTGAGTTCTTAACTGTTAGCTAAGGTGTAATAGAATTTTTTGTTTGTTTTGTAAGATCTGGTAGAGGAAAGAAGATTTTTCTGCTTTTGTTTTTTTCTCTTTGGGTATTAGTTTGCATACCAGACCTTTGCAGCGAGTACTCAAATCCAAATGTTTGGATTCTGAAAAAAATAAAGGTAGCTACTTACTGATTTGAGGTCTAGCCCAAATTCCTATAATGGAAATGAAGGCTGCTAAAAATCAAGTCAGTTGGATTCACAAAGCCTGTCCTTTTAAGCAAATACATAGTATTTTAATGTTTTAGTAAGTAGAGTTATCACATAAGTAGTGGAGGACAAAGTTTTTCTGATGATTAAATTATATGTAAGTAGAAAACTGCCCATGAGCACTGTTTCTTGTAAAGAGAAGCAACATTTATAGCTGTGTCCCAGAGCTTCACTTAAAGCTGCTCTTAGTGTTTACTTTATAAAATGAAGTCAATTTATCCAAAAGCTGTTTTCTGGGGGAAATGGGGCCGGGAAGTGCCTGTATTAAAACTTAAGGTCCTTTGGGTGGTATTTATTGGGAGTCAGTCTTACACAAAATTTACCTCTAGAAGGGATCATCATTATAGCTGGTTTCAGATAAAGAAATAGACCTAGTTTGTATATATTAATGACATTAAATAATTGACAAAAAAATTTGTTTGCTTTTAGTGAATGCGTGTGTCTGAGTTATGCGGGTGTTGGGGGAGGGGCATATTTAATTCTTAACCATTAATGTGATATACCAGGCAGTAGATGAAAATGAAGAAATAAGACAAATTATCAGGAAGTTGTATAGATTTATTTATACATTCATATAATAAATCTCTTGTATAGATTTATTTCTAAAATTACATTGTAAATCATACTGTAAAATTATATTTGTGTTAAGAAAACGTATTTGAGTATGTTGGTAATTTTAGATGGATATCCCTAAAAGCTCATTTCTTATCAAAGTTAAGCATTAAAGACATTGAAAATAATGTCCAGGAGTTATATAGTAGGAAGTTTCCCATGATAGTTTCACCTAAGAAAGATAATTTCAGTTACTCTGTGAGAGAAAATGTCTCAGTGTTCTCCTGTACGGTTAAGCCTCCTACAGTAGTTTAATGTCATGCTCCTTTTGTGGGTAATATGTCCTTAGGGGAATAATTTATCTGATGGTAAAATAACATTGAAGTCATCTAAATGAGGAGGTGGGAGCATTTGATGAGTAATAGAGGAAGCAAGTTTTGTGATTATTTAAAGCTGCCAATCATTTTTATTAGATCAGAAGTTAAGAATGCTGTTCACATAGTTTAGACAAGGATTGAAATAGTAGTGGCAAAAAATGTATTATAATAAATACTAAAACCCTGATATCATAATCAGTGGTTTAATTCTTAATACAGGTGATCTTAGAAAGATCACATCTGTATTCACTGCTGCAAATAGTAAGAGGCTGTAAGTTATAATTTACCCAATTAACAGATTATTTTTTTCTTTTACTTTGCTTTTTATAGCCAAATGGTGCCAAATGCATTCCAATACGAGACCGTGGCTTCCTAGTGCAGGTATGAGGTGGGACTCCATCCACTGTAGAAGCATTTTTAGCCTTTAATGAGTTTTCAAATTGGTTATGAACTTTACTTAATTATTTTTCTTTATTGTTTGATTTAGACAATTGAGTTCGCTGAACAGCGGATCCCTGTGTTGAATGAATACTGTGTGGTTTGTGATGAGCCACATGTGTTTCAAAATGGCCCCATGCTTAGGGTAAGTTCTAATTGGTAAAATGTCAGTGCTGATTTAGACTATAAATAAAAGGGGAGTAAGATATAAAAATAAATAAATAACTATTTACAGTGAATGCTCTCTATTGTAATCAAATTATTTAATATACAAAGTAGTATAATTTTGACAATTGAATCATTTTTTTCTGAAGGGCTTTGCAAAAAAAAACCAAATGGTTTCAATCGCTGTCTCCATCTAGATCTATATTAATATCACTGTAGTCGTCATTCCCAATTTTCCCCTCCCCTCACCTCCTGGAAACCACTACTTTATTTTCTGTCTGTACAAGTTTGCCTATTGTGGACATTTCATATAAATGGAATCATGCATTATGTGGCCTTTTGTTCTGGGCATCTTTCACTTAGTATATTGCTTTCAAGGTTCATCCACATAGCCTGTATCAGTCCTATATTCCTTTTTATGGTGGAATGATCTTATGTTCTGTGGATGTACCACATTTGTTTATCCTTTCATCAGTTAGATCTTTCTAAATTTCGGCATTGGTAAGAAAAAATAATAAAAAGTATCCAGACTGGAAAGGAAGAACCCCAATGGCCTCTGTTTGCAGATGACCTGAGGGCTGTGCTTCAGGCACTGTGTGTAGGTATTTGCATTTGCTTCCTTATTTGACTTTTATAAAACTCTGTGGTTTTTTTGTTTTTGTGTCCAGAGTGAAAATAAGGAGAATAAGATTCAAAAAGTAATCTATTGGCTCACCCTCATCCAGCTAGGATGGGTAGAAGCTGGACTTTGAACTTAATTCTCTCTGACTTCAGAACTGCACCATAAGTGCTTATCAAAGACTTTATAAGGCACCGTGCTAGATTGTGGCACTTATTAAGAGAAATGTATCCTTTCTTCAGGAGTATATGTTTGAAAAGATAGATTACAAAGCCTAGAATGAGATAGTTTTATTAGAACTTTTTTTGAATTTCAAGGTTTATAGTTTAAAAAGCATATGTGATAGCCATTTATGAAACATAATCATCTGTCAGGTTTTATGATATATTCCATTTTGTATATTTATAGGAAACATATCTAAAGCTTTTTCTTGCCTCCCATATGCTATTTTTTCCATTCTTTTAAGGAGATAAGTTGTTATTTTGAAACCCAAGTTGGGCTAAATCAGCATTTGTTTATTAAGTATTTGTGAATCCTTGTTATTTTTTTTGATACATGTAAATGTGTAATTGTGAAAACAGGGAAAATCCTCTGTACACCTCAAATGATCTCACTTAGGAGGTCCGTTTTTATTTTGTTAGTGTCCATCTGTGGATCTTGACCTATTGCTTGGTCTATGACAATGCCATTTTCAGCGCAGAAGATAATAGTAATGTTACTAATGGCATGTGCTTTTTGAGTACTTTTCATGTGATCATGTGTTCAAAGTGCTTTACATGGTTTATGTAATCAAACTTCATAATAACTCTGTGAATGGGTACTATTATTGTTCCTGCTTTACAGATAAGGAAAGCTAATTTATTTAGTCATGCTGCTAGTAAGTGATAGAAACAGGATTTGAACCCTGCAGAGTGGTACCAAGGTCATGGTTCTTAGTCATGGGGCTACTCTTGACTCATGTACTTTTATGTCTTGGAAATGTACTACACATGCTGTTGGGAGTTCACGCTTTGTGGTTTAATTCCTAGTAGTTCATTCCTTTAGTAAGTGATAAAAATATCATAGTTGCTATTAGTATTCTCTGTGCCTTACTCCAGATCTGGTTTGACATTCCTTGTTTTTTTCTGAGGCAGTGAAGTTTGCTTTCTTTTTCTAGATGTGGAAGGGCTTTTGTAAATCTGAGAGAAAACAACATTTTTGAAATAAATATAGTTAGTTATCAGGTGGCTTTATGTTGCTGTGATTAAGACTTATACTGAGGAAATCAGAACCTTACTTTGGTTTCTTAAATAAAATAAATGACATGAAATCATATCAGGAAATGAAAATCAAAGATCATCTAATGTTCAAAGGAAAACAGGTAAACAGAAAGAACTGCCTCTTAATTCTGTAAAACAGATATTTCACCTAAATCAGGCACATTCATTTTTTCTACATCCCTCTTACATTTACATTGCTGAATGTTCACTATAATTTTAATAGTCATGTATAAAAATTTATATAAATATAATTTCCTATGGGGTGTTAATCAATAAACTGACTCATGACCATTTGTTCAGCTCATATGACACATTATAAACTGTAAGAAATCCCAGAGATATAAAGAGGATAAGTTATAACCCAGCTGGTGATTAAATGGGTTAGACAAAAGGAATTTATAGAATTCTGTGCCTAATGTTTATTGTATTTGTTAGAGCTTTCTCTTTCAAAATTCAAACTGTTTCTTATTTTTCTCTTTTCTCCAAACCTGCTTGTTTTATAAATGATGTAAGTCCCCTTTTACCCCTGTTCCCCAACAGTCCTGAAATTTGAGTCACTACTTAGACTGTTCCGTCCCTGGACTCAGAGGTCTAGGTAAGCGTGTCACACTTTCTGCAACATGGGAACTAAACTACTTACTTAGAAATACCACCATGCTCCAATTTTCTCCTTTGTTTACAAAGGCTTTAAATGCCACTTTCAGATGTGATTTCTGATGTGTAATATTTTAGATTTGCAAAGAACTCACTTAACCTCAGGAGGAAATTTCAGAGGTCCAGATCGGATTGGCAACGCAGCTTGGATTGTGATCTGAAATCCAAACCAAAACCAAATCATTGGTCCTCTATATATTGAATCAACTATAGAGTGTTCATGCAACAAACTGTTTTGGAGATGCTCTAAGATGTTGATTTGTTCTTCATCAAATGTTTTGGGAAAACAAAAAGACAAGGATTTATTGCCAGAATCACCACTGTTTATCAGTTTTTAAATTCCTAGTGCCTTTGTCTTTTTGTTAAGCTCCCCTTCTACACCCCAGTCCTCGATGCCATGCATATTGCTTGTCTTGGAGCCCTGCAGGTAAACAGCCAAATTCCAGACTCCCTTAGAGAAAACCACCCCTGGATTTGTGGATTAGTGTCCCCACAAAGTTAAACGTTTGTCATTGATACTTGACAGTCATTCTGTGTGTCCCCGGTTAATGGACTTTCCCATTTCCCACATCAACACACAATGTAAGAATTATGGTCTCATTCTCTTCCTCTGCCATGTGGAAGTGTCCCAGGTGACTTGCTCTAAGTCGATGAATCAGGCCTAACATTCTGCTAACATCACCTGAGAATAATGCCCAGTCCTACTAAGGCAAAGTCAACTGAGAAACCTGAGCGCCTGTACTTTTGTGCCTTGCTCTGGACCTCAGACAAGTGTTTGTACTTAATTTCAGAGTGAAATTTTAACAACACGCAGTTACAATTTGGTCGTAGCTTAAGGCATTCCCGTGGAAATTTGAGAAACTTAGGCATGTAGGTAAACCTGTATTTGTCCCATTTTACTTTCTGTGAGTAAAATAGGTTGGTCTTCTTATATTTACTTCTGACTTTAATATTTGAAGAGTGGATGAGAAAACATGGCCTGTTTCCTTCTCATCCCATCCTCTCACCCTCTTTCATCACAGAAATTAAGATTTCAGGTTTTAAAATACAGCCTAATTAAATAATTATACTGTAGTTGAAGAAAAAAATTTTTTTACATCCAAATTGAATAGAAATCAGTTTTAATCCTCAAACAACTTTAGTTGTATGATGAAGCCAAATCAGGAGTGACTCTGTCTCAGGTTAGATCTGTCTTGATCTCTGTGGCGTTCCCTGTCTTAGTGGACAGTGAACCTTTCCCCACCCTTAATGTGTCTTCCAAACCATGAAAAGAGCCCCCAAAGCATTGGCTATAAAACTGGAAATACAGAGAATTAAAGACTATGTGTTTTAGAAGATATTCTCAATTATTCTGTGTTTGCAACACTAGTTTTTAAATTATGAATTTGTATTTACATTGCTCATTTGTTTTTAAGCAAGAATTATTTTAGCAATGAATTAAGGGTTTTTGATACACTATGGATGTGAAAACGCTACTTCTTAATATGCTTCAATAAAAATTTTTATTAAACATTTATTTTTGTATACATGTTAGATTAGAACAAGTAGAAGATACAGCTTATCTGTGTTACCTAATATTGTTAATATTTAAACAGCTTTCTCTATACCTCAAATCCCTGTTTTATGGATAGAAAGGCCAAGCTGGGCACATGTGCTCCAACTGGAACAATATTCACTTTTATCTCTTTTGTTTATTGGGCTTACATGAAATATTTTGTTTGAATGAAAAGACTCTGGCAAAAAAAGGTTTGAAAGCCACTCAACCTCCACCATGCTATATATAAACTCATAGCTTGAGTTGTAACATTTCTACTTCCAACAGAAGTAATTGAAGTTCATTGAAAATACAGTTTCTAAAATGCAGTTAGGTTCTGAAATATTCATTAGGGCTTAAAGCCATTTTTTGAAGCATGTTTTTACTGCTTACATTTAAATTGTTTTGATTCAAATAAAATAAGAATATTCATCTTAGTTTAAAAACTTCTAAAATAAATCTGAGAGACAAAGTTCCTCTTTTTAAATGCTGCATAATGAATATTATATTGCAAAAATTATGTATGTGTAATGGCAGGAGAGATCTTCCATGGTTTTACAGTTTTAAGTTACAGGAGCTAATTGCTTGAAGGCAATATACTATTATGACATGAAGAATAGGTAATATTTTACAAGTTGAAATGAATTGATTTATTGTAAATGCAAAAATAAATTAGTAAATAATATACGCATTTGGTTATATGTAGGCATATATACTTTGTATTAAAGTATGTGTAGTAAAACATCATTACCCATATCTAGTTATAGCTATTAAATGACCGTTGTTTTGAATTGATGCCTGAGCTTTCTGTAAATTACACAGTAATAGCAGAATTTATTGGGGATGGGTGCTTGGCTGAAGTCGGCTCAAGGATTAGAATGCTAATCCATAATATAACTACTTATATTTCATTCAGAATGAGTTGGTTTCTATCCTTGAATAGGATATCCTTTCTGTGAGCAATGAGACTTCTAAATAATCTATAAAAACTAGTTTGGAAATGTTTATCTCAAAATTAAACTGATTTACATCTTGCATACTCTCAACTTTTTAGTATAAATGAGCAATAAATACAGAATTTCTTTTTTTTTTAATTCACTAGTATTAGTATGGTGTTCATGTAGTATATAAATTAATCTCAACTTTACTACCTCTATAGTTGCTAATTTAAAAAGAAAGGAAGATAAAATTATTTTTAAAGAATGTAATGTGTACTTCTACTTCTGATGTTTCAATATGATAACAAAAAATATTTTTCCCCCAAAGGCAAGTTTCTAGGGTACCTTATTTTTTTCTTCCAACAGTTGCAGTAACAGGATACTCCTATAAATCAGCCATACACATTTGAGTATGGAAAGGTCACTTTTCAATCAAAAGTACAAAGAAAGAAAAGAAGTGTCCGTAAAGTAATCAAGCCATACATTATCATTAGGAATGTAGGTTTATTATTTAAAATAATGGGCCCCTTGGGCAAATGTATGTGATTTGGAGATGTAGAGGTTTGAATATAAACAAGTGTGGGAGGGGGGATGAAATGTAAATGCAGAAGAAACCATTGAAATGTTGCTTATTTGTTATCTAAGATAAAGAATGGGAGGTTTGGGTGAAATTGGTAGACATAATTTGAGGCTAAGTCAGGATGGCACACGAATATAGGATTGGGGACAAAATATGCTGAACAGATATGTAAGAATAATAGTGTCTGTCGTATTTTTCCATAAGTCTTTGAAATTTTTCTTATTTTTAAATTTCAAAAAATTCCCAATCAAGTGTAGCGAAGTATTTTATTTCATTATCATTTCCATTGTTTAAAGCAGCAATTTGGTACCTAAGAGGTAATTTTTATTGTTATGGCCCCTGGAATGTGTGTGTGAATGCACATACACATTCATAACATACATACTTATTTGAATGATCACAAAATAAGTGTAATTGTCAAAGGTTTAAATTAAAAAATTAAAAACTAATCATGAGTCATATATACTAAATGAGCCTTTATCCTATTATTTAGCTTTGGGAATGATGGATTTTAGTCATAAAAAATGTACAGTCATTTGACAAGAATATTATTAAAAACAAAGCACCTCTGTTTCTCTTTATTTCTTCAATGAACTAGGGGTAGCTGGCACAAGAATAAATCCCTAGGGCCCTTTATGATCAAATATTTGTCTTCTCCTTGGATTCTTCTTTGTATGCAGTTTCACTATACTTAAAAACAGTATAATGTTTGACATTATAGTAAATATTCAGTAAATGGTTGACACTACTTCAGACCAAACCATCTTCCCACAAAGTGAATAAAAGAAACAGTCCAATGTCAATGGGGTAATTTGAGGGTGAAATGTACAGTCACATTAAAAAAATAGAAGATTAAGAATAAACCCAAGGATCAAGGGGAAAACAGTGTAGCACAGAGAAGGCAAATAGTGAATCTGTGGCATCTTACTACACTGATGGACAGTGACTGCATTGGGGTATGGGTGGGTGGGGACTTGATAATATGGGTAAATGTAGTAACCACATTGTTTTTTCATGTGAAACCTTCATAAGAGTGTATATCAATAATACCTTAATTAAAAAAAAGAATAAACACCCAAGTAAAAGAAAAATAGCAGAAATTCAACAATGTACTCAAGTATATTAAAGCTATATATATCAGTGTGTACAGCTTCAGTTTGGACTTTTCTCCAATTAATTTTCTCTATAGGTAGTTTTTCCTGGTATTTTTGAAGTGTAATCAAACTGCACTTTCAAGGCTGACAAAGGAAACCTGTCAGTTCATTTTTTTCTAGAATTCTCTTTGGGGAATGTCAACCAGAAATCTTTTGATTGGTCGTATTTTATGTCCACAAAGTCACCATATGGGCCATTTATGGGAACATAAAGCATGTTGTTTGACTATTCAGAATGGGGCCATACTTGTCCACTGGTTAAGCAGTAGACCAAGTTGCCCTCTGAAATGACTGAGCATAGGAGCAGTGGCACTAACAAATGCCTTCTGTCTGCCAGGCAGCGACACCATGGATCGCATCGTGTTAAGCTTCATCAGCTGCCTAATGCAATGTAACTCAGGAGATAAGAAATCAAACCGATGACACTATGTTAGATTTGAAAGATGAGAGCTCTTCCAAAGCCAGTTGCAGAGTGTATATTTCAGAGCTGTTGACTTAAGAAGGTTATTGAAGTCAAAAGTCTTTGCAACAGAACCAATCTTTCAAGAGCAGGGTAGCAAGTAAGCAGAGTGGTGTTTGTTTCTTCCCAAAAGATTACCTAGGAAAGAGTGGAATTCTCCTTTGTGTTTTTTTTCACAGCTTTGGGGTTTAACCTCATTTTTTAGCATTATCACTAGCCTAGTATCTGCTTTTTGAAAATACATCTCAGGTACAAATATGTATTAAACAAGAGAGGTCACTTTTCCACTTTAAGGATATTTTTGACTATCATTCAGTCATTATGAGTGCAAATGCCAAAAGCTTAACTGGAGTGGATTTCTTATATTTGTGACTATATCAGTAAATGATTATATTTACTAATTGTTACCTAAATTAAGAAACTTAACATTTATTAAATAAAGTGATACTCCTTTCTTTTAACATTCCAAAATTTTGCATTTCTGTTTATTAAATGGAATGTTACACATTTAATTTAGGAATTAGGAGTTGGAACAAGATGTTGTAATTGATTCCCCTTTCTTTTGTAGCCTACTGTGTGTGAACGAGAGCTGTGTGTATTTGCTTTTCAAACCCTGGGAGTAATGAATGAAGCTGCTGATGAAATAGCAACCGGAGCTCAGGTAGTAACACAGGATACTAATTCTTCCATATTTTGACTTGAAAATTTTATTCTGATCCACTGGTTATCCTCTCTCTATTTCTTTTGGGAAAATTTTGATAGTTTGTTGTTAGATTAAGAAGCAAACCAACATTAGATATTTCTTAGATAGAAACTAAAATTTGCCGTCTTTATCTGATGTGTATTTTGTCATTGTGCAGTTGCCAAGGAGAGAAATTAAACTAACATTCTATTGTTTGAAAAATTACTGTGATTCTTATATGGTGAAGTTGAGATATTGAAATCTTTATTACATGCATCATGTAAAATTTATTTATAAAGTTATAGTGCCATAAAATGGAAGCCAATTTATTTTCAAACTTAGGTGAAAAGATAATGGGCAGAACATATAAGAAAAAGAGAGCATTCAATTTTACAATAGCAGTGTTGATGACATAGGGATAAAAATATAAAAGCAAATAAAGAAACAGGTTGGAGGTAGAAAAGCATTCCATGTTTCTGAAAGGAAAAATTTACAAAGATGCCAAAACTGATGTAGTACAGTTACATCAGAACCTGTTTTTTGCTCATTTACAGAATATAACTAACAAATCTATAAGAAAATAAAATCAGAGAAAACTAAAAGAAAGAACATTAATATGTTAATCAGGGGAGGCCAGACCCGCCATACAAAAACATCATGGTAATCCTATAATACTTTTAACAGATACAGTAGTGGCAAAGAATAGAATGGCAGATTATCCCTCAAATAGACCAAGCTATAAATACACTTGATATATTTTAAAGGAGGTATTACCTCAAGTTATAAAGTAAAAATGATTTAGTAAGTGAGGTAGGAATAAATTACCTGCAACATGGGGAGAATCAGTTTAGCTATTCACACTGTGAACAAAAACAAATTCCCAATGGCCTAAAAATAGTTTTGTTCATTTTGCACAGACTAGAGGACAGTAAAATTAAGCACGCATAGCCTAGGGAGGGCATCAGGTTTATGCATTTTTGCAGTTACAAGAAATTACAAAGGCAAATATCCACAGATGTGAGTCCATGCATACTTGATGTTTTTTACTTGAAAGTTAGTGAACATTAAGAGCTAACTGTAAGTTTGTTTTGCCTCAAACTTAACTATATAAAAGCTCATAAAAATTGAGGTAAAAGTCAGGAAGTCCATAAGAGTTAATAGAGGAAATAAATGCATAATTCACAAGTAGGGACCTGTGGTTAGTAAATAAATGTGAGAAATATTTAGCTTTACTAAAAATCAACAAGAAGCTAAATGTAAAAAGGATTCCAATATCTCAAGTTTCACAAAAATGGGAAAAATGACCATGCAGCAGACATTCCATCTGCAAGTATTGAATGCCTGCTATAGAACAAGCATTATGTTAGATGGGAGCACAGCTTTAGTACAGATAGCTCCAGCCTCATGGACTTATGCCTCCTTGATCTACTTATTTTCACTGATTAACTCAACTAAGGTGCATCTACCTGATGAAATATTAATAACAATATTTGTGGTAAAATGAGCTATAAAAGAAAAATACAAACAGTATAACATAGACCATAATACAACCCAGAAAAAGTGATTCCATGATGAAAAGAAATTTCAGAAATGCAGTTTGATATTGCCCCAACACCCAGCACGCACATACTTGCATATAAAAGGCCCTGAGAATTCCTAAAGCCAAGAAAATGACTAGCTTGTATGCAGAGGTTTTTTTCAGTGTACATCTGACTACAGTGGGTCTTTCTCTCTTCTCTTTTTTTAAATGTGAAAGTTTTTCTCATCGTTTGGAACTAATAGTGCTTTAAAAAATACTTAATGTATGCTTTCTATAGCTATGTAAAAATAATTAAGCTTTACACAGGTGTATATTTGTGAATGTACATACCTGTATATTCACATGGATATGTAAGTATGTATATATACATATATATATAAAATTTGAGTAGTACAGCTAACATTTGTGCATTTTACTAAATGTAAATTATCTCTCAAACAATTTGAAAAGGTGAGGAATTAAGGCCTAGAAATAATAAATAATTGATTCAAAGGGAAATTAACTTCATGCTAACAGTAGGCTAGGTTGATAGAACATAAGGTGCTTTTTTCCCCTCTTTTTATACCTGTATCTCTAAGAATAATGGTTCTTACAGAAAAATTAATTTTGATTATAAAATAATAGTTAAAAAACACAAGATGAATTTAGTGATCAGATGAATTTAGTGATTTAATTCTTAAAGATCATTATCCAAAAATCAGAGAATTTAGTAATTCTACTCCAAAAGAGACTGCTCTTTTTACTACTATAAAGCAGGTACTCCAATATTTGGTTATAATCCTGAAGATCACATGGCAACTGATTCTTTACTAGACAGAAGATAACTGTATCTCAGTACTTACCCTGGTGCATCAGTTGACTCTACTCTGAGGTTGAAGAGCATGCTTTAAGAGATGCTGTAGGAAGTTGGCTGGGGTGAGAGTGTCCCCGCAACTGGGATTCCAGGCCCGCCCCTCCCCCACCCCTCACATACTGCTTCAACAGAACAGCTGCATTTTATTTCTTTATGTATAAGGCTCTCACATACCAGTGCCTTTAAAAAAAAGGGGGGGTCACTGTTGCAATATTTGAAGGTCATAGGTCTACAATTTGAAATTAGCCATACATTGTATATCTGTAAGCCACTCCTGCACTTGCCCTTTTTACCCATCTGGATTTGTACTTTTCTGATTTGCAAGAGCTCTAAGGCCTTTCATACCTCAGTTAATTGCTTGAAATTTCCTTTGGAGGCCCATGATTCTTTTATTTTCACTCATCCAATGACCTCATGTAATATTTTTCTGTCCTAAGTATCTTGGTCAGCCTCCAAATTTCTTCTTCCATTCTGTTATTCAGTCTAAGAAGAAAGGTGTCTTTAATGCTGGCTGTAGCACTCACCGTATGTGCTAAGATCCTATTCACTGTCATTGTTAATGCTGGGAGTGGAGAAATACATGATTTGGGGTAAAAGAAACTGTAGGCATGTGTTACCTTTTATTTTTTAAAGTAGATATTTTACTCAATGGAAAAATTAACATGTGCAAATAGAATGTAAGTCCAAACAGTGTTAATAAACCTTTCTTCATTCAAAAATTCTAAGTGGTAACTTCTCCTAACAGATAAATTTTAAATTAGAGTGGCTTAAGATGATAGACTTTTATTTCTCACTCACACAACTATCCAATTAGAACGTTTGTTGGGCAGCTTCTGTGAGAATTGAAGGAGCTGGACTCCTTCCATCATGTGGTTGGCTTGGCTTCAATGCATGGCATGTGGTAGAGGGGGAAAGAGGAAAGTGGAGAAGGTGCACCTGTTTCTTCATCAGCTCAGACCCTTTCCTCTGGGGATCCATTGGTTAGGACTAGGTGTGTGGCCTTACTTAGACCAAAGGGGTGGAAAGTCTGGCTCTGCACTGGGAAGCAAGGACCATGAGACTTTCATGGACAGCATGTGGTTTTACTGTGTGAGTTACACTATTTATTTGAAGTTAGGTTAGCACATGTAGTTAACAGAACTAATCTTCTAATTAAATTCTCCATGCCTGCAGCCACTATTTCATTGTAATTTACTTGAATCCACTAGTGGAATTATTGCAAAACAATGCATATGCTTTTAGGGGTAGTTTTGATTGTTCTGAAGCTTCTGGCACAAAGTGTTTGATAAATATTTGATTGAAAAAGGATTGTTCAGTTTATTATTATTGTATCCATTTTTACCTTTGGTATTACTGTAGCAAAAAACACTTAACAAAATTTATTGTCTTAACCACTTTTTGGTGTACAACAGTTCAATAGTGTGAAGTATATTTACATTGCTATGAAAAAGATTTTCCTAACGTTCTCTTCTTGCAGAACTGAAACTCTATACCCATTAAACAACTCCCCTGACCCCACCTCCCTCCACCCTGGTAACCGCCATTCTACTTTCTGTTCCTATGAATTTGATGACTTCAGATACCTCAGAAGTGTAATCATATTGTATTTGTCTTTTTGTGATTGGTTTATTTCATTTAGCATAATGCCCTTGGGGTTCATCTGTGTTGTAGCATGTGACTGAATTTTCCTTTTTTAGGCTGAATAATGTTAAACATGTCCCTTGTATGTATATACCACATTTTCTTTATCCATTCATCCATTAATGGACACTTCAGTTGCTTCCATTTCTTGGCTATTGTGAATAATGTTGCTATGAACATGGGTGTGCAAATACCTTGAGACCCTTCTTTAGTTCTTTTGGATATATAGCCAGAAGTAGGATTGTCATTTCTAGCAGGATCATATGACAGTTCTATTATTAACTTCTTGAGGAACCTCTACTATTTTCTATATCAGCTGCACCATTTTACAGTCCCATCAACAGCACACAAGGGTTCCAATTTCTCCATATGCTCACCAACACTTGTTAGGTTGTGGTTTTTTAATAGTAGTCATCTTAATGGTTATGAGGTGATATCTCATTGTGGTTTTGATTTGCATTTCTCTGATGATTAGTGATGTTGAACATGTTTTCATATGTTTTTTGGCCATCTATATATCTTCTTTAATGAAATATCTATTCAGCCCTTTTTTTTTTTAAACCAAGTTAATTTGATTTCTTGTTTTTCAGTTGCAGGAGTTCTTTATATATCCTGGATATTAACCCCTTACCAGATAATAAGATTTTCAAATATTTTCTCCATTAAATACCCTTTTCACTCTATTGACTTGGATACACAAAAGTTTTTAAGTTTGATGTACTCCCATTTGTCTACTTCTGCTTTTGTTGCTCATGCTTTTGGTGTCATTTCCAAGAAATTATTGCCAAGTCCAATGTCATGAAGCTTTGCTCTCCTGTGTTTTCTTGTAGGCAGGAGTTTTATAGTTTAAGGGCTTATGTTTAGATCTTTATTCCATTTTGGGGCAATTTTTGTGTGTGGTGTAAGATAAGGGCCCAACTTGACTCTCCAGTTTTCCCACTGTCATTTGTAGAAAAGACTGTCTTTTCCCTTGGAGTCACCTTCCACCCTTGTTGGATATCATTCAACCATATACTCAAAGGACATGTACTTTTATAAAGTTTGAATTGCATGCTATAACATATAATTTAAAAAAATATTTATATAAGATTGTACCAATTGGCTTGCCACCCCTACCTCACCTCTGCCCCACCAGAGTTTTGGAAAAGGTTTTTTTCTTAGATTATTCTTTTTTAAGAATCCTTATTTGGGTTTTTCTTCAATTGTGAAACCTGATAATGCTGAAAACAAATTGTATCTGAGTTAAGGTGCATCTCCCTGAGGTGGAGGGAGGGTGAGTGTGGGAGCAGAGGGCCAAAGGGAGGGTTTTATCATGTCTTTGTTGCGTCTATGGCTTGGAATCCAACTTACTGCACATGTGTACACACACATATAAATGGAATAGTGTTTGAGAAAACTAGCTGTTTCAGTTCCACTCTTTTCTAAGTGAGTCTTGTGGGTGTGTATGTCCACGCACTTTGAGATGTGTTATTTGTAGATCATCTACCCAATGGCTGGAGTGTTGCTAATTATTTTAGGTCACTGGAAATTCTGGATGCTCTGATTGGGTGGATGTGTTTTGTGAGTATACACACAACATAGTGAGCCCCACTCTCATTAGGTCACATGCCCACAAGAATAAAAAATTGTCCTGTTCTTGCTGTGTACTTTTTAAATGCCTATTTTAAAACTCCCAGAAGTATCTTTCCCTACAGAGATTAATAAGTAGGTTGCTTCCTTATGAAGTCCCTATCTTCACACTAACATCCATTTTGGTGAGCTCTCTCCATTTAGACAGTTTTCTTGATTCAGTTGCCAGAAGCATATTGTTTGGGGGACTGGAGAACGGAGCCATGCCCTTAACTGTTGTATAGTACTGCCTCTTAGTAAATTGTGCAGTGGAATCATAAACCATAGGAATAAAGCCTTCATACTTGATTGAAAGATCATTAATGGCCTTTGGCAGAGGAGAGTGGGAAGATGATGTCAGGAGATTGTCCTTGGAGCATGCCAGCATTGCCTGTCTTTGCAGTTTCCTATACTCGGAATGGCTCCTCTCCAACAGTCCTACGTTTCCCTCCCTCACTTGATCAGGTCTCTGTTGAAACATCACCAACTTCCTAGCCACTCTAAAACATAACCCCCTATTGCCTTAATATCTAATGTCTGCTTTATTTTTATAGCATTTAATACTACCAAAAATGTATTTAAGCATATATTTGTTTAACTGATTTTTTTATTAAGCAGCTCCATTAGAATGTAAATTCCATGAAAGAAAGGACGTGCCTGTCTCGTTCGTTCGTTCGTTGTCTTCCAGTAGAGCTTTGAACAATGTTAGTGCATGATAATGTGTTCATGACAAAGAGATGTTAGGACATGAGTAATTGGAGGCAACACGTTAGTTATTTTTAATTAATGGGCAGATTTGGTCTAGAGCCACAGATTACAGATTTGAGAAGCTGTCAGCAGTCCTGAGTCTTTCCTAATTAACTTGCACTACCAGGAGAGGGAGAAACACTGGCAAAGCACTTGATAAAGCCTGAAAGATACTAACTATCTTATGTATGTATTTCAAGGTGGTAGATCTGCTAGTGTCCATGTGTAGGTCTGCATTGGAATCTCCTAGAAAAGTTGTCATTTTCGAGCCCTATCCTTCTGTGGTAGATCCTAACGATCCTCAGATGCTGGCCTTCAACCCCAGGGTAAGTAGCCTCCCTAGCACATGTTGCCTTTAACAGTAACTGAGATTTTAGTCTCATTAGCTTTCCCTTTTCTCTGTCTATATCACTATCTCAGCAAGCATATCCATGACTCTTACGGACTCCGTATCCATTTAATAAATACGATTCTTTCTCCACAAACTTGATTTGCTTCTGCCTTCAGTCCTTCACATATGCTACCACTTCCTCATCCTTTCCTCCTTAAAAATCATTTTCAGAACTTCCTCTTCATGAAACTAGACTCATTTAAATTCTGATCTTTACACATCGCATTTGCATGGAAGGTAGGTAAATAGCTACAATAAACTGGCTTATAATGGTTGACACCTTTACTTTAATTTCAGTATGTATTTTTGTGACTCTAACTTATGCAACTTCATATTAATTTTAAGGATCGTGGGTAAAAGGACAAATTTTTCTTTTTGTTTTGTATTTTTACTTTATCTTCCCTTGCCCTCCTCTTTCTCCCTCCTCAGCTATCTGAAGGTTAGTGAGTTTCATTCATATTGTTGATCCTCTGACACTCATTGAGAAAACAATTTAATAAATATTCATGGGAATTAGTCCAAACCCTTCTGACATAGAAAATTTTCAATTGTGTGGGAGCTAAAATTGCCTTAGTTTCTGTTTCTGTTTATCTTGAAATCATTTTATAGAGACAGTAACTATATAAAATTTTCTCAGAAAAACTTTTCCTTCATGTTTTCTTCCTTCATTTGGCAATGGCCCCCACATTTCCATTATGCTTAAAAATGAATTACCCGTTCAGTGTATGGTGTCATTTATATCACAAGTAGTCATACTCTTTTGGTTGCGGTCTTCCAATCTAAAGAAAATACAAGTAAAATAAAACTGTAAGATTCAAAATGAATTTTTGTATTTTAGAAGGATACTGTTTATTTTTTAATGGCTTAATTTTTAGTGGTGAAAGTGAGAATCAGGAGCCTAATAATACCTTTTTTTGTAGTTAAAATTTTTCTCCTGTAGGTGGAACATGATTTGATATACTTACATTAGACTTACTTAGCTTTCCTTTTTTTCTTCCCTCGGACTCAGTTATAAATCCCACGTTCTTGAACTATCTTATTAGTCTTCTCTTTTGTATACACAACATAGTCACTGTTTTCAAATTGATGCTGATGGAAAATTCACGTACAGAAATATGCTTCTCAGTGCAGTACAGACTTGCAAAATAAAACAGTGAACATTATTTTTTTCCATTCAAATAGAAGAAGAACTATGATCGAGTCATGAAAGCACTGGATAGCATAACTTCTATTAGAGAGATGACACAAGTAAGTATATCATCTTTTGGTCTTGTACAGTTCAATTTTGCTTGAGTAAAACTATATTTTTAAAAATGCTGAGAACCCTGGCTATGTAGTGAAATGTGGGCTTTTCTATTCTGTGGGAGCAAAATCATAAAAAAATTAAAATTGGGTTAATTAAATTACATCTATATGCTGGCACACTACCACTGTGACTTTTGGAGGATAGCTGCCTAATTATAATTCTAATAGTCTCTCAAACGCAGACAAGAGTTTGAGATTGTGAAGGTATGTCAGAAAATATTAAGGCAAAGGTTAAATCTGGTACCGTCTTCCTACACTGTCAATTTTAATTAATGGTAGTAATTTCAATACATCATTTTAATGGTAAAATAAAACATTCTATCAAATGTAAATTGTACATAGTATGTTAGATTTAATAAAGAATCTCAAAACAACTTTGGAAGACAACAGATTCCCTAAGAGTGTGAGTTTATTTTATTGGCCATTTAGGGAGGCTGTGGGGGAAAAGTGTGATGAGCAGGGATCAGAGTTGATCATGAAAGTCTGACGTATCACTGGGCTGCAGTCCAGCACTTTGGAAAAGCACATGCTGTTAAATTATTGAGGCCTGTTTACTGCCAAGGATTTGGGAGAGAGGTTTAAAACTCATTATTATAAATAGAATTTAATAATCCATAATTGACAGCGACACGCAGTTTGGGTTCAGTCTGCATATGGTAGTTTCAAGGCTTGTACTGTCCTAGAGACCCTTGGAGGCTTGCAAGTATTACCCAGCTTCATTTCCTTTCTCTGGGGAAGGATAGTCTCCGGCCTTGGGGCCCACAAAGTTTCTGTGCCATCCTATTCTATTTGAAAATGTACTCCCAGAGTACATTTTTACATTCCCAAATTTTATTCTTGATTCTTTTGATTTTTATTTTATTCATGCAGTGAAATTATCATTTGTTTGTTAAATAAATGGTGTGTATCAGACAATGGTAAATGAGAAATCCTTTAATTCAGAAGTTATGTTTTTTGTGTAGAAACCATCATCCTTTGTAGTTGTTCTCTGTGCCCATATCTTTCCGTATTATCTGAATTCCTTGTCAAACAAATATCTCATTATTTGTATAAGAAAAAAAAACCCAATAAAGTATATTTCCACTTTGTGGAAAATAAAGAACCTATTGTAATATCATACACAAAGTTAAGTAAACATTTTTAGTCACCAAAGAATTCGATGCAGGGTATTGATACTATATTCTAGACCCAGCTCATTCTTGCTTTTAAAAATAGCTAGAAACTCTGACTCTGGGATCAGCTGTCTGCCAAAAATTACTTCCCTGATTCTGGGTCATGGGTAAGCCATGTGAATAGGAGGCAATGGAGAACGTTTAGTGTCAGCCTAGAAAGTGAGAGACCCATGTTGTGCAATTTGCTCATCAGTGATGTGGCCTGTGACCTTGGATAAGTTGCTTGATTGGTTGATGCCTCAGTTTCTTAACTGTCAAGATGGTAAATAGTTAACACGGTACCCTTCTTCAGTGTGCACTTCAGGGGATGCTGTCTGGTTTTATTGCATCAAATTCTATAAACCTCTCCAAATACACAACATTGTACTGTCCTATTTTCTAGAATGTACTGCTCTATAAGATAGACATAAATTGCCACAGATTGCCTCTTGTTCTATGAAAGGCTAATTGTCTGGGTAAACTCCATTAAATGCTTTTTAAAAAAAGACTTACATAAATTTCGTCCAGTATTTTCATGTATACCTAAGTCAGTATCGTAGAAACATGAGTAGTGGCTATGAAAAATTCTGCTTTAATGTTGTGTTAATTAAAAGTTAAAAACAGTCATTGTCCAAGAGAAATAGCACCGAACACTTGTTAAAGTTGGGAGGACAGATTTTATTCGAGGACTGCAGTAGGGGAGAGAGACTTCTTGCAGTATGAGCTGAGCTCATCTCCAAGTATGACAGAGGTGACTGTGGTTTTTAAAGTAGGAACAGAGAAGACACAAAAAAGTTGGGAGAAGCAGAGCATGGGGCAGTGGGGAAATGGGAAATCACAGAAGGGGGAGAAGTGGAGGATCACCGATAGGTTCGCGTGCGGGTTGTACAGTACATGTTGTGATTTGGCAGCTTTGGATTTTCTTGAGCAAAGACTCATCAGGGCCTGGGATCACCCTCAGGGACATGGCCTAGTGCATGGAAACCAGGCTAAAGTTTGATCAAGCTCTTAGCAAAACATTTGGGCAAAGCCTTTGTGCTGCGTGGAATTTCAGTCACATCATCTCGGGGACATGACTAAGGTAATTGTTGCTGTTACCATTGTCACAGCCACAAATTTCCAAGTTTAACTAGATTAGGCAGACCTGTTCAAACTGATTTTCCTCCTATAAAAAAAGAAAAGAAAAAAAAGGAAAAAGGAATTTTTAAGAAAAATCAAGAAGTATAATGACTTTTTTTCAGGCACCATATCTGGAAATCAAGAAGCAGATGGATAAACAAGACCCCCTTGCTCATCCCCTACTGCAATGGTACAAAATTTTAGTTTTCCTCTTAATGAAAACAGCACTGTTTTCTACTGCCTGCTTTAAGGGAAAAAAAAAGCCTATTTTACAAGACCTGCAGTGCCTCAGTTCTACAAGCCTATGAGGCCTAGTGATTTCACAATCCAGGAGTCCTTAATGACTCTCATTTTAATTACAACTTGTACATCACAAGGGGAAGAAAATGTCATATGCACTACACCAGTGTACAATGTATTTGACAGCAGTTTGTAGTGGTAAAAAGTACAATTAACTGGATTATGTTTTGGTATGTTTAATTTTCTAGTTAACTGCAAATGAAGTGATAAAACTCACTGTTTCAAACCCTTATTACTGAAAATTTTTTCTAAAATGTTGTTTTATATAATTTACTCGGATGAGCTCTTTGAGGACTGTGGATGTTACACTCTTTCAGACTGAGCATGCTGAGGGGTATAGCATTAGTCCATGGATCCTGGGAGAGCTAGATTAAGAATAGGAGAGGTGGGTTGACAACTCTCCATGCTACATTGCCTACTCAAGTAATTTGCCCTCTGGTTTCTTACTTGCAAAATGAAAACAATTGTATCTACTCATCATACCTGTAAAATATTTTACGTATGTGTCTCTTTGAAATCACTGGAAACTCAGGCTGTGGAATTTACCACAATTACTATGCAGTAATACAAATGTAAAGATTATAATAGATTGGTCTGAAAGAATACTTAATTCCATGCTACCACCAGGAAGTCTTTTAAAAATATGTAAAGATGGGCAAAGGAGAAGAAATATGGCTACCTCACAATTCTGATAACTTACTTTAACTTGGTCAAAAATTTACAGTACACATTCAGTTTGGTCTAATAAGACCGTAACAAAAACTAGGTTTAGAAATCTTCCATCTTTGTATCTTTTGTGATCTGTTAATAGAATTCTGACCAATTAAGTAAAATAACATGATTTTCATTTTAATTTTTTTAATTATCACATTGTTATATTCAAAATGAAGGTAAAAATCACAAATATCCAATCTTTACCCCCTGCCTCAAGTTCAGCCTGATTGTTAACTTTTAATTATGATCATTTCCTTCAGCTTATTAGTTACTCTTCTTTGAAGGAGAAGAAAATCTACCTTATAATGTTCTCTAACATTATTTTCTATACTGAAAAGCATGAAACAGTTCTTTCAGATACCTGAATTTAATATTTTTCAACTTAAGTATCTAAATATGGTGAGTGACAGTTTCTTTGTAAACCATTGTATATATCAGCACAAAGATCCTCGAATATCTAAGGAGGGAAAGAGATCATGAAAACTCACTCTTATTTGGGAGGAACAAAGGAAGTATATGTGTGATTTGACTTCTAATCTTTGTATTTAGGCCATCATTATTTGAAAGTGTATTCAGAAATGTTCATTTTACTGATATCTGAGGTGGTAATTATTAAAAATTATATCCCGTTTTAAGAAACTACTGTGTTTTCTCAGATTAAGTTTTTGTGTGATAAACTCTTAAAATTATTTCTGGAAGCAAAGCAAAATGATGTAATTAAAATTATTACCAATTTAGTTTATTGTAGCCAATATGTTCAATCACTTGCCAACTAAGGAAAAATAACTTTAAATATTTTGGGCATATATTTGTTACTGATGGATTATTTTAATTAATTTCAGGGTTATTTCAAGTAATAGGTCGCATATTGTGAAACTGCCAGTTAACAGGGTAAGTTGTTTTTTCACATATACATACAAAAATGGGAGGAGTGGTTATCAGTTGGGGGAAATGGCCCCTGTGATTTGGGCAGCTTTTTCTGGAAGTTGAAGTAATAAACTCAAGTTAAGCCTAATTCTTCAGTTTGAAATTGCCTGTACCACCAGCTTCCGTTTTTTCAATAAATTAAATTCAAATTCACGCTGTTGCCATGAACTTTTAAGTATATAAAAGAATCTCTATGAAATCATTTAGTTATTCTACAAGTGGTAGAAAGAATATTATCTGGAGATGGACCAGGAAAAGGAGATGTGCTTTTTATCATTGTCAGTTGTATGTTGGCACAGTTCCCCTTTTCTGTATCAGAGAAGATACTGCCTCCAGATACCTTACCAGCCCAATACGCTTACAACATAAAGAAAAGCCTAATGGACTCAGTTCTGATTGTCCCATAAGAGCAGTATCTAAAAATCCCAGTTCTCCTGTCTGAATCTCTAGACTGAGATTCTCAGTATTGTGTTCCTGTATAAGTATATTCCTAGGTCAAAAGGAAGCAATTAGAAAATTTTGTCAAACAACTAATTCAAAAGGTTCTGTTTTAATTTCTTTCCATGAACAAAGGGGGAAACTGTATTTGGATGTAGGCAATTTCCAGTTTTATAAATGTATGCAAATAAAGCATAGTGATAAGTTTTGCAGTTTTAAAACCTTGAGCTAACTTCTTTTCTGCTTAGCAAATGCTCAGATATTTCCCCAGTTGAATAGCTAGTGTATACTTAGGGAATTCAGTAATAAAAGTCTTAAAAAGAAATGTAATTAGGAAGGCAGATCTGCTTGAATATGATTACATAGTGTATTCCAAAGCTAAATATAAGTGACTTTGGATTGTCTCTCTCCTATTTCTTTCTCATCAGCCTGAAGAATTATCCTTTATATCTGTAATTCCATACTATTTATCATATATGCAGGGTATTTTTTTAAAGTATAGCTGTGTTAATGCATATTAGTATGGCTTGAATCTAGGTAATTCTTAAACGATTAAAATTTGGAAGTGTCATCAGCCTGATTTTATATTAAATTCGACATGTTTTCATTTGTTGTTATTTTAAATGGCAGCAATTGAAGTTTATGCATACTCCACATCAATTCCTTCTTCTCAGCAGTCCGCCAGCCAAAGAATCCAATTTTAGAGCTGCTAAAAAACTCTTTGGAAGCACCTTTGCATTTCAGTAAGTATGTCTTAACGTTAATGGGGATGTGTCTCCACTTGAGTCTTCCAGAAATGTGTGGGGAGGAAAGTACTGTCTTTCAGGAGTTGGCTATTAACACTGACTAGTCCGCTGCCCAATACTTGACTTGGAGGCTCAGAGCTTTTGAAAGGCACCATGACTTACTATCTTACTCTATTGTGTGACCACTTCAAGGTCATTGATGTTTGGTTTTTGCTTCTTCCTTCCCCATCTCTCTGTATTTTAGTGGCTCCCACATTGAAAACTGGCACTCCATCCTGAGGAACGGTCTGGTTGTTGCTTCTAATACAAGACTACAGGTAAGTTTTCTGAATGCTATCACAAGACTTCCTTATTCTTCAGTATTGGAGCTCAGTAAGTAATCTGGTGCTGTGTTTTTACTTGCAAAAGGGGAAGCATGTGGGCCTTAAAAAATTACATGGAATTTCTAATAAGCCTAAATAATTTTCACAAAATAACTGAAGCAGAATTGATGACCTATACACAGTACAGGGATGAAAAGAAAAATTGGGTTCCCTATAAGAAAACAGTAAAATCACTGTGAACTCAAGTAGAAAGAATTACCATGCAAAAAAGAAAACCATATAATCATTCTATTTGCTAATTCAACACACATTTCTTTAGCACTGCCTCAAATTGAGTGCTTTAAGAGAAGGAAAGGTAAGGCTAAGAATAAGCAACAAGAGCAAGAGTCTGCTATCTGCTTTTTATCCTCCAGGTCAGCACTTGGAATTAGCAGGATACTGTAGGTCCCATCCTTATCTTTATTTATGCCCTTCATTTCCAAAATCCATACAGC
Organism: Smutsia gigantea; assembly: GCA_032199065.1. Classification (NCBI taxonomy): domain Eukaryota; kingdom Metazoa; phylum Chordata; class Mammalia; order Pholidota; family Manidae; genus Smutsia; species Smutsia gigantea. The sequence continues at coordinate 92,681 of JAVSCE010001215.1, forward strand.
TGGTTTCATCTCATGATTTAAAGAGGTCAGGAAATGAGATGCTCAATCCCGTCACCTGTGCTACATCTCAGATTTTGATGACAGTTGTTGTGATAAAATTAGGTGTAAATGTCCATAAATGCATATTTATTGAATTGGTGTTTAGTTCACAGTAAATAGGGTATGAGGGCTCTAGAACATAGAGATGATAAGAGAATCTTAATTGTTCTGAGTCTTAGACCAGTCGAAGAGTATCAGCTAATGAAACTCTGTAACTTGAGAAATGCAGAGGAAGGTGAGAATGGGACAGTATTATATAATGAAAATCCAAATAGGATAATGTTGTTAATAGACTAGCAAGTGAGTCTTATTCAAAATTCTGTCCTGTATATTTCAGCCTCTTTCTTTTTCAGTATTTTAGAATCAGTAACATAAGAGCCTACTGCAGTACTTTATAATATAAGAGCCTACTGCAGTACTTTATAATAAGTGACTCTTTGTCGTTGGTAGGGTGGAAAACCTTTATCAAGGATTTTTTCACTGGCTATCATTTTTGATATACCAACTTACTCTGAATTTTAAGGGCAAGGATATTGTACTATTTTCAAATTAGGCCTTGAAATAAGAGCTTTATCATTTTCTCAGAGTTAATGCTTCAACATGAAACTGGTAGCCTTAACATTTGAGACCACTGACTGACTGATTTCTCTCCCACTTCTTCCCTCTTTAGCTCCATGGTGCGATGTATGGAAGTGGAATCTATCTTAGTCCAATGTCAAGCATATCATTTGGTTACTCAGGTAAGCTTGTGTTTCATTTCTAATCTCAAATTTATTAGGTTTTTTTTTTATTGTTATATATGCCAGGCATAGTTTTCTCTGAAGTGGCCAAAGCTTACTTGATATGCTTATATTCATTTGATAAATGTCAGAAATAAAAACAAAGCTGGAATGGCAGGAGGAATTTATAATACTTCCCCTAGTGTATAAGATAGGGAATATATGTTTTGCGATTTTCAAAATTACAATTTTCTTTCAGTGGTTTTACATTTCTACCATCCACAAGTAAATACTGAGAATGTAGTATGTGCAAAGCATTATGTTGAAAATACTGAAAAGCATTCATGCACATTAATCCACTATTATTGAATGTCATGCTGTAGCATGCCAACTTCTTGTCTATGGATTATTATCTGTCCCATAAAGAAGTTTTGAACAGTGTGGAAAATTTAGGATTAGAAAAACACCCTCAGAAACATCCTACTTACTGACAACTTCTTGTGACCATTTTGGTGAGATTGTATGAAAAAATTATTTTGGAATAAATTGAAAGCAGGTTCTGAGGAGGAGCCTGGTAAATTCGAAATAGGAGAAGAATGACCATCAAACTGTGAGCATTTGTTGTGTAATTTTCTGCTCCTTGTGCTGTTGTACAGACTTCTTAGATGAGTTCATGGTAAGGCTTGTGGGGGATGCAGATGGATGTATAATTTGTCTGTGTGAATGCTTATTTGTTTGGGAGGGGGATTCGTAGCTTTCTTCAAACTCTTGAAGTGTCCTTGATCTGAAAAAAGCGTGAGCGCCCCTGTAGCGGGTGGAGCGGCCTGCCGGCAGGTTCTCAGGGCTGCAACCAGAGGAGGTGGAGAGCAGAGACCGCCCTTTTCTCAGCACTGCCGGCCTGCAAGCTTTGGCCTACTACTCAATTTGATCCCGCCCACCTCTGAGGGATGTCTGACTTGGTAAAAGCTGTACCCCACCATTTACAGTTTGGTCAAGAAGCCTTGCCCACTCTCCTTGAACCTTTTATTGAAATAGCAGCAAAATAATCAACACGCTTCTCAACTTCCGGACAGTTGATGGGCATTTTCATATGCAGTGTAGATAAAAATCGGCTTATTCTCAAACAGATACAAATATTCTGGTGTTTCTACAGTCTTTCACAGTTAAAAGTCATGTAAGCTTAGACTTACAAGTATGGAAGACAAAGAACTTGTATAAATTTCCTTTATTAGAAAATTCAGTAAATTCTTCACAAAATTGAGTATATATCAACAATTCATGCAGTTGGAGTACAAATGTATTTTTTTGACAGTGTTCATGTTTCCCAGTCCTTGTCCTCTTCTACTGACCAGATGGGAGAATGAATGTTAAGTTCTAACAGCCTTTTAGACTAAGTAATAAGTATTTTCAAAATATATCTTTTTTATGAAAGAAAATTTCCTCTCCCTGTTTTCAATACAAAGACACACAAAATGGATTTTCCACTGTCCGACGTGGTGAGGACGGCCACAGCCCTCTGACCTGCACCCCGGGTGCTGAGGGCACAGCAGCTGCTCCCCGGGGAGCCCGTGGTGACCCTCTGTGGCCTGAAGTGGGGCTTTGCAGTGCAAATGGGACTGTATTTTGAGCAGCATCGTACAGCTCCGTTCCTAAATTATGACTCTCTGGGCTTTCAGGGATGAACAAGAAGCAGAAGGTGTCAGCGAAGGATGAGCCGGCTTCCAGCAGTAAAAGCAACAATGCGTCCCAGGTGTCGTACAGCTCAAGTGACTGCAGTGATGAGTGAACCCTAGCCTCACTAGCCCGCGGGAACTCCATAAATACTCAGGCCTTCTAAGTCTGCAGAATTATTTTAAATGGTCATTACTCGTAAAGGAATAAAACTCACCCTAAAATGCAATAACCAAAATGCCCTTATTCAGTAAATATTCAGCAAGTATTTATTAAGCTCCTACTATAATGCTAGAGGCTTTGCTCGGCATTGGGACACAGAGACACATCTTCTTGGAGCTTAAATTCTACTGAATGGATATAAATAAATTAAATATATAGATTGAAGGAATGCTGGATGGTGGCAAATATTATGGAGAAGAATGAGGGGAAAGGAATGTTAAATGCTGTGGGGTGGAAAATGGGATCAGAATGAATGTTTAATGGGATGATCAGGAAAGGATACTGTCAGGTTATTGAGTAAAGACCTACAGGCAGTGAGTACAAGAGAGAACATTCCAGGCAGAGAGAAGAGCAAGTACAAATCCCGTGTTGTTTCAGAAAAAAAAATATGCCACACAAATTGAAAATCCATCTGATGAATAATGTGACTTTAAATTTAAGAAAAAAAGGGTATAGGTAATCTAATATATATAATATAATATCTAGATTTAAAAACAACCCCCCAGATTTTCTGCATGAGTTTTTTCTGAAACTACTGTGGCTTAGTTAATGACATTATAAAAAATAGTTCAGTTTTGTGTAGTCAAATGATCTGGAATAATGGATTTTAATGTTCAAAAAGATCATGCAACTTTAATTTTGTTTCCCTTGAAATAAAGATGCCAGATTTCCAGTAAGAGTAAATTTGAGTTCTAATTCTATGTTGTGAAGCTATTGAACTTTAATTTAGCATTTTTTCACTTAGCTTGAGAGTGATTTAATAATGATTATGTACAGAAATTAAATGCTATCACAAATACAGCTTGACATTAAGAGAGCATTTATTGCTAAGTAGGCCTTTTAAAAAAATCTGGAGCTATCTTCATGACTATTATTTTTTAATGATCATTTTTTTTCTCGAGTGCCTGCCCCATTTTCACTCTAATTTTTTAATTCTTTTGGAATTTAGTCACAGAAAAAAGGACAGCAATCCCAATTCTTGCAAAGCCGTAACTTAAAATGCATAGCCTTATGTGAAGGTAAGTTGAAAGCTGTACAATCATCAGAGAGTTAATTCTCTATTTTGTCTGTATTTAAGAATTCAAGTATATTTACAGAATGCTCCTAATGGACTAGCGAAAGCATTATTCCTTATGACCATCTCTAAGGGCACTAATGGAAAACTGGTACAATAGAGATCTTAAATGTGAAAATCAAAGAGCAGATTTGGCAAGAATTCTGACAGTGCTGTGTTATATTCTTGGCAGATATTTCAGAATGGTAATTATATCTTTCTAATCAAGTACTGCTTATCTCTTTGGTAAATATGCCACCTTCCTCTTTAAGGTGGTTTTTGAATGTACAATACCATGAAATTTTTCAAAGATGAGCCAAGTACTGAGAAGATATCCATTAGGGCTTTCTGTTCCTATACTGAAATTATTATTCTTTTCTAAGCTTGGGACAGAAAAATTGATAGGCAGTTTGCAAGATGATACTTTTTTTTGTTGTTCTTGCTTAACAATCTGACTTTGCATAAAATACCAGTTTTTCTCGTGTTGGTAGTTTTGGTAGACACTGTTAAATTAACTGTTAAGTTTTCAACATTTGATAGTTATATAGGACACTAAGATGCTTTCTGCATACTTCCCCAAGTCGGGACCTGTTTGCCTCTGATAATATAGTGTTTTCTCTCCTATTGTTAGACTAATTATGTTCAAAACATAAAATTGTTACATGGTATTTCATTATTTTTATTTACATTTTTTGATTTTTTGATAGCTAACCATTTTTCATATGTTAATTTGTGCATGTATTTTTACTTTTAGATTTCTAAGAGAAGGGATATAATAACTTAGAATAAGATAGTTCTTTAAATTTATCTTTTACCTACAGTGATCACCTCACCTGACCTGCACAAACACGGAGAGATATGGGTCGTCCCGAACACTGATCATGTCTGCACACGATTCTTTTTTGTGTAAGTATAAAGGCTCAAGTTCATATGTTGCAGTTTTTCCCCATAAATGAGCTAGTAGCAACTACATTAATATTTGGTCACTTTCCCATCAACTTAATGTTTATGTTTTATTTTAACAAGGTGTGAAAAACAGAGTAGTGTTTAATTGCTGTTAACATAGAAACACTGAAAGAAAGCATTCTGTCTCTGCATATATATGTATATATACATGTACCCACAGATGTTTTATGTAGATACATATAAACACATACACATACAAATACACATATATTCTTTATACATTTAAAGATACTAGAACTGGGAACAAATAAAACAATAATGAGAAAGTCCTGTCCCTATAAATGTTGATCTACATGCCATGTAATAATAGGCTGGCAGTACAGGGCATATTGATGTGCACTTCTTGACAAAGCTGTATTGTAAGAGCTTCATTAAAATATAATAGCATTGTTTTTCATCCCTAAATAAATAGTGAGTGTGGTAGACCTGTCTGATTTTTCACCCACCCTTGCTTGTCTCCTAACCCTTTTCCCATGCCTATTTCTTCCTCATCCATGACCCTATCAGAGAAGGGACTTTAAGGAATAGTTGAGTATATTTGTTTTGTACTTCTTTGTAGTTTTCTAAAAAGAAGCTGGAAAAATGCACTGGCTTGTTTTATAAGCCATGTCAAAATGACTGCATCAATTGATATATAGTGTATGAAATGCATGCTACATCTACAGCTTTTGATCTCTTAGCTTAGTGACAGACTATTCACGAGGAAAACTATGCATTGCCTACATTTCTTTTGGGTACTATGAAAACTGACTTTCTTATGACATGTATTTATGTATTATGTGTCTGTGTATCTTGTGTTTATGAAATAATTAATACATAAATTATATATTGTGAGACATGTACATACCCACAGATTTCTTTCTTAATGACAAAGCCCCAGTGAGTATCTTGGTAAGAGCCCCTCTTTTGATCAGTCTGTGCCCAGGTCCATCTGTTATTAGTAAGGTGACATTAGCCAAGTTGCATAAACCCTCTAAACTTCACCAGTAGACACACTACGGTATCATCTGTCAGAATCCCAACAGGAAACTGATGGCCTCTGAAAAATACAGTAGTTTCTATCATCCAGAAGTAGATGACCTACAAAGGTGTGGTTATAAGGGAACCGTCCCTAGGTAGCACCAGACCCAGAAGGGCAAGGACAGGAAAGAGGTCTCAGAACCCGGTAGGAGGACAGCCCTTCTAGCTCAGCAGCTTTGAAAGGAGTCATGGCTTCAGTTGAGAAACTTGTGCAGCCCAAGGTGCCCTTAGGGGTCTGGAACCAAGAGAATCCGTGGCCTTGGCCTCCTGGCAGTGCTCTGCTGGGACTCCCCATGGGTCAGACCCTAACAGAAACTACAGGACAAGGGAACATACTGAGTCCCTACGGGGCAGCCTCCAGGGTCAGAATACAAGGTAGAGAAGGGTGCTGTGGGGGTCTGGCTCCTAGGGAAGATATTTTACTACCTTTTTAAGATTATTACGAAGACTAAGCACAACGCAGGCCTCCATTAAAAGACACTCATTAAATGTCTTCTGCCCTCTTCTTTCTTCACCATCTTGAAGATTACATACTGATAGCAGATTGGCCTTCCAAAACACCTCCCAATCACAAACTTATTTCACTGAAGGACTTTTAAAAGATTTTGAAAGAAAAATAATTCTGAAGTCCTTAGCATCTTGCTAAAAATCAAAATTTTTGAGCTAAATTAAACAACTTTAGATATTTAAGTAGTAAGTAAGCATTCTAGCATTACTTCTTTGAAATTTTACATAAATTATACGTAAAATAAATCTGTAAAGGGTATATGTGTGTAGTGTGTGTTTACTGGAGAGAAGGATTTCTATATTTAACAAGAAGAAAAAATTGAGGAAAGATACCTGAAAAAAAAAAAAGAAGAGAAGACTTCTAGTGTACTGAGATACTTTCCAAATAACGTGAAAGAAAAAAATTCTATTAAGTTAATGATTTTTGTTTCTATTTTGTAAATATAAATGAGATTTCATCCTTTGTCTATATCCTCAGGAGAAGAGGGACCACTTAAGGAAAATTGGTAAGATTCAAAACACCTCAAAAAGAGAATCCATTCACTAATTAATGCACATTCTAGATACAACCGTCAGTTTCTTTCTTTATAAAAGATATAATCACATAGCTCTTCTAGTAATGGGCCTCCCTAGTGAATGGGAACATCCAGAGAAAGAAGGAATTGATGACAAAGAAGTGAGCCATCATAAATATACCATTATCAGACAGACAATAAATTTTTATTCTTATTGAAAAAATTTTTTACACATTATACGACGATCCCTTATGTTAGAAACTTGGTCTCATGACTAGGGCATAATTTAATGTAGTTTCCTTTTTTATCTTTTACTAAGTAAGAATATTAAAAATTTAAATAACTTCCATGTTAATCTGATATCTAGAGTGAAGGGGATAATAAAACAGTCATTTAATATACTAATTACATTCTTGCCAGCATGAAAACAACAAAAAATGACAAAATGTGGGTGGAAATTTTAGGGAACAGACTTTTGTATTAGAAAAATTGAAAATAAAATTTGAAAGAAGACTTCACTTAGGGAAAGAAGGAGAATGAGAAGTTTGAAAAAAAGGTTTGTTGGATAATTCCAAAAAATGAATAAACTCAATCAAATATAAATGCTGCAGGCAAAATGTAGTAATTCACATGTAATGAACAGATTACAGCCAATTTTAAGTGTCCAGAAATTGTTGAAGCTTGTACAAATAAAGCAATTGTTTTTAAAAAGGCCAGGAGCTGGGTTTAAACAGGATATAAAGAGCAAATAGATATGCTGTGCTCCAGTCACATACAACAAAAATGTTTATTTCACAGTGAATGGAATTTTAGAGCTAGAAAAGTAAGCTTATTGATATTGGTATTTTCTGTAAATGGGATTAAAAAATAGTAGGCTGTAATTGATGATTTGGTGAAATAACAGAACCAGGTATATCTAGTGCCATGGGCTCCCCCCTGCTACACCGTCCCCCACCACTGCCATAGTGAAAACTGAGATGATAGTACATCTTTTCCCTTAACCATCTGGGACCAAGGAAAGGTTCCTCCTTGTTTGGTGTTACAACCTACTTGTTAAATGCCATAGTGTTTCTCTGATTTAGAGCAGGCAGATCTGCAAATGAATTGTAACATATTTTTATCAATGTGATAAATTTAAGGTATATATCTCTCCTATGTTTTCAAGAAATTCAGAAATTTAAGAATAGGAAGGCACAAATAAAACAAACTGCAGAGAACAGACGGGGTATTTTCAGTTCCTTTGAGTCCAGCAGACCTCAGTGCAAATAAGTTTCAGGAATTCCTATCCAAACTCTATTTTATCTTTTAAGGTCTAGTTAAAATACTACCTCTTCCATGAAGCTTCTAATCAAAATTAATCCTTTTTTCTGTTGTTCTACAGATTACTGCAGAACCTTTTTTTAAAATTCCATTTTTTCATTGTATCTGACTCTTCCATGAGGCTGCAAACTCCTATTAAAGGCCTGATGCACAGTTGCTTGTCAGTAAATTTTTAACGAAGGAGCAAAGACAAAGGCAAAAAGGAAAACAGATTATATATGGTTTCTATGTTAGGTCAAAATGTGAAATCATACAAGAAAAATTTATAAAATAAGAACTGTATAGGCCATGAAGTGAAATAACGGATATTGTTCATCATGATTTGGCAAAAGATATGGTTGAATGGGAAAATAGTGAGGAGACGATATATTTATAAAGTTAGAAGATAGAACATACCGTCATGGCTCAGTGGAGCTGTGTGGCGTTAGCTGTGACATAAGCTGATGCGATCGGGGAACTTTGCTTTATCCCCAGTCTATAATAAATCCAATTTCTTTGTCTGCAACCCAGATCCCTTTCCAAGATTTAAAGTGCCCCACCACTCCCTTACTTCAAACTCTTAGTAGCTGCCAACTAGTAGAAGATGAAGTCCAACCTCCTTTACAAAGGGAACCTACTGACCCCTCAGCCCTTTGTTCATGCTTCAGTACCATGCATTAGAAAGGCAGTGAGACCCAGTCCCCAGCCTCATGGCCCACCATTTTTCATCACTCACCATTTCTCACTTCATGATGTTATGCTTGTCAACCGAAACTATATGCTGTGGCTTCCACCCTTCCATGCTTCTACTCTTTCCTTCCTCCACTAAGCTTGAATTCTCTTCCACTCTGTCCTCTTACCCTTATTCAGCTAATTCCCATTCCTTTTTTAAATCTTAGTATATGCCTTCCCTCCTCCCACAGACATCCCTTGACTCCTTTGGACTGCTCCTTTGTGTTACTATAAAATGCCCTGGTTGTATTGGATTTTTTTATCATTGGATTATTCTTTTTGATGTATGGTCTTCTCCATTACTCTGTATACTTCTTGAAGTCAGGAACTGTACAGCTCACCTGTCTTTGTGTACTTAGCATAGTGCTTGGCAGATCAGCAGACATGAATGAAATGCCCACATTAAACTGCTTGCTGGGTATTTTTCCTTGAAAAGTCTGCTGATACCCTAAAATCAATATGTACAAAGTGGAACCCACTATCGCTAAATCCTGTAATCAATTTCTCAACTTCTTCAGTCTATTTGGTAATTTTACGCATCAAAGAGACTTGAAACCTGAGCTGTAGTTTTCGATTTCTCTTTCTTTATCCACTATGGCTATCTGCTTCTAAGTTTATCTTTACAGTTCTCTCCTATCCATACCTTTGTTTCCATGGATATATCATTCTCTCCCCCACAGTACACCAAAAGGTTACTAGTTATTCTCCATGCTTCTAGTTTCTTCACTGCTAATTTCTTCTGTACATTGCCAGATTTACTAAAATTTTTACACTAGTGAATCCTGTTCAGTGTATAGAAACTAAAAGCAAAGGTAAGCAAAAGCAGAGAAAATCACCCATAAAAGCCAAGTTAGAGTTAACTATGATTAATCTTTTGGTATATAGCCTACATTTCTATGCATATAAAACTTTAAGAGCCTACTATTTATACCAGGTTAATTTTCCTAAAGCACAGTTTTGATTATTCCTTGCTCATCTAGTAGTTTTTAGCAAATAAGAACATGGCGTTCTGCAACATAGAGCCCATTTTACCTTACTTGAGTTACCTATACAAACCACTGACTGAACATAATTATCATCCAAGCTGTTTCTTGAAAACAACTTGGAATCGTTTTTCCCACTATGGAGCCTTTGCTCAATCAGTCCAAATGATTGGCTTTCTCACCAACTCAGCAGTTAGATTATCTTCCAAAGCTTCACTGTCGGGTCTTTTCCATCTCTTGACGTTCCAGTCAGACACAAAATTCTTTCTTTACTCTGAATTTTGCTCATCCTTTCCTTCTGCTACCCAGACTGCCTTGTCCTACAGGTATTTGCAGAACTCTCTTACCTCCCCTAGTAAAATGCAAATTCTGCCTCTGTTTGGGAATCTAACATCTCATGCAGAAACACATAATACATATTGAATGAAAGCAGTGATGGAAGACCCAGTGTGCTAACTTAATGAAGAGATTATATGGCTCTGAAGTCCACAATGCACTTATAGCATCAGATTTCTTATGGGAGCTTTGGAGAAGTGCTTGATATCACTCAGTTCACACTGCTGTCTCTCACTGATGGAAAACAGTGCTATCGTTTCTGGGTTCCATATTTAGGGAGTCAGAAAACAAATTCTTGTGTGCCAATCTTAAAACTCACAAAGCTGCTATTGATAGAATACAGAAAACCTTTATTAGTGAATAAAGGCTGTCAGTACATTCAAGTTTTCATCCGTGAAATTTGCTAACATACCTAAGAGTTCCAGACAGCTAACTTCCATCTATTGTCTTATTTTCTCTCTAATAGCTTTTTAGGCAAATTGGTTTGGTTTTTATTAAAATTTTAATATCTTTTTATACTCCTGGGAACTTAAGTAACTTTTTTCTCCTTTAAATGGTTTCATTTTTCCTTCTTCAGAAACCTCCAGTCAAGTGTGTCATTTCCCTATTGACATTCTTGCTCTGTTTCTTAATTTTGTTGTTTTCTGAACGTCAGTGAACTTTACTTTTATATTAACATCTCAGTGTGTGTCTGTAATACTAAAAAATAGCTGCAAATTATTCTGTATTCCATATTGTAATAAAAGCCCTAATTTCACTAATAGTCCTTATATCCGAACTCTGCCAGTTGACCAAATCAAATGGTTGTTTGTTTTTCCTTTATTATTTCATATGTGTCATATTTTAAGACACACATGAGTGCCTTTGGCCAAATTTATCCTTCAACCCACAACTGTTGTGCTTCCTTGTAGGCTTCATAGATAATGGAAAACAGGCATTTTTCTGAATACTTTAAATCTTAATCTTACTCTTAACTCTCTGGTCTCTCCTCCTATGCTCTTTCTGTCTTAAATTATTGTAGTTGATTTAAAGAGTGTGAGTCTCATCTCCCTCCATTAACTTCAAATACTTTTTAAGGGCCAATGAACATGGAATATTTTGTAGATACTTGCAAATGGTTGCATTTAACTGGGAAGTAGAGCTGGTCAGGGGTAACATGACTGGAGAGGAAGGTTGGGTTCAGATTATGAAGGACCCTGGTGTGTCATGCCATAGACACTGTATTCTGTTCTGCAAGTGAAGTAGAGGCCATTTGTATCACTTTAGCAGGGCAGAGAATATTCTTGTAGGAGGAATGATGAAGATAAATGTGGAGACAGATTAGTTACAATATTACTACAAAAGTCTGTTTCTCACTCCAAAAAAAAAACAATGTGTTTGACATTGTGACTTGGGAAAAAGCAATGCTTACTTTATGTGGTGCGGTCAGTGTCCTATTCTATTCTAATTTCATTGAAAAATGCTAGCCTGGACAACCAAAGTTAATTTCAAAACCTGCTAATTGTACACGACCTGCAACTTGAAAATCATTCACTTTGATGAGTGATAACAACGATCTAAACCTAGGTAATGTCGTTGGATGGCGTGAAGATGCAACTAGGAATAATTAGGAAAATGGAAACAAAGACACTGGATGATTTATTGGATTGAGGCACATGACTGAAGCTTTCTTGTTGAGAGAGTGAATAGATGATGGTGCTTCAAGTTGAGATGTTGACAGTAAAAAGGAGCAGTCTTGGGCTAAAAAATAAGGTCTGTTTTGAATATACTACATTGGTGATTTCTGTGGGAAAACTATATATAGTTAAGGAAAGATGTAAAGAGTGTAGAGAGTTTGGGAATCAGCATGTGCATGACAGTTAAAACAATGGGAGACACTGAAATAATTGAGAGTTTGGGTATCATGGGAAGAGAGAACACTGAGAAGTGAGCTGTGGATAAAACCAGCATTGAAATGGGAGGCCAGGAAGAGGATGTAGTGAAAGAGATTGAGAATGAATAATCAGAAGGTTGACTAGGGAGTAAAGAAATAATAGCTAAAGAGAAAGCAGTCAACGGTATCACATGCTGCAGGCACAGCAGATAAAATCTGAAGTAACCAACTAGGAGGCCTTGGACAACTGTTGTACTTTTCAGTGGAGTGAAGAATGATTGCAGTGAGTTAAGGAAAACCTGAGAAGTTTCAATATATCAGACAAATTTTAATCAAAGGTCAACTTGAAATTGAAAGGAATAGAGATGGTAAGTATGTAGGCTGGGTTTCAATTAAGCCAAGCATATCTTATTTAGCATTGTGTCCAAAGTACAGAGGACATAGTAGGTGTGTTGACTATACCACAAATGCCATAGAGATAGAACAAACATAAAAGCATATTAGGAAATTTAGAGTAGAGATACATGAGGACTTGTGTCTGAAATGGGGAAGCCATCAAGAACTAAAACAGTTCTGAGACCTGCCACTCTTCACACTTCTCTCAAAGCACTATGGACCACATATCCCATTCTTCCATACATTAATGTTTCACCATTGTGAAATGTGTGTGTGTGTGTGTGTGTGTGTACATACTTGTGTGGTAAGAATTAACCAACCTGACAGGAAACTTTGGGTCAATGCTTAGGACTTTAAATTTGATACAAATGCAGTTATCACTAGATATTTAAGCAGTGGGTTATCTAAGGACCTAAGTTCTCATTGATGTATGTCATCTGTTTCATTTTCCTGTCTTAGGCTATTTCAGGAGAATTTATGTATGGTGAGGAAAAGACAGTAGCATGCACTAATTTTTGAGACTGCTTACACCTTTGGTTATCTCTTTTGAAGTAATTAATAATTTTTCCAAAACTTCTGTCGTGAGGTTATTTTTATGAAGTAAAATTAATTCATCACCTATTTTACAATGAACATTAACATTGAAGTTTAAAAATTAGTTCTTGAGAAAATTTTTATAGCCCAAGTAAGTTTATTTGAGGAAATGAATTATCATCTAAAATTTAATTATTTCTTTCTAAAAGACTTAGTAATTACTGTCCTTTACTTAATGTTATATTTTCACTTCTATTACTTAGCTGAACTTAGCACACTTACATTCTTACGTGAAGTACCAGCATAAATGTTAGATAGTCAGACTGAATAGAGAACCAGTGATGGGGGAAAACAGTGCAGCACTGATTACAACAGAGTAATAATTGGGAGGCAGGTGAAACAACAGAACAGTCACAGAAAGTGAAATAACGTCTAAGAGCATCACTGATCAGAAGATAAATAAACCCCAAAGTAAGATGGGGTTAAGTATGCCAGAACCTAAAGAACTTGAACTTGGTATGTTCTTTCACAGTGGGCTTCATACAACAACCACTGTGGGAGGTGTTTGCAAGGCCAGAGACACTAGGGTGCTTCCTGTAACTCAGGCAATGCTGTATGTGGGGATAAAAATGTTAAATTAAAAAGGAACGAAGGGGCAAATCAGGGCATGACATAGAATAATTGTTTAGTAATGTGAGTTTTTCTCTGTTTAGTAACGTGAACACGTTATTAACTACAACTGAGAAATAAGTGCTTTCGCTATTGATTCCATTGGGCTATATTTTAGGTTTCAGTAACATTTCTAAGCTGTTTTAAGTGTTTTCTTTGCATGTTTTATCTTCTTAAATGTTTTATGTTTCTTTTTTGTGTCTTAGCTATGAAGATGGCCAAGTGGGCGATGCGAATATTAACACACAAGAAGGAGGCATTCACAAAGAGATCCTTCGAGTAATTGGTAATCAAACTGCTACTGGTTAAAGGGCCACCATTTAATAAACTTGATTTGAAAGGCTTCCTCGGGTTCAAAGCTGGATTTTGAACTGAAGAAGATGATGAAATAACTTATTGTTATTATAAACAAAATTAACCCTTTGAATACTGATTTTTTCTTAGTATTTCTAAGTATCTCATTAAATACCTAAAATGGTATGAAATTTAGCAATTATAGGGTTATGGAATCTAGTAATAAAATTACAACAGCACTTAAACTGAAGTTTGGGTTGCTTACACAATAAACAGATTGAAAAAACAGTTTTGTGCTGATATTTTTATATTAAACTCTTTAATTGGAAATTTGGTATTATATACTGACATTTTAGGTTACTGAAATAGAATTGAGAACATTTTATAATGACATCTAAATCTATAAGATACTTTGCAATAAGTGTAATGTTTGCACAATCTGATGTGCTATATGATTAGTGGTATGAACAAATTTGAATGTTTTAGGAAGGGATGTTTCCTATTCTCCTGTTATTTTTCTTTATACAGACAAATTAGGTCTTAGATGCAGTGCTTCACCCAAAAGTATGTAATATACCTACCTGTAGATTTATGCCTCAAAATATGTGATTGTGCATATATGTGTGCAGATACACATATATATGTATTTTGGTAACAGAGATGGCACAACTCACAATTCTATTCTCATTCAATGAAAAGAAAATAGTAAGAAGTAAGAAGTAAACCTGGACATAAACCAAGATGTGAGCCAAATTTACCACCATCCATTCACTGAAAATTCGTATGATTTTTCTATGTGTTTAAAGAATTTTCCCTTCAGTTAAAATTCAGCTCTTCTATAATGTAAACTAAAAGTCATAATTTGGGGAGCATAGGTGCCCCTGGTGGACTAAATCTATATTCAGATGATCATTTGTTTAAAAGAAAGGCCTCAGTATTTAAACCAACAGTATGTATTTTTTATTTCCTACAATGGAACATTTTAAAAATTTATTTATAACATGCCAGCATTTTTATATTTTTTCATCTAATACCTCTGCTTATTTTTTTTCATATTGAGAAAGAAGACAAACTTTAAAGTTTCTTTTATATTAAAAGAACCCAAATAAGTTTATAGAGAACAGTAACACCAGCTCTCAGCATTCTACTTAATAGTCATGTGCTCATCAAAATTGTTTATATTTCTTTGGGTCCTACAGTTCTTCTTAGTCATTACCAGTTTTAATTGACAGTGTTTATTTTTCTACATGATGTCTTTGGAATAAGGCCATTACATGAGAGCAGTTTAATTAGTGAGTCTGCTACTCTATTCAATCTCTGGATCAAGGCTCATATCTGATTCTAATTTATTTAGAAAAAAATTAAAATGTATAATCATTAACAAGTATAATGTTAGAACTTCTGTGTTTAATTCCTTTGGCATAAAAGGTGATAAAGAAGGTCATACATATTGTTAAGGGTTGCTGTTTAGGGACTATTTACTAATCATTTGTTTTCTTACATTACATAATTGACATGCAACTTATTCTGCAAAAATAGACTTGAGTAGTTGGGATATTAATCATTGTGATAGGATCCACTTAAAACATTGATCTGTTTTGACTCATACCTCTGAACTCAGAGCCAGACTGAGGGATAATACTGGCGTGGTAGGGCCCAGATACAGTATCTTATTTAGTGTTCTGTGACCAGATAATTTGAAGACTTTACATAGGACAAAAGAACTACTTCACTTCTTTCTGCCAAGACTCCCCAAGTCTCCCAAATCCCTTTGATTGTGTTTTAAAAACATTTCTAAATAACAAAATCATTTCCTCAAATTTTGTGGGACATTCTATATATGACATAAATATCAAGATGTAATAGCAAGATTTGGAAATTGAGGTGTTGGAACCTCATCTGTGTGGCCATTATGACCACTGAGGCACGACCAAAGAATTGCTAAAGTGCCTCCAACCAGAATTTAAAAACCACTGACCTACCTGTAGACTTTTCTTAACAGTTGAGTGGTCTGTGGGCAAGTGTAGTGTTAGAATCTGAACTGGAAGGGTAACTTGGAGGACTCAAGGGAGTCTATCTGGGGAAGGAAAAACTGGTGTAATATAAACTTCTACTACAGGCTTACGAATAAAAAAGTAAATTCACCTCTCAGAGCAAGGAAAGTAATTGTTACTTGCATAGTAAATGTTATAGTAGACATCCTTTACGATAATAAAATGAGATATCTTCTAATGTTAGTTAACTGAATGCTGTTACAATGCAGAACGACAGATTTTAAGTTTGTTTCAAAGAAATTGTCAGAACCCTTGTAAGCAAAAGTAGAGCCAATCCTTTAATTGAACTTTCAGTAAAAGAATATTATAGGATACTGATGCTTACCTTTATTTGCAAAGAATCTAATTTCAATACATAACACTAGTAAATTAATGTCATGCTTCCCAAATCTAAGCAGGTCCTTCCCATGTAGAAGTTTAAACATTATTTTCATGCCTTGATTCAGTCACCCCATTAAGATATTATCCATTGACTTATTTGATGATGCCAAACATGTGATGTTGTATTGTGTTAATTTAGTCATTTGAAGTCTGTTCACTGATGCTTTGTTGTAATAGTTACTTAATTGTGTAGCCATTACTACTTAATAGTAACCCACCAAGCAAAGGCAATCATTTATTTTCATTCTTGAAGTAGGGGAAGAACCTTAATTTATTAGTTCTACTTTTTCCTATAGTACTGATTTTGTAAACGGTTCACTATGAATAATTTGTCCTCTTTCATTGTCTACTGTATTAAAAAAGAGAAGACTATGATTCAACATTCAAGAAGAGAAAAAAGTAATACTGTACATAGATTATCCAGTGCTATAGAATACTATGGCAAGGTACTTTGGTGGCTCAGAGGGCATTTTTACTGCTCAGCAAATCTCAGTCAAATACTGGATTTGAAGGTGGTTTTTAAATTTTAAATTTTAAAAATAAGAATGTCACATCCTAAACTTATTTTCAAATACTATGTGATACAAGAAACCAACACAAACTATTGTCAATGCTCTGAATATTTCTCATTGCAAAAAAATTTTAAGGGTTTTTAAATCCCTCAGTTGTTCTCCCCTTTGCTAAAAGAAAGGAAACTAATCTGCAAGTCTGAATCTTCAATGGCTGAAAAGTTAGCAGTACTTTATACCATAATACCATAATTTGCCTTAAGGTGTGGGATTTCAGATAAGAAAAAACTCATTATCCTCATTAAAGTCTGGATGACTTCATCAGATAGTAATTTAAAATATCACAAAGGGCCACTCAACCTTGGACCTTTGCCATATAAATATATGGATTACTTGGTGGAACTTGAAGCACATTTTTAAAGTATTATGTATGATGTTATTATATTTCCTGCTGAATTCATCATTATAATACTACCTCAAGACAAATGATAGATTATTTGTTAAGGTAAATTGGGTTTCCAGTATAAAGAACAAATAAAATTTTACAAATACAAGTCATCAAATGATTAAACAGTCAAGACCAACACTGGACATAGATATTGTGAGTTACCTTTTGACAATGCAGTAATATGGACATTTCAATCACTGGTGATGGATGACACAGCACCAAATAAGTTGTGTGAAGGGGTTTGAAATTGTAAATTTAAATATAATTAGTTCCCTTAAAATTGGTTGTCTATATGGTACAATTTTATGTCCATTCATCTGAAGCCACAAACATTTGCCCACCTTAATCAATTAAAAGATTAAAATACCCAACTGCTATGCTAGAATGGCAGGCTGATTATTCAAGCATTTTGGCATTGAATGCCTGCTAAATTTTTGTCAGATTATATATAAATCTGATGTATATTATTACCCAGTAGATTTTTCTGGGGATTTTGTATACACCATGATGTATTATTAGGGTAAGGTTTTTGTAGGTCAAAAGAATTTCAAGTAGTTTTTAGACAAAACATATCCATGAGTGTGAAAAAGCTATGTTGAAGAATAGATTACATAACACATTTACCAGAAAGTCAGTAAAAAATAGTGCTTATTTACATAGTCAATATAATTTAATGTTCTAAAAATACTTTCTTCAATCTGCCCAATATTTAATGTACCATCTGAGATTTTAAAAATGCAGCCACTCCTTTATGTAAACATTAAGATATGCCTATGTTTCTTTAACTATACAGCCTTCTTTACAATAAGTTCTTGACTTTTGTGCACAAAATAGTATTGCAACCTGCTATTTAGCCTTTGGTGCCTTAGAGTTATTATAAATATTTAACAATATGTACATAATGTAAATACTGCCAAGAGATCACTAAGGCCAAATATTTTCTCTATTCACTTTTTATTGCACTTGCTTTCTACTGCTACTTAAGCCTCTTTTATCCAGCTTTGTAATAGTTCTAACATTGTAGCCAATGTAAATGTTTACTTTCAATAAATCTGAATTTGTTCAACAAGTACCGTATATGTGGGCAGTATTTTGAAATCTCGGTTAGGCCTTAGTTACTTCTCGTAATGAGTCTTGCTTTTGGGGACTGGAGACTTGAAGTTCTCAAACTCTAAAAATGATGTTGCCCTTTTCATTTATAAAATACATTTAAAATAAGAGGTAATGAAAGAAAAAAATACCTCCTTGCCAGTGTTCCCCAAATAGTTGTGTTAGATCTAATTGGTTATGGGATGAGCATTTAAATTTCAAATTCTGTCCAGAAACACAGGATTGAAACAAAAGGTTTCTCTACATTTTGTCTGTAGTCTCCATTTATAAACACTTGGGCATAATATTAAAAGAAGCATTTCAGATGAACTGTCCTGAGTTTTCTAAGTATTTCTTACTTGATTCATTAATTGGAAAGTGATTTTTAAAGCACTGCTTTTTATATACATCTTCCTAACTGAATAAGACATTAGTCCGTAAATAAATATGGTCTCTAAACACATTAGTAAGAAATATTTTAGAGGAGGTAAGTTCATATTCTTGTAACAAAATAATTTTTACTCATGTTACATTTACAGCTGAGAAACACTAGACAGGAAACTTCTGTTCGTTAGACTGGATTTCAATTACTGTGGAAATACTTGTTAAGCATCTAGTATGGGTCTAGACAGTCCATATAAGGAATAGAGAGTATCTGATTTTGTGTTGGACTTAAGGAGACTTATAGCTATTTGGGAAAAGAAAACATATATGTTGGAAACAATTCATGAATGTCACAAGGCCAGTGATGCTGAATGGGAAAGGCCAAAAATGCAAGCAGCATTTTGGAAAGAAACAGATCATCTACAACTGCGGGGGAAACACCACGGGAATCTGTGGTGTTAGCAAGACCTTTTATAGCCGATAGACCTTTCCCAACCTGAGAACAAGTTCTTTAAAACAAACATGATGGGAAAAGGCATATCAAGGAAAGTTGGCTTACTGATGCAAGGATCTTGAGTAACCCTACAAATGTAAATACTCTGCACTCGTTGAAATACTGCAATTCAAATGACGTTTTGGATCCTGAAATTTACACTATTGAGTAAGTGTATTACTAATTTCAATTTACTTACTATGTGATCACAAGTTGCCTGGGTGGGCGAGTTGGGATGGGAAAGCCCTCGAAAGACCAAAGGAAAGAAAAATCTGGAGACGCAGGGCGTCATGAGGGTTCACTGGGTCTTAGGCACAGGGACTCCAGGAGCAGCTGGCTGGATGGCGTTGGGCACGGCTGTCATGGACAGGGAGGGAACTGCTTATAGGGGGTGAGGGAATAGGAGACTACAGGCTTTGCTAGAAGGGACCATTCTTGTGTGACCAGTGCCCCAGGGAATAAAGCCTTGGTCACAGGGGTCTGCCTCCCAATGAGGTGTTTCCATAGATAAGGCCAGCCTGGATTTGGCCAGCCCCACGCCATCAACATACCCTAAGCATACTCATACTGCCTGAAGGAAGGGCCCAGGTGGGCACCTGGTCATTCTGGGCCAGAAGGTTATATATATATAGGCAGCAGTACTTGTCCCCGCTCCTACTCACCAGACCATGTTCTGTAATCTTTTTACAACAAAGTCAGTGATTTGCCTGTGTTTCTGCTTTTGCTTTATTGTAGATCATACATATATTAAGAAGCACTTAATTTTTTGAATTTGTAGTTTTTGATTTCTCAGCAAAATGTTTGATGCTATCTTTGTGACTTCATGGCACAATCTTCCTGATTTCTGGAGCTCTTTCCCTCTGACGCTTCCCTGCATTCTTCCCCATAGAAATGTAGGTGTAAAGAGTATAGTTCTACATGCTGGGTTAACTCAAAAGTTACACAGGCTGCTCTTTGGGAAAGCCAGTTTTGAGAATCCCTGAGAATTTGATGAGTATTTGGCTTGTTTTCTGTTCCCAACTTCCAGGTCCCTCTTTTAAATTATTTCAAGTAGAAGCAACTTGTATCTTCTAAGAAGACTGAAATTTTCAGATACCAAATAAATATAGGGTTTAAAAGTCATGTATTCTTGTTTCAGATAAGAAAAAGTTTTGATCAGCTAGAATTTGCTTTATTAACATTTTGTAGTTTAGAAAACATCTCCACATAAATTGTCTCATATTCCGCCTCAGAGTAAGACTAGAAATGTGTTAGCAGATGTATTTTATAGAGAAGGTTTTTATAGAGAAGTTTGCCAAATAGGCTTGCCAAAGGGGTCACTGGGCTCCAAACTTAGGGTCAAGCTTTCCGAGTCTCATCACTGATTTTTTAAATAAATCATTTTTATTATTGCTGGAATCCTAGCTTGGCAATAACAAATGTAAGAATTAGAGCAAACTGGTGAGAAGGGGTCATTGAAGAAGGTGGGTCTCGTTGCCTTGAAGAGCTCTATCATGGAATCACTGAATAACCATTGCATAGGCTAGGTGTGATTTTATTCTAGAGAGCCTGGAAGGAAACGAGTCTGCCCTTGTAGCTGGCAAGAGCAACTCGTTCAGCCGTTGGGTGAGTGACGTGATAGAAGTGGGGTTTTGAAAGTGCCCCGGGAGCTTTCAGAAGCGTTTCCAACAGAGAGGCAGAAAGCAAGAAACGTTAGAAATCTGTTTTACTAATTCCAGCAGGTATGAAGGTGTGGAAAGGAGGAACTGAGAAAGAGGGTGGAAGACACATGGAAGATTTAGGAATAAAACAGTAAATTAGGAAATGAGACCCAAAGATAATATAAATTGAGAATAATTTTCTCCTGGACTTTCTACTGGAGATCAGTTAAGATTCTCCTACCCTTTTTAGTCTCTGGGAGGGAGGACTGACTGAAGACAATGGCATGGTAGTGCTCTCTCTACACCAAGAAATCTGTAAGCACATACTCAGCCTCATGAAGGGCAAGGGGAGGAGAAGGATATTATGGACCACAAAGGAACATGTTTGTGAAAGGACCTTACCCACCACCTGTAAAACCAGCCTGGCTAAGTACTGCAGTGTGTATGAGATGGCTGCAGTCATTCAGTAACTCTCCTGTCTGTTTTGATAGGACATCATCTCCAGAATCACCGAACTGTCAAACTGTGTGTGTGTATGTGTGGTGCCCTGTACCCTGAGGTACACTTGAAGACTCCCCACCCAGGAGGGTGGCATCTTACTCTATGCATGCTGCCCCGAAGACTGTCCACCAGAATGACTCCAACTCCCTCCCACCTGTAGTCTGGTGACTCCTAAACCTGCAGCTCTTGTTCCTGTCTCCCTGAGCTTCAAATTCATATGGCCAAATACTGCCAAACAAACTTCTCTTTCCCATGTTCCAAGGATACGTCAAATAAACTATGACCAGTGTCCCAGCCGCCTGCTGTTCTGCTCTCCTCTTGCACTCCTCTCGGCTGCACCATCCACCCTTTTACCTAAGCCAGGAGACAAGTCATCCCCTATTCCCCACCCTTTCATTCAGTCCCCACCAATCAATCAACAGCCAAGCCATTTTAATTCCTATTTGTGAGTGTCTTGAGTGCATTCAATTTTCTCGATTTCTCCTGTGACTTCCTTCACTAACTTTTATGTCCATTATATCAATATACTCCAGTGGCTCTCCTTTAATGAATCTGGTGTCCTCTACCTAGAACAGATACTCAGCTAGCACATATGAGTACAGCCTTAAGATTGTTAAGATACTGATTACCTCTGTATGTTAGTAAAGAGACACTGCCTGGAATCCCACATGCCAAAAGGCAGCAACTAAAGGGTTAACTCAGCACATATAAGACCCTCCTCACACTTTGGTCCCTGCTCAATAGGCGGCTAGTTGTTTTTAATGTCACAACTGGCTTAACCACTCCCACCTTTCATAATGCTGACTGAAGCTAAAGTGATCGAAGATACAAATCTGATTTTGTAAACCGCTTACTTAAAACCCTCAAATGTCTCCCAGTGTATCACCGAATTAAATAAAAACTCCTGGCCCCTGCTTCCTTCTTGTCCTCCAGCCTCTCTTTCACCACCACCACTGCAATCCTTACACTCCGCACTGAGCCACACTGAGTCACTCCTCTGTCCAGAGAACAAGAGCCCGTTGCTGCTGACCTCTCTCACATACCTTTTCTCTCTGCCCAAGACAGTCCCACTCTCCGGCTCTACCTTTGACTCCTCTTGGCCTTCAGCCTGTTTTTACTTTATCCAACACCCTCCCTCGTACTCCAATGTGCATCAGGTGGTTCTAAGTCCTTTCAGAGTATCGCACCACGGATTCTTGATCTCATTTTGCCCACAGTGAAAAGGTTTGTTGATTTGCCTGCTTCCTTTGCCCAGTCACCCCTCCTCCAGTGCCACCAGGCAAAATCCATTTCCAGTACCTAGTAAATGTTTGCACTAGATAGGCATACGAAAAAGTACATTACAAATGTCTATCTGGTGAAGATCTTCAGGTAAAGTGACATTAAAGTGAAAAATCTTAGAATATGTCTCCTAATCAGCATGTAATACATTCATAAATCTGTAGGGGGAATATAACAAGCCCTAGCTGTCATCACCAAGGGCTCCAGCTCCATCACGTGCAGGAACTGTAGGAATCCCTACATGTTAGGAACACCTATTCTCTGTCACCCTTGAATTAAATTATTTTCATCTTCCCATTACTCACCTTAACTTTAGATCAAGCAATTCCTGGATTAGAAGGTCATTTTGAGGGCCCAGAATGAGACACAAAATTAGATACTTACAGATTTATAATTTAATGTCAGTAATTTGCATAACTAAAGGATCATTGCTTTGTTAAATAATTACCTCAAATAATGAGCTTGCTTAGCATATTTAAGAGTTCATTTACAGGTCATTAACTACTTGACATACATGGAAGAGAGATACTTTAAGCTAAAGTACTTATACTCATTACCAATAAAAATAAATCAGCGATAGAATTAAGCACACCTATAATTTTAAGTCAGCGGTGAAATAAGGTTCCTTCCAAAGGAATAGCATTCTTCTAAAATGGCATAAATTGTAATGAACCTGAATTTTATTACACGTACTTACTACTCTGTGACACCTAACTTAATTTTTGTAGCTGTGTAATTGGGAACATTTCTATTCTTCATGTGTTTCCCGGTTAACTTCTGGGATACATATTTCATAATAGTTGTAGGCTTACAGCGCAATCAATTTTCTGGTTCTAATATGCAGCAGCCTGTAGAGCAGCATAGCTCTCCACATTTATTATTTGGAATCTTTTCCCTTGCATTTCTGCCTATTGCAAATATATCCATAATTCAAGGCCAAGTTCAGGTAACCTCAAGAACATGAATACTTTCTGGATCACCCAGCCAAAAATGATTCCTCCCTGCTCCAAATTCCTGTAATTCTTTGTAATTCTCTTGGAGCACTGACTTACAGTTACCTCTGTTTCTGGAGTTCTTTGTGTAAAAAATGGCATTCTTGAACATCACATTTCTGCCTACCACCACCAATAATCTCTCTCTGCTAATGTTATGCCTAATTTCATTAATTTTATCTGATAACATTTTAAAACCTGTACTTAAACAGTTTTAACTTCTGTTAGTATTACTGAAGAAAGTGACAAAAGAGTACCACCTCCAACCACTCCGGACTGAAGGTGACCAGTCTCTCGCCACCTCTTTCATACCATGTCCATTTCTGCTAAACAACAAGAATGATTTGTGGAGCACAGAGGGCGGAGTTACTATTTAGCCACATAATATAAGAATTTCATGAGAATAGACCCCCCACTTTCTTTCCATTCTCTCTATGAGAGTTTTCTTAATTTGCTGAGGGTGAAACAGACTGGTCATATATCAGGCAGGAGGTGATATTAAGCTGCATAGACCTTCAAAAAGTACCTGACAAATGCACAATTCACTTTTTAATATACAGAAGTTTTAAAAAATGTAATTTCACAAACATTGATTCTGTTTTATAATACTGTCTGGTTAGCATCTGTTCGCTGGGATCGCAACACTGTTGCAGTTTACCTAATTTTAAGAAAGAGAGTTTGGAAGAGAGCACAGCACATCTTCCCATCAAAGTTGCAGTGTTGATGGCTTACTGACTACCTTATTCCTGTGGACAGTACCACCCTTCCCAAATTCCCCAGGTTGGAAACCATTCTGCTTACCTCTATATCCACTCAGTCTCCAAGAACTGTCAAGTTGCCATCCACATAATCTCTGTTCCCCTGGATTGCTCTAATATTTGTTCTAATTTTTTCATTTATTTATTTAGAATACTTTTTTTTTTAGCCCATAGTATGTTCCAGTTTCTAGTGACAGGTGTTCTCTAGAAGTTCATTTTGCCCCCTTCCATAAGTGGTTCCTGCCTTTAAAAAGTCTATGATCTTTAAGAGAGTACAGCCAGAGGCAGTTAACAATCCAGGGTGCTGCAGGATGTCATGGGTGGTACGTGGAAGGAAACCTCTCACCAAGCCCTAACCTGCTGTAACTCTGGGGGAAAACCCCACGGCAAAATACCTTTGAAACCGAAATCAGTCAAAGGGAGAAATAATGTGGGAGAAAGCCCTCTATTGCTTACAAGCAGCCATCCACTTCTCCTTGCCCTTGTCTCTCGTGGCCTGGCTGCAGAAAAAAAGGGGCCCCACCCAACCTCTCCAGTCCAGATACACTCTCACTTCCCCTTGTAATTACCTACTGATAAGGAGATGGACTAAGGCCAGGCGAGAGATTCTAGAAATGTTGCAATTTCACCCACACCTGCTCAAAAAAGATCCTGTGGTTTCTTATTATTATATGGACCACACATCCTAGCATGGTATTCTAGCTCTGTATGAAGAAACTAAACAGTTTCCATCTTTATTTATACACCACAAAATCATTTGCCATAACTTTTATTTTTAGTCAACCCAGGGTCCCCGCTAGGAAGTAAGTTCAAATACTGCATTTCATTCCTTCCACAGCCTACAGAGGAAAACGAGCCCAGGCCAAAGGCATCAGGGAATGTGGGAAAGCAAGCAGAGCTCTTGCAAAATCTGGGAGCCCTCTGTAACCAAGAGTACTGAGAGAAACTTATTTCTCAGTTCCCTGGCTAGAGGCCACACTTACTTCTTATGCTAGGTACTATGAACCATATTCATCTTTTGTTTTAAGATCTTAGAAACTTCCTGGGCTTTTCTCTATAGCTGTACTGCTGTTACAGTTTTCAAGCTGTCTAGGTATTCAGGTCAAACATATGCTTATGTGTGTGCCATTTTCATTTTATTTGCCTATGTAAGTTAGCCTTTTCCTCAGCATGCCTGCAAGGGCACTGCTCCCCACAGCCCAACTCCACAACCCTACTCCCAGCCATATGTGTCGACATATTTTCAAAAACCTCAGTCTGGAAGGTGAGAAGGTGAAAGGGTGGCCCATACTGAGTCATGACATTGTTGACAGGCTGTCATCACCTTAGGACTTGCAGACAGAAGGTAAGCAGCATGAGCACAGTCCAGGAATCCAGGTGACCACGATTGTCCGCCTAGCCCCCAACAGGCCGCCTGCGGACAGAGAGATCAAAGTGGAAAGGTTTAAAGGCAGTGACAGGGACTGACATTTAATAAAGGTGGCAAAGGCCTGAAGTTAAATATTAAGTCCAGGCTGTAAGATATCAACTTCCCTTCACAACAGAGCTGTCTAGTGTGTTCGGTGTGCCAGCAAAAACCTGTAATTTGCTTTGTTTTCCCAGAAAGTGCAGAATGGGGTCTTGGGCACAGAGTATGCACTGGATATTCTAGTTAATTAGACTGTTTTCTCCCCCGCCCAACAACCTGAATGCAGCCATTCTTGTTTTCTCGTGTTCCTCCAACCCACCATAAGCCTGTCCTCTCTGATGAGGCCCCCAGTTTCTCCCCTTGCTTAGAAGATCATTTTCTTCTGCCTTCCAGGTGTATCTTCCAATCCATATCTGTAGGCCCAAGCTAAGCTCTACCTTGTACATGAACTCTTGCCAGACTGTAGACTGTAGTTCATATGGTTTAAGGTTTTGTGAGGTCTTTTTTTTTTCTCCCTAATATTTTTTAAAGACCCAGGGAAAGAAAATATCATTTGTGCATAGATTTCTGCAAAGATCAACATAGAACAAGTATTCAATAAGTAGTTATTGAAAAGGCAAACAATTAACTAGTTAATTGAATGTTAAGAAAATGAGAAATTAGAGTTTGAGAAGGACTGGATATGTAGCCAGGAAAAATCCTATATAGTATCATTTAGTCATTCCTACTTCTTAGCTCACAGAGCACCCCTGTATACTTCTGTGTAAAGTTATGTAAATATAACTATTCCTTTACATGGATGTCTCTGTGTGTCTTCAGAGAAGTTACTCATCTGTTTCATGTGCCCTAGCCCAGTGTGTGCTACTGAATAGGCACTCATCTTGCCTTAGTCATGAGTTAGATACCAGCACAGAAATGAATTAATGAGTGAGAACAGCAAGATCGCATCTGGGGCTTTCCAAGCAATACCTACTCAAGCAGATCAGGGAATTAAGTCCTGTGATGAAAATACTGCTGTG
The DNA here is from genome assembly GCA_032199065.1 of Smutsia gigantea. Lineage (NCBI taxonomy): Eukaryota > Metazoa > Chordata > Mammalia > Pholidota > Manidae > Smutsia > Smutsia gigantea. The sequence continues at coordinate 119,467 of JAVSCE010001215.1, forward strand.
AGCCCAGGAGAAGCACATTCTTGGACCCACAAGCCTGGTTCAGATTTCAATGGCTGGAGGAAGAAGGCAGACCTGAGCAAGGGGAACTGTGTGAGGACCAAGGTGTGAGTGGAAACACAGAGTGTGCAAACACGAGAAGTGTGCCGTGCTCCATTCATTTCATGCCCTTCCGGTGCTCATGTCTGGCTTTGGCCCACTCTCCACTTCCTTCGCCTTTGCTTTTCTCAGCTCTGTTTGCTTCCCTGATCTCCACACTCCCTCTTGCACTGCACGTGTCCTGAAATGCAAACTGAGGGTAGAGTGAGACCTCTGGAGGCTGAGATGCTGGACAGAGTACAGACTTCCCTTTATGGAATAAATCATCGCTGAAATTAGGGCATTTTCTAACAGGATACATACAGTAAGCAACTTGAGGCATTTCAGTACACTTGAAAAGAACTCAAAAAAATAAGTAAGTAGCTACTGTCTCCCAGGTTCTCTGCTGGGCACTAGATGAAAACAAGGTGAATTTGCTTCGTTCCTCACCCTTTGGGAGTGTATAGTCTGTGCAGTTCTTATTAAAGAATGATAACTTAAAACTTAAAATAACCTGCAAGGTTGATATCATTTGGGTCCCATTTTACATACCAGAACACTGAGGCAGAAAGACACAGGACTTTGACTACAGTCCCTATCCAGTGAATGGTGGAAACCAAGTTTACCCAACCTGAGCTCACACTCGTAATTGCTCTGTGATTTTGTCTCCTCACGCTCCGACTGGCACAAGGCCAGGCAGAGAACAAACCTTCCCAAGTGTTTGCTGGCCTACAAGTGAATCACTCTGTAGGCATGTTTATGTAAACTCTTTATCCATGTCTTCTGAACTAATTTTGGCATTTATAATGGCCCAGAAAAAGCCCTTGGCCAGTGAGAGGATCCTATAGGAATGAGAAGAACAGCTGCTAATATAAATGCTAGTCACAGCACTTAGATACAGAGTTTTGCCAACAAGTTCAGCAGAATCCTGGCAATGTCTACTCCAGAAGCACTTGAGGTCAATTCCAATGCCCTACCTTCTGTCCAGGTTGCAGAAGGTGAATTCAGGGCTCTGCTCGTGACACAATGAGTGCGGCATCTGCAAGCGGGGTGATGGGAACAGGCTCTGCCCAGCAAAATGTCAGAAATTGTCACAATTCATATTGCCTGGAATACAGTGACCTTGATAATGCTCAGGACCATGAAGCCTTGGAATGATATCACATTTATGAGGTCCCAAAACAAAATACCACAGAAAACACAATATGTATATAGGGCACACAGATCTGCATATGAGAAATAGAATCTATGCTGTTTATTTGGTTGCAGGAGCTCAAGCTGCTTCCAGAGTATTTTCTCATGAAGCAGTTTGTCAGAGTTGTGGAGAGACCTATGGATCTTAAAGATTATTTATTCCATAGGATTCCTTTCAATTGACAGTTAAGCGTTTAGGGTGTATATTGGCCACACATCATTTGCAATCTGTATGCAAGGAGTTACGAGTAAAAGATGAGATAGAAAGAAATGCTGATATAATCACCAGGGTTGGAAATTTAAAGAAAACATCTTCACTGTGGCAATCCTGGGTGTTTTTGCCATCACATCCACTCTGCACTTCTCCACTGCTCTGCTCTGTGTCACGGGGGGCAGAATCTGCTACATTTCTCACGGTCCTGCATTACTGGTTTCAGGATGGACTTGGACAATGCGAAGCACGAATAGGAGATGAGAGGACAGAAGGGAGAAGACGTTATTTCTCCCTCTATTTGTTCCTCGGGCGGCCTCTCCAGCAGGAGCTGTTTCCCCTCCATGGCTCTAGCTAGCTCCTGCAGGGCACACTTCCACGGTTCTCATTTCTGGGAGGTGACCCCAACCCCTGGGCTCTTGGACCTCCACTTTCTCTTTTAGCCTCTCCAGTCTTAGGATGCTACTGCCTTCCTGATGTCATTAACCTCTGGACTGCTTCCCAGTGCCACGTTTGAGTTCTAATCTCTCCCCTGAGTAACCAACACCCTACATTAAATTCCATCTGTTGTAAATACTCAAAATACTTTCCACTTTAGACCCTGACTAATACAACTGCAGTATTCCCTGTGCCCAGAACAGAGCCTTACACATATTTATTGCTCATATTTGTTAAATGAGTAAATTAATGGAGAGAGACAAGTGTACAGATGGTTATAATATAGACATTTGGTATGATAACATGGATATGCACAACAGGAACACAAAAGAAAAGGAACTGCTTGGTGTGTTTTGAGAATTAAGGGAAATTGAGTTTTGAAGGAGGAATTTTCAGGTGAACAGTAGGTGATGTGCTTGCTAAGAATCAGAAACTGAATGAATAGAGGTAATGAGAAAAGTGTGAGCATTCAGGAACCTACTGAATGTTTCTTCACAGGCAAGATATAAGGTTACAATCTGAGAATTATGGAAACTGAATTAAAGATGATCTGATCTAGATAAAGAATCTTATGTCCAAACTAAGGAGTTGGGATTTATCATGCAGAATCATTGAAAAATTGCAACCAAGGAAATTACATGGGCACTGTGGGTAAAACTGCAGTATTTCCAGAATCTCTCACCTGGCCTTAGTGCATCTCCATATCAATAGGTGTTTCCAAGGGGTGGAGAGAAGTAGTCCATCTCCATATCAATAGGTGATTACAGTGGGGGAGCAAGGGCATATCTGGACCAGAGAGGTTGCATGGAGTCCCTTTTTGCAGCCGGGTCATGAGAGACACAGGTGAGCACAAGTGGACAATTGCTTGTAAGCAATAAATGGAATTCTCCCACTTTATTTCTCCCTTTGACTGATTTTGGCTTCAAAGGTAATTTGCCCTGTAGTGGGAACATATTTTCCCCCCTGGATCTATAGGCACATAAAAAATTTTGATAACCATGATATGCCCATTCTAAAAACAAAGCAAACATTTAATGATTACTGAATTTCTACCTTTTTTGTTTATCTATTGCTTACGTTTTTGTCACAAAAAGCAGCAGTCACTGAAATACTTTGGCTAGATAAAAGAGATTTTTAATAGCAGTGGGTGCTTCAGTTTGAAGATGTCTTTGTGAACACTGAATAGTTAAGAACCTCAGGGTCTACACTGCTCCATTACAATAAACATCAACCACTTTTTGTTTTTTGTTTTGTTTTTAACAACTGAAGCATCACCCTATAATGTCATAGGTGTGCTTCTTCACTGGCTGCCAGATGGCTGCAATGTGCCAATTGCCTAAAACTACACAGAAAATGTCATGTACAGACTAGCCATTTAGAAATTGGAAAGGAAAGCTTCAGGGTATCAGGAAGCTTTGTTTTTACAACTGTGTTAATCTGAAACTTTTACTAAGTATACTAATGTATACTTACAGCCCCAATGGCTAGAAGCAACATCTGAGCCATTACCTCTGCCTATGAAAGAATAAAAAATCATGAAAACTTTGATTTGTGAAACACATAGATTCTGTGGTGTCACCTGCTTTGAAAGGATTTTTACTAATATTATTAACTTTAAGTTCTACCCCTATAACTGTAAGTGTGATTGGCTTAAAGGCTTAGGTCAACACCTTATGGAAATCCAAAGCCTGATTCTAGATTTCTGTAGATGGCTAATGTGAACAGGTCACCATCACTCCTGGATCCTGAATGTGTGCTGTTTCTGCATCATACAAGCTTATACTCAGACACAGAACCCAGCCATTTCCTCATTTTACACACGCATGTTGGGGCAGGCCCTGCATTACAACACACATGATTTCTATGTCAATATTAGCAAGTTCTTCTGTCCTTTCAGACACTCTGTCACTGGGGTTTCCTTTGCTGCATCTTCCGTTGCTGTATTTCATTCAGTATATTCCTCACCAGACCACCTAACAAAGGATTTAAATGATAACATTTCCACCTTCTTAAATGATTTCCTCTTTATTCTAGTTTACCTGCCAAATCTCATCTTAACTCTAATAATAGGGGAAATATGCCTATTCCATCTTATGGGAAATAGACATCCAGTTGTTTCTAATTTTCTGTGAGGTTTTTGTTTGTATTTTTTCATTTTTCATGAATTCTCTGTTGATCTTTACATATTCAACTACTGAATTATCAGTTATTTTTACTTCATTATCTATAGATTAAGATGATTAACAATATCATATTGGGTTAAAATATTTTAATTTTCTTTATAATGTTGAAATAACAAAATCTTAATATTTACGTAGTCAAATCCATTGATAGTTTTCCACATGAATTTTTATCTTACATAAAGCTTATAAAGTCTGTCTCTACCCAAATACTAGATAAACATTTGTACCTATTTTCTTTTAGATTTTTTAAATGATTTTGTCATTCTTTTACTTTTCACTCTTTTTCTGCCTATTATTAATTGTTCTATAGTGTTAGAGGAGCATTTCTTTGAATGATGACTTTAGGCAAAGGATTCCTGAACAGTCAAGACGTGAGGTCTTGAAAATGGCCCCCGATATCCTCAGTTGCAGTGCAAAATCTTGCGGCAATATCCACAGAAAGTCTATCATTTATCATCTACAGGGTTAGCAGCACTAGTCCTTCAGAACAACGTGCCTGCACCTCAATTCATGTTGAACGTATTGAGGTGGAAAAAGTTTCCTCTGTCCTTCCATGTTCTTCTAGCTGGTCTAAGAATCAAACTGACCTGATACACAGTAATAAGGGGAGGGTAAGCAATGCTTGGGAAGATGAAAAAGAGTAAATGTTTGGTAAACAAACGTTTGCTAGGCCACACAAAAACAATGGGGCACAGAGAGGAATTTTAACAAACACTTTGCCAAATTATTCTCTATCTACCACCCCTAGTTCATATTATAATATAGTTTATCTGTGGTGATAGCTCTTCTCCTGGAGCAGGTCCTCTGTCTACTTTCTTTCAGACAGCCAGGGAGCAGGTCAACGTTTCTGTTTTTTGGGCCTTGATTGTTTTCATCTTCAAATAGGCCAAAATGGCATCCCTTGGGGCCGCCTGCCTAAAAGGATCACAGGGAAGGGAAACTTTCCTGTCACCCCCAGGAAAATGGCATGCTGAAACCCTATGTGGGTGGTGAAGGTTGCACTTGAGCCCGACTGTCTGAAGATACAGTTGAGCCATCTTAGTAGGTCTCCTAACAGTAGACACCCAATTCCAAGCCCAGCAGTGGAAATGAGCTCTCCTGAAAAACTAATGGAGTGGTTTACTTTCAAGCATTTTGATTCAAATGCAGGTAAGTTTTGAAGGACAAACATGTGCACTATGCTCTTTGAGTTTCCATCACAAATGTTAGACTTTGTTAGGCACTCTAGGGCTGATCAAGGTCATTTCTTGTCACTCTTTTGAAGGACAGGGAAGTTTGTAATCATCTCCCCGAGTGCAGAGGGGCCAGTGTGGTGGGGCCATCTGGAGACAGCAAGGAGGGATTCTGCGGTCGTGGGCATGGGGCTAAAAGGAAATCCTCCAGTGCCTCTGCCATTGCTTTGTTTTCCCCCTGTGCTTTACCAAAACCATGGGCTGAATGAAACACTATTTCTTCTCTGCTTAATTCACCAGATTAAGGAGAGAGAACTTCTATTTCTTTATTAACTAGGATAAATCAGAAATGGAGTCACAGAAGAGAATCTCATTGCTTGAGTGATAAAAAAAAAGTGTTAGTATTTAACATGACAACTATAAAAACTTCATAAGAGCATGGAAGATATTTCTGGGGTGCATTAAGTGGGACAAAAAGACAAGATGAGAAATAGTATGCTCTCCAATTTAGGAGAAAAAAACATTTCATTATTATCTTTCACGTGGTTTTTCTATCTCTTTTCTACACCTTATGTACGGTAGCATATTTCTGAGATATACTAAAATCAAACTTATAGTTTTTACTAATTAAGAAAAGAAAATTGAGACTTCCGGGAAGATGGCGGTGTGAGCAGGGCGGCAGAAATCTCCTCCCAACACTATATTTATCTAAGAAAACACAGAAAATACATCTATTCCTAAAAGAGAGACGAGAATACACAGGAAAGCGCACAGCATGCAGCTACACCCGAGAGGACTCGGCACCCCAAAAGGCGGGTAAGATACGGAGCTGCGACCCGGCAGGACCCGAGCACTCCCCCACCCCAGCGCACCGGCGGGAGGAGAGGATTCAGAGCCGGGAGGGAGTGGAAGTACACCCCACGAAGTAGCCAGCCCCGGGGATCTGCGCGGGGAGCGCTGACCCACATTGCGCAGTGCAGCGGAGATTGGAGAGACAGAGGGGCAGGATCTGAGCGGGGAAAGCGCCAGGGTGCTAGCAGCCGGCTCCAGGGAACGAAAAAAAAAAAAAGCGCGCGCTTTCTTCAGCGGTCTTAAAGACATAGGAGCCCAGCGGAGGAGCCAGATCGCCCCAGCACACTCAGCCCAGCAGGCTGGGAGTCCTGGGGAGTTTCAGACGCCTTAGCTGGCGACTGAGGAAGCGTAGCCATACTTAACACTTCTCACTGAGATCAACAGCCTCCTACTCGTTCCCACCCCTGCCAGAGTAATAAAGGGCCCTGCAGAGCGGCACAGTCACAGCTGTGGAATAGTGGGGCAATAGCGCCACCTAGAGCATTCCCACACAATCTACGTCCGGTGGGTATTTTTTTTTGTTTTTCTTGTTTTGTTTTTTGTTTTGTTTTTGTTTTTTCTTTTCTTTCTTTTTTCTTTTTTTCCTTCGTTCTTTCTTTTTTTTCTTTTTTTTCTCTTTTTTTTCTTCTCTTTTTAAAATCTTAAAGAGCCCAGCTGACATACGTGGCAACTATCAGTGACCAATTATACAGCCATGAAAAGACAGAGGAATATGGTTCAGACCAAAATCAACCAGACAACCCCAGAGAGGGAGTCTGAAGGGATGGAAATGCACAGCCTCCCTGAAAAAGAATTTAGAATAAAAGTCATAACCATGCTGATGGACCTACAGAGAAATGTGCAAGAGCTGAGGGAGGAAGTGAGGGAACTGAGGAAAGACAATACAGAAATCAGACAAGCGATCGACGGGCTTAACAGCAGAATGGATGAGATGCAAGAGACTGTTAATGGAATAGAAAACAGAGAACAGGAGTACAGAGCAGCTGAGGCAGAGAGAGATAAAAGGATTTCTAGGAATGAAAGAATATTAAGAGAACTGTGTGACCAATCCAAACGGAACAATATTCGCATTATAGGAGTACCTGAGGAAGAAGAGAGAGAAAAAGGGATAGAAAGTGTCTTTGAAGAAATAATTGCTGAAAACTTTCCTCGCTGGGGAAGGAAGTAGTCTCGCAGTCCACCGAAGCTCATAGATCTCCCAACACAAGGGACCCAAGGAAGACAACACCAAGAGACATAATAATTAAGATGGCAAAGATCAAAGATAAAGACAGGGTATTAAAGGCAGCTAGAGAGAGAAAAAAGATCACCTACAAAGGAAAACCCATCAGACTATCATCAGACTTCTCAACAGAAACCTTACAGGCCAGAAGAGAATGGCATGATATATTTAACGTTATGAAACAGAAGGGCCTCGAACCAAGAATATTGTATCCAGCACGATTATCATTTAAATATGATGGAGGGATTAAACAATTTCCAGATAAACGAAAGTTGAGAGAGTTTGCCTCTCATAAACCACCACTACAGGATATCTTAAATGACTGCTCTAGAGGGAAGCACACCTAAGGCTAAAAAGATGTCACCAGAGAAAATAAAATCATAGCAAAGAAAGCAGACCATCCAAACACTAACTAAAGGCAAAGAATAAAACACCTATTATAGAAAGAATGGAGGAGGAGGAATAAGAAGGGAGAGAAATAAAGAAACATCAGACTGTGTTTACAATAACTTAACAAGAAAGTTAAGTTAGATTGTTAGATAGTAAAGAAGCAACCCTTGAACCCTTGGTAACCACGAATCTAAAGCCAGCAATGGCAATAAGTACATACCTATCAATAATCACCCTAAATGTAAATGGACTGAATGCACCAATCAAAAGACACAGAGTAACAGAATGGATAAAAAAGCAAGACCCATCTATATGCTGCCTACAAGAACTCACCTCAAATCCAAAGATATACACAGACTAAAAGTGAAGGGATGGAAAAAGATATTTCATGCAAACAACAAAGAGAAAAAAGCAGGTGTTGCAGTACTTGTATCAGACAAAATAGACTTCAAAACGAAGAAAGTAGCAAAAGATAAAGAAGGACATTACATAATGATAAAGGGGTCAGTCCAACAAGAAGATATAACCATTATAAATATATATGCACCCAACACAGGAGCGCCAGCATGTGTGAGACAAATACTAACAGAATTAAAGGAGGAAATAGACAGCAATGCATTCATCTTAGGAGACTTCAACACACCACTCACTCCAGAGGACAGATCAATCAGACAGAAAATAAGTAAAGACACAGAGGCACTGAACAACACACTAGAACAGATGGACCTAACAGACATCTACAGAACTCTACACCCAAAAGCAACAGGACACACATTCTTCTCAAGTGCACATGGAACATTTTCCAGAATAGACCACATACTAGGCCACAAAAAGAACCTCAGTAATTTCAAAAATATTGAAATCCTACCAACCAACTTCTCAGATCACCAAGGCATAAAACTAGAAATAAATTTTAGAAGGAAATCAGAAAGGCTCACAAATACATGGAGACTTAACAACACTCTCCTAATTAATCAATGGGTTAACATGACCAAATCAAAACAGAAATCAAAGAATATATGGAGACTAATGACAACAACAACACAAAGCCACAACTTCTGTGGGACGCAGCAAAGGCAGTTCTAAGAGGAAAGTATATTGCAATCCAGGCCTATTTAAAGAAGGAAGAACATTCCCAAATGAATAGTCTAAAGACACAATTACTGAAATTGGATAAAGAAGAACAAATGATGCACAAAGTCACCAGAAGGAGGGACATAATAAAGATTAGAGAAGAAATAAATAAAATTGAGAAGAATAAAACAATAGAAAAAATCAATAAAACCAAGAGCTGCTTCTTTGAAAAAATAAACAAAATAGATAAACCCCTAGCCAGACTCATTAAGAGAAAAAGAGAATCTACACACATAAACACAATCAGAAATGAGAAAGGAAAAATCATGATGGACCCCACAGAAATACAAAGAATCATAAGAGAATATTATGAGAATCTATATGCTAACAAGCTGGAAAACATAGAAGAAATGGACAACTTCTTAGAAAAATACAACCTTCCAAGACTGACCAAGCAAGAAACAGAAAAACTAAACAGACCAATCACCAGTGACGAAATCGAATTGGTAATCAAAAAACTACCCAAGAACAAAACCCCTGGGCCTGATGGATTCACCTCTGAATTCTACCAGACATATAGAGAAGAAATAACACCGATTCTCCTTAAAGTTTTCCAAAAAATAGAAGAGGAGGGAATACTTCCAAACTCATTCTATGAAGCCAGCATCACTCTAATACCAAAACCGGGCAAAGACCTCACCAAAAAAGAAAATTACAGACCAATATCCCTGATGAACGTAGATGCAAAAATACTCAACAAAATATTAGCAAACCGAATTCAAAAATACATCAAGAGGATCATACACCATGATCAAGTGGGATTCATCCCAGGGATGCAAGGATGGTACAACATTCGAAAATCCATCAACATCATCCACCACATCAACAAAAAGAAGAACAAAAACCACATGATCATCTCCATAGATGCTGAAAAAGCATTTGACAAAATTCAGCATCCATTCCTGATTAAAACTCTCAACAAAATGGGTATAGACGGCAAGTACCTCAACATCATAAAGGCTATGTATGACAAACCCACAGCTAACATCATACTTAACGGCGAGACGCTGAAAGCTTTTCATCTAAGATCGGGAACAAGACAGGGATGCCCACTCTCTCCACTGTTACTCAACATAGTACTGGAGGTCCTAGCCACAGCAATCAGACAAAACACTGACATACAAGGCATCCAGATTTTTAAAGAAGAAGTCAAATTGTCACTATTTGCAGATGACATGATACTGTACATAAAAAACCCAAAAGACTCCATTCCATAACTACTAGAACTAATATCTGAATTCAGCAAAGTTGCAGGATACAAAATTAACACACAGAAATCTGTTGCTTTCCTGTACACTAATGATGAACTAACAGAAAGAGAAATCAGAAAAACAATTCCATTCACAATTGCATCAAAAAGAATAAAATACCTAGGAATAAACCTAACGAAGGAAATGAAAGACCTGTACTCTGAAAACTACAAGACACTCCTAAGAGAAATTAAAGAGGACACTAACAAATGGAAATGCATCCCATGCTCTTGGCTAGGAAGAATAAATATTGTCAAAATGGCTATACTACCTAAAGCAATCTACAGATTCAATGCAATCCCTATCAAACTACCAACAGCTTTCTTCAATGAACTGGAACAAATAATTCTAAAATTCCTATGGAACCACAAAAGTCCCCGAATAGCCAAAGCAATCCTGAGAAGGAGGAATAAAACAGGGGGAATTACACTCCCTGACTTCAAGCTCTACTACAAAGCCACAGTAATCAAGACAATTTGGTATTGGCACAAAAACAGACCCACAGACCAGTGGAACAGAATAGAAAATCCAAACATTAACCCAAACATATACAGTCAATTAATATTTGATAAAAGTGCCTTGGATATACAATGGGTAGATGACAGCCTCTTCAGCAGCTGGTGTTGGAAAAACTGGACAGCTACATGTAAGAGAATGAAACTGGACTACTATCTAGCCCCATACACAAAGGTAAACTCAAGGTGGATCAAAGACTTGAGTGTAAGTCATGAAACTATAAAACTCTTAGAAAAAAACATAGGCAAAAATCTCTTGGACATAAACATGAGCAACTTCTTCATGAACATATCTCCCCGGGCAAGGGAAACAAAAGCAAAATTGAACAAGTGGGACTATATTAAGCTGAAAAGCTTCTGTACAGCAAAGGACACCATTAGTAGAACAAAAAGATATCCTACAGTATGGGAGAATATATTCATAAATGACATATCTGAGAAAGGGTTGTCATCCAAAATATATAAAGAACTCATGCACCTTAACAAACAGAAAGCAAATAATCCAATTAAGAAATGGGCAGAGGACATGAATAGACACTTCTCCAAAGAAGAAATTCAGATGGCCAACAGGCACATGAAAAGATGCTCCACATCGCCAATCATCAGAGAAATGCAGATTAAAACCACAATGAGATATCACCTCACACCAGTGAGGATGGCCAACATCCAAAACACAACAACAACAAATGTTGGCGAGGATGTGGAGAAAAGGGAACCCTCCTACACTGCTTGTGGGACTGCAAATTAGTTCAACCATTGTAGAAAGCAGTATGGAGGTTCCTCAAAAACTCAAAATAGAAATACCATTTGACCCAGGAATTCCACTCCTAGGAATTTACCCTAAGAATGCAGCAGCCCAATTTGAAAAGGACAGATGCACCCCTATGTTTATTGCAGCACAATTTACAATAGCCAAGAAATGGAAGCAAGCTAAGTGTCCATCAGTAGATGAATAGATAAAGAAGATGTGGTACATATACACAATGGAATATTATTCAGCCATAAGAAGAAAACAAATCCTACCATTTGCAACAACATGGATGGAGCTAGAGGGTATTATGCTCAGTGAAATAAGCCAAGCCGAAAAAGACAAGTATCAAATGATTTCACTCATATGTGGAGTATAAGAACAAAGAAAAAAACTGAAGGAACAAAACAGCAGCAGACTCACAGAACCCAAGAACGGACTAATAGTTACCAAAGGGAAAGGGACTGGGGAAAATGGGCGGGAAGGGAGGGATAAGAGGGAAAAAGGGGCATTACGATTAGCAGATGTAATGTTGGGGGGGCACGGGGAGGGCAGTACAACTCAGAGAAGACAAGTAGTGATTCTATAGCATCTCACTACGCTGATGGACAGTGACTGTAATGGGGTTGGTGGGGGGGACCTGATGAAGGGGTAGTTTAATAATCGTAATATTGCACATGTAATTGTAAATTAATGATAATAAAATAAATTATATTAAAAAAAGAAAATTATATAAAAACAGGGGTAACCTTGGGGTACTTTTTGTTTGAGTCTCTGGCATTACAGGCATAGTGACTTTGGATAAAGGCATACGTAGGCTAGTTCTACAGCAATAAAATATCATTTTATTGAACGTTGCCTCATCACTGCCAGTATTTTTATTGCTGTACAACCCAATGGTGGTTTAAAAATAACTCAAATGTTATAGCACCTTATAAATTTCAGCCTTATTTTATTAGCGATGCCCAGATAGAGGAGCATGCAAGATAAAAAGAGTGTCTGCTGCTTCCCAAAGTGGCCCTTCGGCTGCTGCGGTGTCTCAACTGTGAAAGGGATGTTTAAAACCAAAGAAAGCAGAAAGTCCAGCAAAACAGGTTTGTTTCCTTGGGGTGTGTTTTTCAGAGAGGCCCTTTGCCATGAAGCCCAGGCGACAGAATTTTTGGAGAGCCAACTAGAGGCTTCAGCTACGCCAGGAATTACTTGAGAAAAAAACCCCAGAAGGCTTCTATTCTCCAGAGGGCAGGTTTGGGTGCAGACTAGAGGCAATGTGTGTGTATACTCAAGGGCAAGGGAGTTTCATTTCATGCTTCACGTTTCATTTCATGCTTCACAGTAGAAACAGCAAAGGCCGAGAGTTATTTGCAAGCTGGGAACAGAAACTTGTATGCATAGGTACAAGACAAAAAATCGAAACTTGTAATACATGAAAAATAAAAGAGAATACCGGTGCTGACCCAAACACAAACACACACACACACACACACACCACACACACACCCCTCAAGGGCAGTATGCTATTAAAAGTGTTTGGCTAAGAGGAGAGAAAAGTCCTCTGGAGCCAGAGTGGGACAAGGTATAAAAAGAAAACAGAATGGGAAGTAAAGAAAAATTAGGTCCACAGTAATCTCAGTCATATCCCACATGTCTCTGGATAGAGAACACTGATCGATTCTCTGTGAAAAACAACTAAACTACTCAGACTTGCCTAGTAGCCCTGCGGAGTCTTTGTATGTGTGTATTGCACAGAATCTTAACTATGAGTGCAATGTATTTGTTTTATATTATGTAAATATAAATAAATGAAGCAATTACATAAGTCATACATAATAAATTATGTACATTACAATTTTTATATCATAAATTATATAAATAAAACAATTCTTTATTTGTTATGTCTTTGTTAAAGATTCTAATAAAGTTCTATACGATATTGTGAATACAAGTGTGCATACACATTACTGAATTGATGCCTCGAGAATAGCAGAGGACCCTGAGAAAAGAAAGGGAAGTCAGAAGATGGGCATTTCAGAAAGAAAGACTTCACGTCAGCCTTATCTGGATGCTCCTCTGTGTATTAGTATCAGCATTGGTCACAGATGAAATAAGGAGGCTCATAGACTTGCCCAAGGCCACATGGCTGGGACTTGTAAGGACGGAATTAGAGCACAAATTCTCTGCCTCTGCCATCCAGCCAGATTTAATATATTTATACTCACATTTTCTCAGTTACTTAAATACCCCACAGAGAGACTGCTCAGGTGCCACTGCTCCAGGCACTAACCACAGGGGACAGTCCTCTGGCAGTGATCAGTGGGTACCAATGACAGAACACAGCAAATTGTCACCTCTGTGTGTGTCAGCTTCCACTGAGGTCATTTCAACTCTATAGCTGGTCCTTTCTTCTATGTTCCCTGATGTGTCATTTAGATGGCAAACCAGAGGCTCCTATGAAAAATATGCACACAAATTCTTCCAGTAGAACTACACTGTGTTTTTAGTTTAGAAAAATAGAAAGGCTAATGTAAGATTTCCAGACTAGTATTTCTCTAGGACACATTTTTCTAACTAACGTTTTTTCTGCTTGCCTCACTATTTTTCCATATTATGCTAATCCCTAAATGCCAGCAGTATTCTGGTGTATGTCACTATGCACCTGACACTTTCCTCTTGTGGGGACATTCTATTTGCATGCATTTGTATTATTCCACGGTTGGTCTCTCCATTAGATTCTGCAAATGTTAATGTATCTGTCACAGTAATATTCAATCATAAAAATCAATATTGGAAACTTGAAGCTTCAAAAATAATCATAGAGATATTTCTCTTACAGCCTTCTTTCAACTTCAAAAGCATTCACATTTTAGTGGTTGAGGTAGATTTTAGAGAGAGAGGGTAGAAACAAGAGAAATGATTGCATTTAAAGAAATTTTTATCTATGCAGTTTCTTCCACTCCTACTTTTATTTCTATCTTCCTTTCGTTTTATTTTTCCTAACAAGATAATTATTTGTAGTATATTGAAAATGTATTATTTGCAGTGCATTGGAAAGGAAAAGTTGAAAAATAAAAATGGTTTCATAGGAGTGATCTGTTTCTTAGGGTTGCATGAGTTGAATTTCTAATACAGCATCATTCCTTATATTCATCACTCTCTTAGCCTTTAGCTCAGAAAAAAATACGGCTGCATTTCCGATTTAAAAATTCATTCTGGTTGTTCTCCTGAAAGGAATAAGTCTCAAGAAAATACTCTTTCCACAAAACATAAACACTTCCTAAGGCTAAGTCCAGTGTGTGTGTGTGTGTGTGTGTGTGTGTGTGTGCGTGCGTGTGTGTGTGTGTGTGGTGTGTGTGTGTGGTGTGTGTGTGGGGGTGTTTGGTGTGTGTGCACGTGTGTGTGTGTGTGTGGTGTGTGTGTGTGGTGTGTGTGTGTGTGTGTGTGTTTGGTGTGTGTGGTGTGTGTGTGTGTGTGTGTGTGGTGTGTGGTGTGTGTGTGTGGTGTGTGGTGTGTGTGTGGTGTGTGTGTGTGTGTTTGGTGTGTGTGTGTGCGTGCGTGCGTGTGTGTGTGGTGTGTGTGTGTGCGTGTGTTTGGTGTGTGTGTGCGTGCGTGTGTGGTGTGTGGTGTGTGTGTGTGCGTGTGTGTGTGTGTGGTGTGTGTGTGGTGTGTGTGGTGTGTGTGTGTGCGTGTGTGTGCGTGTGTGTGTGCGTGTGTGTGTGTGTGCGTGTGTGCGTGGTGTGTGTGTGTGTGTGGTGTGTGTGTGTGTGTGTGTGTGTGTGTGTGTGTGTGTGTGTAGGGAAGGATCTGGCATTGCTGGCCTGTGTTGTTCTGATCCTGGATCCCTGTCGTCCTCACTAGATCGTCGTGTGGATCCCTGTCTTTGTGCAGCTTTGAGAGTTTGGGTGTGGGGAGCGTCCAACGGAAACGTCATTAGAATGGTCATAAGTGGATCGGCTCAGCATGCAACCCATTTTTGAAAGGAAAGAGGACAGTATTAGGTTTAGCACTCAGTCTACAGTGCCCTTATGGACAGACTCCTAAGTCACAATAAAGACGATTATTGAATTTTACTGGCCTGACATGGAGCACATAAAAGTGATTACACATTATAACAAATTACAAAAGACCTTAAAGAGTTTAGTTTCTCCCTAAGTAAAACAGATTTCTTACAGTTTTGTATTTTCTCAATGTAATTCCATGTTGGAATCCTAGAAACCTTTGCCTGTTCTAGGGAACCAAGAAGTTCAAGGAACACGAAATCTTTCAGTAGGGTGTACTGCTGGAGTTACCTCCACGTGATAACAACCTTCTCTTGTATTTTGCAGGTAGAGTGTTGGTAATAAACTCTATTTCTTCACCTAGTTCATGTTCATTTAATTGAAATAGTATTTATCCTCCGTAACTGCACTTCATTCTCGTTACATAGTCTGAAAGTAAATGGGCCAAATGTATTTCCCCCACTTCTCAGTACAAACAGATTGGGCCACCTTGACTTTCAAACACCATTTTGATTTTTGTTGTAGTAGGCTTTGATTCCTGCTTCTTACAAGTTTTCTAGTAGAGATATCACTGTATGAAAGATGGACAGAGAAGCAGTATCTTCAATATCTGTTCTTTCTAAGCCAACACTTCTCAAAGTATGGTTTGGGAACCCTTCTAGTTTCCAGATACCCTTTTGGGGGGGGGGGATCCATGAGGTCAAAATGATTCTCATGGAAATACTAAGATGACATGTGCCTTCAGTGCTCCCGAACTCTTATGAGCCCATCGTGGCATTACTCAGGAGCTGCGTGATGCCCGATGTCACAGCAGCTCAGATGCAGAAGCAGCTATGATAATCCAACAATCTTTGATACAGCTAAATAGTTAAAGAGATTTGCAAATATATAATACCACTATTTTTTACTTTAAAAATCTACAGCTGTACTTCTTAAAAATATGCTAGTTATGTTTAATATATAATGGTTTGTTAATATGATTTTAAATAAGTGAATGAATTAATGTTTTTAAATTTCTTAGTTTTATTTATTACTACAGTCAAGAGATAAAACCCACATGAACCAAAGGATTTTGGAGTCCTCCAATAACTCTGAATGTGCTGAAGTGAAACCAAAAGCTTGAGAATTGCTGTCCTGAGTTTCTTCTACCCTCAGTTCATCCCTTTCTTCTGTAATTTACCTCTTGATGGCTGAACCTCATTTACAAAGTTGCTTCTTATCCACAACCCCAGTCTTCCCTCTGTACCCAGACCAGGTTCCCAGGTATGTGGAACATACCCACAGAGATAACCAACTCAGTGGTGCTCTGGGAAATAAGAAGCCAGAAGATAATGAAGACAAAGGGATAGTGTAATTAAAAGAGTATAGGATGCAGGCAAAAGATGTGGGCTCTCGTTCTCCCATCAGGAGATCAAATTAATGTTCCTTGCCTGTAAAGTGGAAGAGGAGGTCAGCTGTTTTCAAAACGCATTCCACAGAGCTTATGGTTTTGAAGATGTGATGGGCTCTGAGTGGAAAGGAGGAGACTTGGTGTTAGACTTCCTCCTCCCCTGTTTCAGTCAAGACAGAGCCACTTCCAGACCGTCCTAGATAACAGCATTTGGGATAAGACCTCATTTGATAAGAGATTTTGTATGAACAATGTTTGGAAACCACTGGACTAAATGATTTCTAAGGGTCCTTCCAGCTTTAACTTGACAGAAGAGCACTAGAAAATGTGTCTATATCAACTAAGACAACACAATTTTGTTTTTTGTTCTAAACTTCATAAAAATTGAGATTATGTCAATGAATTTGAGATAGAAATTTTGTACAGGTTCTAACTGAAGGTGCTATGGAGACAGTGTTCTCTGTCCAGGTGATCCACGCTGCTTTGACATTTGAAAACAACCCTCCAACTGGAATCCCCCTCCAACACTTGGTTTCACCCTCTTTAATGGTGCCACTAACTTTATAGAAGCAATTTTACTTTGATCTGATAGAACATGACTGAGTAGAAAATCCAGGAACCTGTCAGAGAAGTTTCTTTACTTCTTTGGAGTTTATGGAACATTTGCTTTTCTTTATTATTGAGATGAGGGTAAAAAGATGCACTATAAGATCTAAATGACTTCTGAAGTGGAGAAAAATTTTTAGATGAATCAGAGCAATAAAATGTTGTAATGAAGTAGCTTTTTTCCCTTACTTTAAGAAGTCTTACATGTTTTCTCAGTCTTCTTCAACTCAAAAAAATATTTAGACAAGATATTATTTTGTTTGACAACTTAAATACTGAGGCATAGAGATATGGAAGAAGTTATATGAGTTCCTTAACTAGAGGTCCAATAAAAGAGACAGCGCTTCAGTGCAAGGATTTTGATCCATCATCTGAATGATTTGTTTTAGGTTCAGGAGAATGGGTTTCCTTTGTGTTATTAACTATACCAATACTAGAAAGTATCCTAAGAATATGTTTTTACAACACAAAATATTTCCTGAAGGAACAATTCTCTTGGGCAGAGAAAGCATTTCTATTATCATCTCTGGACCACTTTCCAACCCAAGAATTCAGCCCACCCTTTTCTTGTCAATAAGCTACTTATATACTCTAAGCAAAATAACTTCAGGGAAGCTTGAATTGCCATTTTCATGAGAGGAAGGTTATTCTTTTTCACTTCCATTTTATAGTTGTAATTGCACTTTAAAAGCTTTAGCATTTTCAAATGTTTATATTTTAAAACAAAAAATGCATGATCCTACTGTCTCAGGTTCCCTGTGAGACATTCTATGTTGATATAAAATAGCGTTAGAATTCAATTTCTCTGGAATTTGGAAGGTGCTGCTTAAAATCCCATTCTCTGAGACCACTTAAAAACAGTAGCACTTTTGTTAAAAACAAAATCACAAGGTTAAAAAATCTCTAATGAAAAACAGTTTGCAATGAATTTAAGAGATTTTTCTCATCAATCATAGCTGTGTCACTTTCAAGATGTGTTTTTCAATAGAGCTCTCTAGAAATTTATGACATTCTCTACACCGATTTTCCTCTCATGTAATGACTCCTCAATTTTTTACTTGGATCATGAAAAAAAAACTTGAAAGATAAATGACATTACGCAATTCAGATTCTACACTATTTGCTGTTGCACGGTGAAACTATGAATAGGTTAGTCATTTCCTGCAATTATGAAAGACCTATTGTGATCACTTGATGAAGGTCATGCTATCCTACTCAGTTATTTTTTGGTTCTCTTGGAAATTTTTTTGGTTTCTTTAGACCAGTTATATGGTGAACTAAATTAGTTAATTTATGTCTGCTATTTTGGCTCTAAGTTATGTATAATTCATTTTTGTGTGCTTATCTGGGAATAATCCATTACTGACTTAGTTTGGAGTAGACATAGTGTACTAATCTTAATCATCAGAAATATGCCCTACTTAGAGAAATTTTCCATTCACTTTATTTCTCATATGTACAGACCACTTTGGAAGTCCTTATCTATGAACAACAGAGAGGAATAGTTTCACACTTTGAGAATTCATCATAAGTCACTGGAGAATTTGACATATCCGTGTGCTTCTAACTTATCTGCCTGAAGTAAATTTCAGCATAAACCCTTAAATGTTTAAGTGAAATTCACCCAATCATTTACTGGCATAGTTTGAAGATCTGTAACAGAACTGATGGTTATATTTTGGGAAGAAGAAATATGGCCTCAACTGTGGTTCTGACACAAATCAAAACAAAACTACTTCAAGTTTTTCAAATGCTTATAGACATCTAGATTTAGAATGAATATAAGTTACAGTTTTCTTGTTCCAGCTTTATTTTAATTTTATCTTTTCATTCCTCCTTCCCTTCCACATTATCTCCACCTTCCTTTGGTCAATTTGCTTCTATGAGTCATGCACAACATTTCTGTAGGCAACCTCACAACTTTTTGGAGCAGGATATTACTTCCTTTTTCTATATTGCTACTTTTCCTCATTATTCTAAGGAAATGTAATTTCCTATCTACGTATCTCCTTATTTATTTTAAGGAATTGTCTCACATGACTGTAAGGCTGGTAAGTCCAAAGTCTTCAGGGCAGGCTGGCAGGCTGGAGACCCAGAGGAGTTGATGTTTTAGTTTTGAATCCAAAGACAGTCTAGGGTAGACTTATTTTCTCTCAAGGCGATCAGCTGATTGGATAAAGTCCACCCACATTATAGAGGACTGTCTGTATTATTCAAAGTCTACTGAATTAAATGTTAATCACATTAAAAAAAATCTTCACAGCAACACCTAGACTGGTGTTTAAACAAACAACTGTGTCCCATAGCCTAGCCAAGTTGGCATAAAATTAACCATCACAGGTGGATTGTAAAATACAGTGGTGACAACTCGTTACGACACTATGCCCAAGAGCCTGGCTCATATTTTTGCTACAAGCACTTTTAGGCATTTAGTGAAGGTCACGATATCAGCTAATCTGTAATACAGCCATGTTAATGTGGAAATGATCAGTGCTATAGTTATCTCTGCCAAACATACCAGCTACATACTGCATTTGAGGCCACGCAAAGAATGGATGTGCATGGGCAGTGTTCAAATTCCTGGAGGCACAGAACCATGAGACATGTCTCTTGCCATTGGTGTGGTTTTTGGAATCTGCTGGGTGTCACTGAAGACATAATTTCGACCCCAGCACGATTTAACAGCAGTGATTCACATTTTGGAAGTGAAGGCTTCTGAACCCTTTCTTCGAATGAAATTTGGATGCATAAACAACAAATGAACAATGAAATGGAGCAACAGTGGGGCTCAGGTGCAAGAGGATCCTTCATTGCTGCCTCCCACCCTCACTGTTTTAATATCTTGTAAATATACTTATTTCTCTGTGGTTCATATACTGGCAATATCAAACCTTCAGACTATAGCTTCAAACCATAAAAAAGAAAGCTAAAATTATCTGTGATGGCTCGAAACAGCTATTGAAAATACCCTGCTCTATAACTAGCACTTTATTGTTTCAGCCATTGCTTGTGGCCACATCGGTCTTAACTTCCTACGGTCCCATTCTTCACTAAGCACAGTTACGTGCCTTCTCACGTCATAGCATACTGTGTTGCTGTACAAGATTCTTACTTGAAAGGCAAGGCCATTCACTAGAAAGCCTCTAGGTTTTCTCCCTCTGACTTAAAGGGATGTATAGTTCCAGGGAGACACAGTGAGAAGAGAAACCACAGACAAGACAAAGGTGGGAAGTCACAAAACAGAATTAGTGCGTAGTGAGGAATATCTTTATTGATAATAATGAATCAAACTAGTTTAATTTATATTCAGTAACCCCTCTTTAAGAAAGCTGAGAAATATTTTAGAAAGTATTTAACAGAGACATTTAGAAAGTGTTTCAGAAATACTTTAGGGGAGTGTTTTAGAAAGCTTCCAAATAGATTGGTTATCATTTTTCTAAAACTTCAGCATATATGTGGGGAATAGTCAGTTTTGAGAAAACTTCGTTTACATAGATCTCTAAGAACACTGATAAAAAATGTATTCATTTACATGACTGTTTTATAACGTTCTATGTTTTCTCAATCAAGCTAAATTTCAGAATTTGAAACTGTGGCATGTGTCTTTGAGGAGAGTTACAGAAAAACTACACTGAAAGCATATTTAAATGGGATAATCTGAATTAAAATACAGCAAATAACAACCACCAGAGATGACAGTCACTAAACTCTTCTTCTGTGTCAGGCCCTGATCTGAGCAGTTTACAGGCAGAAATTATTTAATGTTCTGCAGCCCTCTGAGGTGGGTAATATTACTCTGCCCATTTTGCGGCTGCGGAAACAGAAGCCTAGAGAGTGCAGGAATTTAAGAGTACGCTGCAATACCTGAATAGACAGCGCTAACACGCAGGCAGTCTGACAACACGTTCCATGCCCAGGTACTCGAGGAGGTGGCGTGAGCGGCATCCAGTTTACTCAGAGGAGCCTGTGGAGGAAGTGGTTGTTTATCCTTGAAGGAGCGAGGAAGTGGACGAGCAGGAGGAAGATGGGAAGCAGGACACGGTGAAAAGCACCAAAGCCCTAGAGGAGAATGGTGTGTCACAGGGCTGAGAAAAACCTTCCGGGGCTGGAGAGAAGGTGTCTTGTGGGTTGTGACAACAAATAGTGGGAGAAAATGGGAGGTATAGTCGTTGATGGAGGATCTCAAGTTGAAGCCAAGTTTGGTCCCTGATCCAATAGGACTCTCTGAACCTGTCGGAGTGTGGAAAGTGTATAATGGAAATGACTTTGGAGAAATAAATGATTTTGGTTATTTGGTGCCATAGAGTGGTGAAGAAGCTGACTCAAGGAAAGATCTGGACAGCACCCATGCCTGTCCTGTAATGCTGTTTGCTCTGAGAGCACTGGTTAAGGTTCACAGAAAATTTCTTGTAGCTCGTGAAGGTCACATTTCCCACACTATGTGCAAAGGGCCCCAGAAAACTGCAGGGAGCTCACAGGGGCACTGCAGGATATTTTAAATTGTCCAGGAAAACACAGCAATACCTAGTATCTTTCAGACAGAGTCCAAGTATTAACTTAGATACATTCACAGTTTCAATATTAAACTGCCACATTCCTTTGAATGATATTGTATCTTTGAGAAGCTGAGTTTTCTAAAGTTGCTGTGATAAAAAGCAAGCAGCATGCTGAAATAAGTATTCAAGAGGAAATGAAGGTGGCAGGGTCCAATCAGATCCCAAAGTTTCAGAAGCTGTGAGTGTGCAATGGGCACATATATCCAACCCGCTATTGTGTAATTGTATTTAAGGATGAAATAAAATACTGTTTCTCCTCAAGTTTATGTGTGTATGTAAGTGTATGTATTTAAACATATACAAAATTTTAATTAAAAGAAATATAAAATATACATATATTTATATGTGGCTATTAAGTCTCTGGGACATACCTATTAGTCTGTCTGAACTAAACTATTTAAAAAGCCATTAGGCAATTCTTTTGGCCTTGTTGCTACTATGAAAAAATTATTCAAAAGGCATTGTGAACTGAGAAAGTTTGCAAACCTCTGTCTTAGGGATTATGGTTGCTTTTGGTACCCTGCTAATTGAAGAATGGGCTTCAAAGTGTTCTAAATCTGTAGTTATTCATAAGTAATTATATGTGAGAAAGAGAAAGTACATGAAAGAGAGAGGTGGGGGGCAGTTTTACATGCATTTTGGCTGTATTATGCTTATTCTGTTCTTTAAAAAGGACTATTTAAGCTTAAGAAACATAGTGATGGTTACTCTCACCTCAAAAGCTCCTGTCCATTACTTACTGGTTTCCCCACCATGGTAAAAAAGGTATCACCATCAAGTCAGACACCTAAGCATCGCATTTTATTCCTTCCCTTCTAGTACCTTCCACAGTGAATCTATCGCTGAGTCTCCATCTTCCGCCTTCAACATGCAGCTCACATCCATGCATCTCTCTGGCTTCACTGCTGCCCGCTTGCCCTAACCATCCTCTTTCCCCCCTAGACTTTGGTGCCTGCAAGGGAATCCAACAGTCTTTCTGCATCCGTCCTTCCCCTCTTTTTGTTCTCAGCAAAACAACTCCAATCATCTTTTGAAAAATATAAATGGAATTGGGTTATCTCCTTACTTAAAACCTGCAGTACCATTTAATTTCCCCTATATAACAAACAAACAAGCAAAGAAAAAAAGTTACTTACCTTGGACTTAAAGAAATCCTACATCATTTGTCTGTCATCTATGTCTCTGGCATCATCTCCACATCCCGCCCCCAGACTCCATGCTCCAGCACGCTGGCTTCTTTCAGTGTCACAAAGACACTAAGCTAAAAGGGGCTCAAGGCTTTCATGCCTCTGCCTGGAATGTCCTTAACCACCACCCCCCACAGTCGTAAGTAAAATCCTTCTCAGGGTCTGAGCTGATCACAGGTTTTTTTTTTAATATTTCTCCATTTACTTCTTTATTGCTTGAGTGGCCCCACCAAACTGTAAGGTCTACTAGGACAGGTGGTGGGTCTTTGCACTTATCAGTGTATACCTAGTACCTAGTAGAGTCTCTAGCATTCAGTAGTACTCAATAGTAATTGTGGAATAAATGAATGAATGAACGAACGAATGAGTGCTTGAATGGGAGGGTGCACTGCACTATACCAGATGTGTGGGTTGCGATGTGGTGGTGGTGGGTCCCATCTGTCGTACTCTGCTGCCCATTCCATCTAGCGTGGTCTTGCCCTTGGCCCTAGCATCGTCTGAAGAATGGTAAGCGACTCAACAGTGTACAACCTGAAGACAAATTTAAGGACACAAACAGGGAAACAGGGTCTCCTTTTCCCTGAACAAAGCTTTAAATCCCGTAACTTTACACATTCAAGCAAAGATTTCAGATTGTTTTCCTTGGAATACTCTTTCTTTTTTCTGCCCTAAAAACATGGTTATTTTAATACTTAAATTATTTGCATATTTACCACATCTAAGAGTTTTTGAGCAACTGTTTCCTTTATGCTAAAAATTCTATCATGGTTTTTCTATTTACAGAAGTCACAGCAATGGTGTTTATAGAAATGACACAGGAGCAATATTTCTTGGGATGTCTGTTGCATGCAGCAGGGAGGAGTTTGCAAAACAGTATTTTGGTTTTTGAAAATAAATCTTATTTTCAATCTTCTACTCTATTAAAATGGCCCAAGATCCTGGAAGAAACTTTATTTGGTGCCTGTAAATGATAAGAAATTTGTGAAAAGCTAAACTGTCAGAAAGAGATTTTGAAAGAAAACGCATTTGCATTGCATGTATTTAAGGTGCTTCATTAGCTTTAATGTTTCTTGGTCTCAGTAAAGCATGTGTGTATATCATTTAACATTTGTATAAATATGTAAATATTTACTTCCTAAATATGAGGGGTAGGGTTCTACAGTAAACACTGAAGGAAAAAAAAAACAAAACACCTATGTTCTGATTTTACCTCCTGGGAGTTTATATTCTAAGTGGGAAAACTCGACCTGTATGTGCACACCTATACTGTGATGTTATTTGAAAAAGAGGTCTACTCAGAATTAATAATAAATGCTACAGAAATGGGGGAAAAGGAAGGATTTCTTAATTTTTTTTCAACTTCATTGAGGTATAATTGACAAATACAAATTCTATATATGTAAGGTATACAACATGATGTTTTGATATACATATATATATTGTGAAATGATTATTGATACAGGCCAGACAGGAGGACCATCTTTTTTAATAAGCCCACCCGCCATCTCAGAGAGACCTACATGTCATCTTATTTAGGCTACATTCTCCGGAAGACACATCAGCAAGCCCAACTTTTCCCTGACCCATCCCCTCAAAAGCCTGCCAAAAAACCTGGCCACAAAAAGCCTCTCAGCCTGTAAGAGATGCCTTTTTTATCCTGCTCGCCAGAACAGAGAGGCCCCTCTCAGGTTTAGCAGTAAACCTGCTTGGACTGTGGAGTTCGCATCCTTTCCTTTCCTTTCAATTACCACAACCAATTTAATTGACACATCTATCCCCTTGCACAGTTACCTTTTTTTTTATGAGAATGCTTAATTAAGATCTACTCTCTTAGCAAATGCCAAGTATATATCACAGTATCATTAACTACGATCACCATACTGTACACTAGGTCCCCAGAACTTACTCCTCTTATAACTGAAAGCTTATGCCCTTTGACTGACATCTTCTCATTTCCCCCACCCTCCAGCCCCTGGCAATCCCCATTCTAATCTCTGCTTTAATGAATCATCCTTTTTAGAGTCTACATATAACTGTGATCATGAAGGATTTGTCTTTCTGTGACTGGCTTATTTCACTTAGCATAATGTTCCCCAGGTTTACCCATGTTGTCTCAAATGGAGGATTTCCTTTTCTCTTTATGGATGGATAATATTCTATTGCATATTTCTACTGCATTTTCTTTATCCATCTGTAATATAATGAGTTAAAAGAAATACATATTAGGTCATTCATATGACCAAATACATATTTCCCAGGTGTATTTGGTCTGCACCCACAGTTCCTGAAAACATTGCAGAGTCTTACAGGTGAAATGGGTGTCTTGTCATGTTCATAAGAGACTTTTGGACCCCCACCCAAGGGCAGGGGCTGGAGGCTGAATCAGCCAATGGCCAGTAATTTAGTCAGTCATGACTATGCAGTGAAGTCCTCACAAACCCCCCTGGGAAGAGCTACCGCTCTGCTCTGTAGGATCCTGCTTCTTGGGTGGGGAGAGCTTCTATGCCTGGGGAACCAGAACACCTCCACGTGTCACCGAGCCAGGCCCCCAGGCTCCATTAGGACAGAAGCTCCTTTATTTGGGGACTTGCCCTGTGTCTCTCGTCATCTGGCTGTTAACTTGTATCCTTTAAAGTATCCTTTATTAAACTGGTAAACTGTTTTCCTGAGTTCTGTGAGCCACTCTAACAAATCAATCTAACCTAAGGAGGAGGTCATGGGAACCTCCAATCTGTAGCTGGTAAGTCTTCCTGGGGCTTGCGACTGGTGTCTGGATTTGGGAGTGGAGGACAGTCTTGTAGGATGACGCTCTCAGCCTGGGGAATCTAGTGCTGTCTCCAGGCAGATATCAACAGAATTGAGTTCTCTAACACCCTGCTGGTGTTGGAGAATTGCTTGGATTAAGTATGTGTGGGAAGACACCCTTCCACATACTTACACACAGTGGAATCGCGTCCAGGAACCTGAATGAAGTTATACGACTATTTCTGCTGTGTATAATATTGTTACTGTTATACATATATGTAGGGAAAAAATACACCATTGCCTGTGGTGTCAGAGATGTGGCACCATCCAGAGATGGGCACAGGTCATTTCCATATTACTCTGAATTCTTTTAATTTATGTAAATGCCATGGAAGAGATGGATGCTTCCTGGTTTTTGAAGGACAGTTTTCTCTGTAAGTAGAATATTTTTAAAGTATTCTATAAAAAAGAAATAGACAAGGAAATAGCTATCTTGGGAAAGTATTAGCAATGGATGAAGAGGGGCAGCAAATTTCAGAGGTCTCTGTTTGTAACCTAAGGTGCCGGATGGTCCAAACAATGAACCATTATCTGCAACTGATACCCACCTAAAGTACTGGGGTCCATTCAGAGCAAAATACACCCTGGCAGCCAACGCCCCCTCATCTTTTCCACCGGTGCTCTGCAGAAGATCACAAAGCTATTTCCTGGCACTCCTTCTTCTGCTCAGAAAAAAAAAAAAAGAAGTTGAGTGGGTAAATGCATCATTAATGACATCCTAGAATATAAATGATGTTGTAGAGAAGACACCAGTTCCTCCTTCTGACTCTTGCCTTAGACTGTGGCTTGGTCCAGTTTTCTCTGGGATGATTAAAGATCCGAGAAAAGAATGTCCCTGAGTAGAACACAAGCATTTCAGTGACACAGTATATACCAAGTGTTTACCTTAATAGAATTTACCAAAGAATCCTGGATCAGTATCTCTCAGCGGGAGCTTCCACTTATCCTCTTAGAAGATTGCTCTGATTAAGGAAAATTGTTTCAGAGGAAAGGATAAATTCAAGTGAAGCTGGTGACAGATCCTAAGACTGCTGACTGCAACTTTTACTTTAGGCAAGGCATAATTTTGTCTTCTATTTTGCTTAAACTATTTTAGATTTAGTAGAAAACTGGAGGTTTAGCATTTTATAAAAATCATTCAAAATTCAAAATAGACTCTCCACAAAATAAAGAATGTTAAAAAGCATTGTGTTTGTGATCTTCAGTGTTCAGTTGGAGGATTCAATTTAATCTAAAAATGCAATTAAAACGTAAGTGCTTTGCGCCCAGTTTAAGTCAATAGGCAATAGATGTTACTGTGTAAAAGGTACCATAAAGATAGCTGTGGAAGATTTGAAAAGTTTAGTGCATGGTCTCTGCCATCACTGAGAAGTGGAGACATAATCACAGGAAATACAAAATATATAAGGCAATATGTAAACTCCAAATAAAGTGATTCAGCAATTTAAATTTAAAGACTGAAAGCCTCATTTTAATTGTAAATTACATAACTGCATTTCCATGTTTTACAATAAATGGGATGAATTTCTCTCCAAATTGTTCTTCTCTTGGAGAAGTGACTTGGCCTGCATAGTCCACACAGAAAGCCAGAGCACAGCACCCATGTCAAAAGCATTGTTGTTCTGGGGCTACATAACCCCATGTGCACCTTCTGGGCTGGGCAGACTGAAAAGGGTATGCCTCAAATAGAGTGGAGTATGCAGTTATTATGGAAGTCCAAATGTTGAGATAAAGAAAACAACCTCTTTTCTGGCACTATAAAAACAAGTTATTATGTTTCTCCAGTAAACAAACCAAAAAAATAGTTTGTAGTTAATTACACACTTGTATTAAAATTATACTTGGATTTTTGGAGTATTTGGATAGGTGGAGGAGCTATGGCTCAAATATGTGCTTCAAAGGCTATGACTCTTGGGGTAGATTTGAGTGGGGAAGATATGGCTATAAGATAATTGTCTTTACATAACATACAATCAGTATTTTGCCATTTTCTCTGATAAGAAAGCTAAACCAAACAAATTAGTCCTAAACTCAAGTTATACTAGATGAGATCATCTGGGTGACCTGTACAGCTATTATTTTAAATTCTGGAAGGCTAATTTATGTAAGCTTGAGCCCAAGTTCATCTTGCTGCTGGAATTCAGAAATGTTTAGGATTGTCTGGTAAACTGGTAAAATAGGCAGCACAGATATATTAAAAAATAGGAAGAGGAGAACTGTGATGGGTCTCACAGTGTCTGACTCAGATAGGGGTCCCATAGTGGACCTATTGAGTATCTGCTCAGTCCACTGGCCATTTCCTCTTCTTCGAGGTTCCCTAGGTGCCCTGCAAACATATTTGTATTATAGAATCCCAGCCATGGTGACTGGACCTGGAGTGAACATCCTACTCAAGATCAGTCATTCTGATGTCTTTCCTGAGAATCTGGAATTGAAATTCCAGAATGGCCAGGAAGTCTCTCCATGGGATTGAACTGTATAAACTATTCTGTAGTCACAGAAATATAGTCTGCCATGTAAAGGAAAGCAGGAAATGCTGGTCAGCAGAGGGAGAGAGAAGAGGGAAGTGAGTACACCAGAAACTTGGGGTCACCAGTTTTGTACCTGTGGTTCTCAGTGACTAAGTGGCCCAGAGAGGAGAAAGGCGTTTTCACACTTCACGTGGAGCCGGCCCTGGCGCAGGCACTGTGCTCTCACACAGTACCCAGGAGCCACTGGCAGTCAAAGGCTCAGGTCAGTAGTGGCCAAAAGGAAAACAGGGGTGGCAGACTGACTTACGAATAATGCCCGAAGACCTCAAGATGTACTAGTGTAGGGTTTGCATTCATGAGGTGAGGAGGGTAGAGAACCACTCAACTTGGGGTAAATGGTGTAAGGGCTTTCATACCATGATTGTTCAGGTCTAAGGAAACTTGCAACCATGTAAGCACATGGGCTATATTTCCAGAGCAATTTCTTTGCAAAGAGTAAGCAAAAAATAAAGTACAGTGGTGATGTTTCAACCCAGATGGAGTTGAATCCTTGGATAAGAAGTGCCGCTTACATCCTTGAATAAGAAGTGCCACTCAGTGGCTAGATAGTGGCATATTGCTTTGGCCATACGAAGCTATGAATACCTTTCCTTTATTCTCCTCTTCAAAAGCATTCACAAGAAATGTTTTGAGGCAGAAAATTCATTTATTTTGTTTTTTTCGATGCTTAGAATTTATTATCTGCATGCATTTTATTATAAACCAATTATTTGTTACAATCTTTCATATAAGCTGAAGTGCAAATGAGTAATTTTCTTCAGACAGGATTTCAAAACAGGTTTCTTAAACTATGGATTTAAAAAAAGAGGTAGTGTGCTAAAATGAATCTTTCCTCTATGACGTATGGCACCCAAAAGCTGTTATAAACTTGCCTCTGGTATATGTCAGTGACTAAGCCTTGGAAAGATGTAGGCAGGTTAGCTGCTGTTGAAAATCTGATTTGTGTTTGCTGAAGCATTCCAGGAGCTCTCTGAATGGAGACCTTCAGGAAGCTTTTACCAGTGGTGGAAGTGACCCCATAGAGACCTGAGAAATGAAAGGCTGGTGGACGCAGTGGAAGACAGAGGATGATCAATACTCCTAAGTCTTTGATAGCCTGTGCAGGGTTATGCTGATCATAAATCCTTTGGCAGAGGAATCGAGGGAAAAAAAGTAGACACCCAATGATGCAGAACAAAAGATTTCCATTGGAGAAGCAAAGTGAATCAAAAATAGTGGAAAAGGCTATCCTACATGGAATTGTAGATAGTTTAAGACCAGCCTAAGGAAAACCTTGGAGGAGGCAAACTGTGTTTGGGATTATCTCCACTGTGCTCTAAAAACTAGAGGACTTCTTTTCCCATTTATAATTTGTATGTGTTAAGCATCATTCTGGATGCATGGATGTGACTTGAAAATGCATTGCCGAATCACAACCTTTCCTATAGATGAGAATTCTTCAATATTTTTGAGTTACTTTCTTTGCTGGAGCCATCAGGTCCATGGAGTCTATAGAAATACATAGATGTGATGATAGTTTAAAGACTAGGTATATTAAAATAGTAAATGAAGGGAGGAAAGGAGACAGAGAAATGAAAAGGTGAAGGAAAGAAATTTTAGAATGCCAAAAAGGTATCAGGCACTCTGCTGGAATGTTCATGAATGTGATTTAATTTTTACCATGAAAGAGACCACCTTGAATGCTGATAATCATGTGGAATAAGCATACTTCCTTTGTGAGAAGAATGGGAACTTTTAAACAATGTATTGACTATTGAGGAGACAATATTGTGTATTGGCTAAGGACATGAGTGAAGGAGTCTGGGAGGTGTGTGTTTGCATCTGAGGTGCCTACACTTGCTAGTTGTTCTCAGCATCAGTGTCCTTATCTCCAAAGTGATCCCATCCTCAAAGGATGGCAGTGACATTTAGTGGTAGTGAATGTTTAAGTTTTCATATGCTTCTGGTCCCAGAGTCACCATTCTTCACCCATTATCTTATTTAATCTTTACAACTAGCATCTGAAGTAGCTATTGTTAGCCTACTTTACTGATCAGGTACCTGATGGGCAGAAAGGTTAAGTCTTTTGCCAAAAGTCACAGTGGGCCAGTGCCACGAACCCATGTTTATGACTCCAACTCTAAAACACTTTGATTTACCTGGGATTTGATTAGAAAAGCCAGAACAGA
Source organism: Smutsia gigantea (assembly GCA_032199065.1). NCBI lineage: Eukaryota > Metazoa > Chordata > Mammalia > Pholidota > Manidae > Smutsia > Smutsia gigantea. The sequence goes on from JAVSCE010001215.1 coordinate 150,086, forward strand.
AGCCGGCAGAATGAAAATGGCATACACTGTGGTATCTCTCCTTTCTTCATCAATCCTTCGAAGGACCACATGTCCTCATGGTGCTGGAAGTATGATATCACAACAGCCCTTCAGTAGTGACCCTTCAGTGATTTTTCTCTTCTTTCAGCAACATCCAAGTCAAGCTGAGAACTAATCCTTGTCTCATGTGGCAAACTTGAGGAGAGATTTTATGTCAGGACACTCTCCTGTGATAATGAGTAGAGGCACCCCCACCCACACCTCATCCCAGGCTATTACAATGATTTGAAATAAATTTGGAAGCTCTTGAAAATGCCTAAGGTTTGCATCCTCATCGTACATCCTTACTCCGCACACATAGGATTATTCGCCAAACCACACTGTCACCAAGAGACATGGCTAACTGACCCATCTTACTGTTGCTCTTGTCGACTTGCAGCTCACAGCCTTGGAAGGCTGGCCTTTGAACTAGGCTGGACTCTTGCATATAACTATTTTGTCCAGCATTGGGTTATTCAGGGTGGTTTTCTTTACCCTGTTCATTTAATTAGTGTTTATTTAGTATTTCCTAGAAACTCAGAATTAAGGTAATAGAAAAACAAAATATCATCATTTGACCTCAAGGACTTTTTAGAGCACTGAAAGGAAGGTCAAGGAGGTTGATTGTTCCCAACCATCAATGAATCTTGTTTTTTTTTCAACTAGCTTTCCATCTAAAATACTGACTCAATCAAATAAGTCAGAAAAATAGTAGAGATTTTTATTTGTATTAGATATGACAGCCACAGAGAATTAGACTGAAGGAAATCTAAGAGATCACTAAAGAATGATTCTGGATTCCTTTTCTGGCCTTTTAAAACCCCAACAGATAGAATGAACTGAATTTTCAAGGCCCATCATTGAAACCACAACTTAAAACAGAAGACCTACATCCCAGGCCTGGATGCACCATTGAGTAGCTGTGTAATCTTGGGCAAGTCACTTAACCTCTCTAGAACTTAATATTCTTATCTCTAAATGAATGAAGGGGCTACCATAAGAAATTAGCTATATAGGTATGCCTGTAAGATTCATCTTTCAGCTATGACTATGAGCTCCTGGGGCCACGCTCCACAAAAGATATTGGTTCCAAAGTTTAATTACCATTATAACACGTATGTGGGTTTGGCCGCCAGTGCTACCTCTGGTCCTTACTGAAGTTTCAGGCCACTGCAAATAAGGAGGGCAACTGTGGGCTCCACAGCATGGAGGGACTGGAAGGAAGGTCCCTTTGATCAAGGGCCATCTGACCCCTCCAGTGGCCTGTGATACAGTCTCTTAAATGATGGGCCCCAGCCTCCACCTACAGTGATCATTTATAGCTTAATGCAAATAGACTGAGAGCTCTTTTTACTCCCTGCTCTGCTGCGAATTTGAATTATTACTTTAGACAAGCTACATACACTGTCTCTTTCACATTTCTTCCCTTGACCAAACGGGAAGAATATTGATTCTAATCATTTCATCAGATTGTTGTGAGGATCACCCCCATATCCCCTGCACAGTACTCAGCTATAAAGTACCTTCAACATCTTTGTTGGATGGTGTTGGCAGTGGGGTTTATGATGGCAGATCTCATTTGTGCAGAATACGTATGTCACTCACTGACCTACCCACATGACTAATCTTACAGGACAGTTCTTAGCTTGCCACTTCCCTGCTCAGAAACCTTCTGTAGCTGCCACTGCTTGGTAATCTGCAGGACCTGGGGCTTCAAACCTGGTTATTGCCAAAGTCATGGAGACCGGTTAGACTCAACAATGCCAGCTCAGCAGTTCCCAGTGGCATACATAAAAGTCCTTTGCAATCTCTTTTTTCCACTCTGCATCTTTAGAAACATCTCTTTGTTTCTGATGAGCCTGGGCTTCTAATCCCTTCCTATTGTCATCTGCATCTGTCCTTCACTGAAGAGCTGCCTGCCTGATGCCAGGGCTGCCTCTGCCCCAGCTGTCATTCTGTCCCCTGTCCAGCCTCCATGCCTCTTGCTTTTGCCTCTGCTGCTCAGCCCATATGATGACCAGGCACACCACTTCTGCTTCCAATCGGGGCTGCAGTCATAATGCTTGAAGTCTTGGACTTCCATCCAAAGTTCTCAACACTCTGACCCCATCTACTCCAGCCTTGTTACCAACTCTTCCCAAGGAACGTTTTGCTCAGGCTAAAATTTATTTTTTAACTCAAGACATCCTCCCTGCTTAGGATAACCTCTGCCCTCTGTCCCCTTTTGTACCTGTCTAAATCTTGCTATCTTGCATCTTTAATCAAAACCTCACCTGCTCCAAGAAGCCTTCCCTTACTACTTCACTGAGTCTCAGTAACCTTGTTTTCTTTTATCAGCAATAACTTTTCTTTTTTGCACTCTGTGTCTGACATTGAAATGTCACAGCTGACTTTTAAAGGTAGGAGTTCAGCCCTGCCATAGGCTTTGTAAATTCCACCACAGAAATAAGTTTTTTGACTCCTTTCCTTAAAGCCCAACCAAAATACATAGTGCTTGAGACAAAAGGTTGGGCAGAGTAAAAAGATGGAATAATTGTGTTTTAGTTGGTAATTTTTTAAATTAGATCTAGAGGTGATGAAGTGATAGACTAAATATAGTCAGGATCTATTTCCAAACTGTTGACAGCACTCTTTCCCCAATTACCTCAAAAAGATTCTTCAAAACCCTAAGGAGAGAGTGAGAATTAAGGGGAACGCAAACTGAGATCTAAAGGTGAGTAGCAACTAGCCAGGTGGAAACATGGTGGGCGGCTTTTTTGTGAAAGAGGAGCAAGCGGAGGCCTCGCTTCTGCTTCCTCCGCAGATGCCTGAGCTGCCAGACTCAGCACCGCACAGCTCCCTCGACCGCTCCTTCCCAGGGCCGCGTACAGTTTGGTCCATCCCTCCCCTTGACGCCAGGGGGCGCTGTGCCAGCCTTGCCGTCACTCCGTTTGGGCTGTATTACAAAACACCACAGACAGTGGCTTAAAGAACTGAAATTTCTTTCTTTCAGTTTTGGAAGCTGTGAGGTCTAGGATCAAGATGCCAGCAGATTGGGTGTCTGGCGAAATACCCCTTCCTAGATCATGTCTGCCTTCTTTTTCCGATGTCCTCACATGGTGGAAGGAACGAGAAAGCTTTCTGGAGTCTCTTTTATAAGGGCCCTAATCTCGTTCCGGAGGCTCCACCTTTATAACCCAATCACTTCCCACAGGCCTCATGTCCAAATACCACGACACTGGGGATTAGATTTCAACATATGAATTCAGGGGGACACAAACATTCAGTCTATAGCACTCGACCAATAGATAGAACGTAAGTACCACCGTGCCACTTCCCAGGCCGGCGCTTTAAGACACAGGCAGCTTCCACATCTGGTAGTGAACCACCTCACGTGAGGACGCCCGAGCAGTCCCATGGAGAGGCCCATGGGGGTACTGAGAGGCCCCAGGCGGTTCCCGGCTGACCCGCAGCACACACTGGCTCCATGCAGAACGCGGCCCGGTCAAGCCCCTCCCGCTGAGGCTGTGAGCAACGCAGACAAGCAGTGCCGAGAGAACCCTGCCCGAATCACGCCTTTTTTAGCAAAATGAATAATTGTTGTAAGCTACTAAACACGGGGTTGCTTAAGTAGACAACCAGGACATAGTTAGAATGAGTTCCTATCTTTCTGGCTGAAATCAGAGTTGAGTTGACCTGACAAACTTTATAACTGGATGCACAAAAAAAATAGAACAAAGCTGAATGTTCTCACATCCAGAGTTATTGCAAAAAGAAAAATTGAACAACACAAAAAGCGTCAGATGAACTTCTCAGTGAAGTGACTACAAAATAATGCTGCTTTAGTTTCTCCTATTACTCTACACATGGGAAGAAGAGCATTAGCACCATTAAATGATGTTTGGTCTAGATTTTCCCCTCTTCTGTCATGACAGGACATGATATAGGCTAGCCATCAGAAGTGAGGTCTAGAGAGCGCCAGGTTGGAGAGGATGTTTGGATAGTAGTGATATTTTTACCCTTTCAGGACCCAAGGAATGTGAGGATTTGGTAACACCCTACATTCACCAAATACTTAGTGAGCTTTAATGGCCTGATTCTGTGTGAGGCACCATGCTGGGGGGGGTGGGGGGGGGGCGGGTACCGTGGTGGCAGAGAAGATACTGTCCCTGCTCTCACAGAGTTTATGTTAGATAAAAGAGTTAAACAGTAAACAGAAACTATGTACCATAAAATTGTATCACAAGTTTGCTATATGCCATGGAGGAAAAATACAGAGTGTATCAGAGCGCACATTAGCAGAATTTAATCGAACTTGGCCATATAAGACATCTTCCTGGGAAATGGCATAGACTGAGATGTAAAGGTGACTAAGAACTAGCCAGGTGGAAAGTGGTGGGCGGCTTTCCTGTGAGACACCCGCTCCTGGGAGGGGGGAAGGAGCGTGGGGTGTGGCCGAGCAAAGACGCTGTCTGGCCAGAGCAGACTGACTGCAGAGGGGACTGACAGGAAAGAGGCTCCCTAGGCAGTCAGCACAGATTGTGCAGGTCTTTCAGGCCATGAGAGTAATTTTGAATATTAACCTAAAAAGTGAGGTGACACCCATGACATGCTTTAAAAAGTGCAATGATCATATTGATGGTTTTTTAAAGATAAATCCCAGGAAGACAGGTTTTGGGGTGAACTGGATACATCCCTCAACAAAGGAGAGCTCGATAGGAGAGGAATTTGTGGGGAAGACTTGACATTCCATGTCTGCCCAGAACCCGCCCTGCCACAGCTCACTCCCAGGTCCTTTCCATCTATAAATTTCCAAGTGGTTCCGCACCTGAGGTAAGTCAAGTCTCCCCAGGAGGCGCCAGACTGCATAGCTTGCCCAGACTCTCTGTTTCCTCTCTCGTTCTCTTGGGTGGGGAAAAGAACGTGACACACTGCTAGGAGGAAGAGCAGATTGTGCACTGGCCCCTTCCTCCAGTTGAAGCTCGGTGAATAGCTGATGCCTTCTTGCCCTCTATTAAAGAACTAAATGATTGTTCTTTTCTTTTCCTTTCTCTGTATCAAACCAATCAAGGTCCTGTTGGTGGTAAGAGACACTGAATTGCTGAGAGAGAGCCTTTCAGATGAGAAAATCTGAGCTCCTGAACTTAGGTCCGTAAATAACTGAGGGTTATTTGGCCTGCAGAGGGAGATGCCCATCCGAAGGTTCCCACCAAATGCTACCTTAGTGGGAACACTGTTTCAGTCTAAATTACCATTGTAATTTCAGGAGGAAAGCTTCAGATGGCCAGAGCAAAAACTGTATTTTAAGAAACCCAGGTTTATATTGAACTAGGACTTTTGGCTAAACATCTCCAAGTGCACAAAACCCCAAAAAACTTCCTAAAATTGTTCACCCTTTTTGGTACTTGAATATACCTAACCTCAAATCTATTTTGTTGGTGTAAAACCAGTATAGATAATAAGTATTTATAAATCTGTTATTATCTTAAGAGTGCAATTTTGCTTTCAGGTCTTCCCTGGGTGCTTGTCCATAGAAATATTTGAGCAATTGAAAAACACTTCACTTTTCATGCAGATATTCCAGGATCATCAGAACAAGCTTTAGACCCTTTAATATTACTCTTCATTCTGAAGGGAGCTTACAATCACAGGGCCATGCTGAGCACGTAGTGCTCAGAATCTGGGGGTCCTCAGAGCTTCTTCCAATGCCACTCTTTCATCTCTCATGGGCAGTTCCTACTGGACTTTCCAGTCCTTCTACAGCTCACCATTCCTTGTCTGCCTTATGGAAAAGGGACGTCATGATGCTTCTGCCTTCCCCTCCAATCTTATGAAACTTGCACCTCAAGCCAGTTGTTAATGGCTCTCCTGCTGTTTTTATCTATTTCAAATTCTGCAGTGCAGCCTCCAAGTCCCCCATTAACAAGCTCATGGTGAACCGTCTTCCACAATTCCTCAGAGGAACTCTTCTCTTTTCATCATTTTGGTCTTCCTGTTGCATCTGCCCTAACAGTCCCAAACATACATATAACCCGTATTCATTTTATCTGAACGACACTACTGAGGATATTTCCCTCCCTGCAATGCTCTCTCCCTTCATGCCATTATTTCAAATTGTGAATTCAGGTTCCTGCCTTGCTAAAGGCTCACATCCTATTTGAAACCTTGTCAGATGTGTTAAAGCCCCGTAAACAGTGAAGGGAAACATAGTGGGCAAGGAAAGAGCAAAGAGAAGCAAGCCAGTTCCTACTGCAGACTCAGGAAAGGGTTGCATTTTCTGAGGAAGGCAGAGTGAGGTTTGCTGTGGGCACAGAGATGTCGTTTGGAAGTTTGCCTGGATCTCAGTGCAGATCCTATGCCCTGTAGCCAGGTGATTCTCCTCCAATCCCAGCAGGATACTGGGAATTCTGCAGAAAAATTTAATACAGGGGTGCAAGACCAGGAGATACCTGGGACACTGTAGAGAAAGAAGAGGCGCCATCCTGCAACCAGGAGAATTAATTAAAATTCTAAGAGCTGAAACGAAACCCTTCAATGACCTTGCACTCTTCAAATTAAAAAATACTGTGAACCAGGCACATATCCCAGCCAGAGGACTGGATAATTCCAGTCTGGAAAAGCCAACTAATCTCAAAGGAAAAAAAAAAATCTGTTGCAACTGGTATTTGTAAAATCCCCTGATGAAATGGCCAGGTCTTTACCCAACCCCTTACGGAGAAGCCTGCCAGTTGCAAAGTTCTGCCCAAGCACAAAGGGTTCTGAAGTAGTGTTTCATAAAGTTTAGGAAAGTCCTTCCTTGAAAGAGATGAAAACAAGTACAGAGAGGAAAAGGAATGTGAAGGAAACAAAGATAATGCTGGGAATATAGGAAACAATCAGAACCATGATTAGTTTCCTTGGAGACAAAAGAAGATATTACATCTGCTATTACATCTACTGACTAACAGAAGACTACAAAAAAATGGAAATAACAATAAAAAAGGATTGAAAAATAGGAATAGGATACCTGTTATCAACTGGGTGTAATTTTGGAATATAATATTGAAGATATATTTCAAAAAGTAAAACAAGAAACAGATTGAAAATAGAAGAGTCCAAATAAATGAGAATTTGATCAATACAAGGTGGGTCAATAGGAGATATCCAACCCCCAAATAGTAAGAGTTCTAAAATGAGTGAAAAGAAAGGAAATTTAATAATGCTAATAGTAATAATATGTACTCTTATTTGAAAGACATGAGTTTCCAGCCCAAATGACTCCTCTGAGAGCTCAGCATCATAAACAAGAAAAGACCCACACCAGTGCAGGTTATGATGACATCATCTGAGATAATGAGAATACAGGCATCTTGAAAGCTTCCAAAGAGAACAAAAATATGTCCCATGGACAGAATAAAGAGCCATGTGACGATAGGCTGATCAGCGGCAGCACTGGAATCTAGAATATAATGGGGCAAAAGATTTAAAAAGCTTGAAAGGCAATGAATCCCCACCTAAAATTATATCATCAGCTACGTTCTCACGTATAAAGTTAAGGAAATAAATTTTAAGACATGAATGGTCTGAAAAAATAACTTCCCATTCTCATAGCTATTAGAAGTAATAGCTATATGAAGGGCAGCTATTAGAAGATTTTCTCCAACAAAATAAGGAAATAAACCAAAATGTGAGAAAAACAGACCCAAGAAACATGGAATAGTGTCTTAGAATGACAGCTTCAGCAGGCTTTTATGGCAACCAGACCAAAATAATAAGGAAGTTATCCAGGAAGACCTTAAATTTAAAGACCACCTTGCATTTGGCTAAAATTTTTTGAAGGAAAAATGCATACAACTGGAAGAAGCTTCTATTTCTACTGCTTTGTAAACTAGGCTGTCTATCCATTCACTATCCATAAACATGTCAATAGATAAAATGTGGCAAATGGCAAACTCAAACTAGAATGAAAAAACCAACAAAATAGACTGGTGATGCTATGCCCCAATTCAAGTTCTTGATTTACAGATGCAGCTGCTTTCCTCAGTTCAAAATAGAGTCTTTGTTTCCCTTAACAGGTCTGCCTAGACACCCATCCCACAACTGCATGTCCACAGTTAATGCCTCTGGCACCTCTTCCACTGAGGTCCTGTCTCTGACTTTTTGGAGCTCTTGTTATTAGTGCCCTCTGACTTCTCCCTCTGTTAATATCTGCCCTCCATAATTTCTCCAACACTGGGAAAGGTGCCTAGAATGCCCAAAATCTGTGTCCTTGACCAGAGCCAAGCGATTCTCTCCTACCTACTTCTTCTCCCCAAAGACAGATCCTTCCCCAAATTGGCACCACTACTTAAATTTTCATCATTTCAGGATTTTTTTAAAGCTATTATTCTTGGAACCTTGGACAACAAGAGATGTAGGAGTGATTAGAAATCTTGTCAATAGAAATCTCATCAGTTTCTTTTTAATCTCTTCATCAGTGAAAAAACAAACAAATAATGCAAGGCATTGTGGGTCTGGCTGTCTGCAAGAGGAGATAATGTGGACAGATATGATTATCTTAAAAACCATTCTTGCCCCTTTATCTTTTAGTGAGTTTGTCATGTTGATCAATCAGAAGAATTTAGCCAAGGGCTGAAGCCTCAACTTAATTTCATTTTGTTAAACTGTTAGTTTAGGAATGTCTTTATTTTTTAAATAAATCAAGATTAGTATGGTTAAATTTTAACATTTCAGTTGGATAGGATAATTTTTTTTTCTTTTTTTTTAATATAATTTATTTTATTATCATTAATTTACAATTACATGTGCAATATTATGATTATTAAACTACCCCTTCATCAGGTCCCCCCCACCAAACCCATTACAGTCACTGTCCATCAGCGTAGTGAGATGCTATAGAATCACTACTTGTCTTCTCTGAGTTGTACTGCCCTCCCGTGCCCCCCCAACATTACATCTGCTAGTCGTAATGCCCCTTTTTCCCTCTTATCCCTCCCTTCCCACCCATTTTCCCCAGTCCCTTTCCCTTTGGTAACTATTAGTCTGTTCTTGGGTTCTGTGAGTCTGCTGCTGTTTTGTTCCTTCAGTTTTTTTCTTTGTTTTATACTCCACATATGAGTGAAATCATTTGATACTTGTCTTTTCGGCTTGGCTTATTTCACTGAGCATAATACCCTCTAGCTCCATCCATGTTGTTGCAAATGGTAGGATTTGTTTTCTTCTTATGGCTGAATAATATTCCATTGTGTATATGTACCACATCTTCTTTATCCATTCATCTACTGATGGACACTTAGGTTGCCTCCATTTCTTGGCCATTGCAAATAGTGCTGCAATAAACATAGGGGTGCATCTGTCCTTTTCAAATTGGGCTGCTGCATTCTTAGGGTAAATTCCTAGGAGTGGAATTCCTGGGTCAAATGGTATTTCTATTTTGAGTTTTTTGAGGAACCTCCATACTGCTTTCCACAATGGTTGAACTAATTTGCAGTCCCACCACCAGTGTAGGAGGGTTCCCTTTTCTCCACATCCTCGCCAACATTTGTTGTTGTTTGTGTTTTGGATGTTGGCCATCCTCACCGGTGTGAGGTGATATCTCATTGTGGTTTTAATCTGCATTTCTCTGATGATTAGCGATGTGGAGCATCTTTTCATGTGCCTGTTGGCCATCTGAATTTGTTCTTTGGAGAAGTATCTATTCATGTCCTCTGCCCATTTCTTAATTGGATTATTTGCTTTCTGTTTGTTAAGGTGCATGAGTTCTTTATATATTTTGGATGTCAACCCTTTATCAGATACGTTTTTTATGAATATATTCTCCCATACTGTAGGATGTCTTTTTTGTTCTACTGATGGTGTCCTTTGCTGTACAGAAGCTTTTCAGCTTCATATAGTCCCACTTGTTCATTTTTGCTTTTGTTTCCCTTGCCCGGGAGATATGTTCATGAAGAAGTTGCTCATGTTTATGTCCAGGAGATTTTTGCCTATGTTTTTTTCTAAGAGTTTTATGGTTTCATGACTTACATTCAAGTCTTTGATCCACCTTGAGTTTACCTTTGTGTATGGGGCTAGACAGTAGTCAGTTTCATTCTCTTACATGTAGCTGTCCAGTTTTTCCAACACCAGCTGCTGAAGAGGCTGTCATCTCCCCATTGTATATCCAAGGCACTTTTATCAAGTATTAATTGACTGTATATGTTTGGGTTAATGTTTGGATTTTCTATTCTGTTCCACTGGTCTGTGGGTCTGTTTTTTTGCCAATACCAAATTGTCTTGATTACTGTGGCTTTGTAGTAGAGCTTGAAGTCAGGGAGTGTAATTCCCCCTGTTTTATTCCTCCTTCTCAGGATCGCTTTGGCTATTCGGGGTCTTTTGTGGTTCCATATGAATTTTAAAATTATTTGTTCCAGTTCATTGAAGAAAGCTGTTGGTAGTTTGATAGGGATTGCATTGAATCTGTAGATTGCTTTAGGTAGTATAGCCATTTTGACAATATTTATTCTTCCTAGCCAAGAGCATGGGATGCATTTCCATTTGTTAGTGTCCTCTTTAATTTCTCTTAGGAGTGTCTTGTAGTTTTCGGAGTAAAGGTCTTTCACTTCCTTCATTAGGTTTATTCCTAGGTATTTTATTCTTTTTGATGCATTTGTGAATGGAATTGTTTTTCTGATTTCTCGTTCTGTTAGTTCATCATTAGTGTACAGGAAAGCAACAGATTTCTGTGTGTTAATTTTGGATCCTGCAGCTTTGCTGAATTCAGATATTAGTTCTAGTAGTTTTGGAGTGGAGTCTTTAGGGTTTTTTATGTACAGTATCATGTCATCTGCAAATAGTGACAATTTGACTTCTTCTTTACCAATCTGGATGCCTTGTATGTCTTTGTTTTGTCTGATTGCTGTGGCTAGGACCTCAGTACTATGTTGAATAACAGTGGAGAGAGTGGGCATCCCTGTCTTGTTCCCGATCTTAGATGAAAAGCTTTCAGCGTCTCACCATTAAGTATGATGTTAGCTGTAGGTCTGTCATATATAGCCTTTATGATGTTGAGGTACTTGCCCTCTATACCCATTTTGTTGAGAGTTTTAATCAGGAATGGATGCTGAATTTTTGTCAAATGCTTTTTCAGCATCTATGGAGATGATCATGTGGTTTTTGTTCTTCTTTTTGTTGATGTGGTGG